>JAHSPW020000002.1:17157500-17757500 GCA_019985065.2 Arctostaphylos glauca | reverse complement strand
GTTTCTAGAATAAACAGAAGAGATCTTAAATTTCACTACTTGCATGTCAAGTTCAATAGGAAATGCATCCTACTTCGAACTTGATGGTCTCCATATGTGATTTCTGTTTGAATGAATCCATGACCCACAATTTGATATGGAGGGTAAAATGTCTTGTATTTTTAGATATGGTTATGCAAATACTTGGAGATTATCTGCTTTAAGGTGATACAACACTACTGTTGCTTTGACCTACCTTCCGTAACATTGTTTACTGAACCCACTATTGATGGTTAAAATCTTAACTTGGAAGTTGGTCCTTTGAAATGAGAGAAAATTGCACACGTTTTTTTTTGCCCAAACTTTTCGAGTAACTTCATGGCCAAAAAGACAGATTCTTTTGGACGTGAGAGCACTGAATGTGATGCAGATTATCTATATGATAGCTGCGGGGATATATGAAACACAACATGTTTTGAGAACTGTTGAATTGGGTGTTAATGTGAGTTTTTTTTTATAATAATAAAGCTTTTCCACAAACTAATTAGTAAAGTAGGGCACTATTCAAACAATTCATAAAAATAGGGCAAAACACAAATCCTATTTGCGTTTTATAATGACATGGCACCATCGTTCCAGCGTGGAAACTTGTACGCAAATATAGATTGCGCATTACATGTACACACTTTTAATTTGCGTTTTGTTGGTAATAAGCGTTTGCGATTTGCGATTTGCTGCCGCAATAAGCATTTGGAATTTGCACTTCATTTATTATTTAAAAGCCAGGTTACCACAAGAAAAATATCGATGGCTGACTTACTTTTTACATACATAGCAGAACATAGGTTATCGGAACCATAATGGTTGCATTTGAGTTGTATGAACGGTCATCGGGGAGAGCGTGTAGAAATCAACAGTCCTACTTCGAATGCCCAATAATGAAATTTTATTTTGACGATTGGATCTCCATAAAATCAATCTCAAACAATAACTCAAGACCAACCTTAAAAATAGTTATAAAAAATAAGGGATTGGTTGGTCGTGGAGGCAGTTCGATGGTTGACAAATGTAAATTTGAACGACCAAATGCAACGGCACTCACTCTGTTGCATTGTCTGACAGTCCTATTTCGAATGCCCAGTAATAAAAAAAAATTTGACGATTGGATCTCCATAAAATCAATCTCAAACAACGACTCACGACCAACTTTAAAAATAGTTATAAAAAAATAAGACATTGGTTGGTTGTGGAGGATAGTTCGATGGCCTGCAAATATAGATCCGAATGACCAAATGCAGCGGCGCTCACTTTGCATTGTGCGATAGTCTTACTTCAAATGCCCAATAATTAAATTTTATTTTGACAATTGGATATCTATAAAATCAATCTCAAACAATGACTCACGACCACGACCAACTTTAAAAATAATGAAAAAAAAATAAGGCATTGGTTGGTCGTGGAGGGCAGTTCAATAGCCGGCAAATATGGATCCGAACGACCAAATGCAGTGGTGCTCACCCGTTGCGTTGTGCGACAGTCCTACTTTGAATACCCAGTAATGAAATTTTATTTTGGCGATTGGATCAACATAAAATCAATCTCAAATAATGATTCACGACCAATGGATATCTGTTGTTGGGAGAGGAGTGATGTGGTGATACGTTGGAGAACATTTTGAATACAGTATTTTGTTGAATACAAATTGCACCGTAAATCCAAGGCTTAATAGAAGGAGTTACGAACAAAAATATATATTTTGTGTATGGGTGGATGATGCACATATATGAAGTGTGCTGGTAAAAAATGGAGACGCCAATTGCCGATATTGTCCTTGTCATGTCTCCACCGAACATAAAAATGTCTTTACGAGGGGAAAGTTGTCGTCGACGGATCCTTGACTCAACGTATATCTCTGTTGTGTAACCAGAAATTGTTTGTGCTAGCTCAAACATTACATCGAAGTAGGACTATCGCACAACGCAAACGAGTGAGCGATGCTGCAGTTGGTTGTTCGGATCTACATTTGCTGGCCATCGAATTGCCCTCCGCGACCAATTAATGCCTTACTTTTTTATAACTATTTTTAACGTTGGTCGTGAGTCATTTTTTGAGATTGATTTTATGTCGATCCAATTGCCAAAATAAAATTTCATTACTGGGCATTCAAAGTAGGACTGTCGCACAACGCAACAGAGTGAGCACCGTTGCATTTGGTCGTTTGGATCTACATTTGTCGGCCATCGAACTGTCCTCCATGACCAATTAATGCCTTATTTTTTTGACTATTTTTAAGGTTGGTCGTGAGTCATTGTTTGAGATTGATTTTATAGAGATCCAATCGTCAAAATAAAATTTCGTTACTGGGCATTCGAACTAGGGCTGTCGCACGATGAAACGGAGTGAGTGCCACTGCATTTGGTCGTTCCGATCTATATTTGTAGGCCATCGAACTGCCTTCCACGACCAACCAATGTCTTATTTTTTTATAACTATTTTTAAGGTTGATCGTGAACCATTGTTTTAGATTAATTTTATGGAGATCTTACTGTCAAAATAAAATTTCATTACTGGGCATTTGAAATAGGACTGTCGCACCACGCAACGGAGTGAGCGCCACTGCATTTGGTTGTTTGGATCTATATTTGTTAGTGTTAGTTGCTATGTGTATAGATTAGGTTATGTATAAGTTAACCCTAATGGGCCTCGGTGATTAGAGCCCATTAGGTTAACCCTAACCTCGTCTATTTTATTATAAATAAGCAGCTCGCCCCTCTCTAAAGAGTGTGGGTTTTCATCTTTACATGGTACCAGAGTCTCGTAAAGAATAAAAAAATAAAACCCTAACTCTACTGCCGCCGCCACCGCCGCCGGCCGACGCGTTGGATATGCACTGATCTTCTGGTGGTGTCGCGTCTCCTACCTAGTTTCCCCCCTTCAGATCTGTTCTCTAGCTCGTCTGCTGCCTCTTCTTCCGCCGCCGCCGCCGCCATCAACGTCGCCCGCCGTCGCCATCGCCGCCACCCTCCTCTTCTCCTGGCGTTAACTCCTCCTTCTTCCACCGATCTGTATCCCTCTCCTTCAGATCTGATCTTGTGGCCGTCTGACTGGCTTCGCCGCTGCTCGTCGTCGCCGCTGTCCACTACCATCTCTGAGCCACCACCTCCGATCTGCTACTGTACCCTTCTCCTTTACCAAGCCTTAAACACCTGACCTCGTGATCTGGTATCTCGGCTGCCTCACAGCCACCCTCGTCGTCGCCGCCGCTGCCCTGCTCCTGCCTTCCTTCGTGCTGATCTCCTTTGTCTCTGTATGCCCGTGGACTGATCTGTCCTCTCTGTCCTCATGCCTACTTGATCTTCGTGTTACCCTTGGTTGTTTGTCTGTTATTGGTGAATGAATGTTCTGATCCGGTGATTGGTGGTTCGTCGGGCTGATATAGGTGTCAAGAGTGGACTTTGTCCTATATTATCGTAGTCATGTCGACTACTAATTCTTCGCTACCATCGCCATCTGTCCCGTCTGCCCAGCCTGTGGTGACTTACGAGCCTACCCGACCCCAGATCTTCTCCTCATCCACTCGCTTGGTGGAAACCAAGCTGACTGGCTCATCCACTTATGTGTTATGGCGAAAGAAGGTCCTAAAATCTCTTCAGGGTATGGATCTCGATTCCCATTTGACAGACTGTGCTCCTCCCGAGACTTCACCTCAGTACCGCTCCTGGATTCGGGATGATGCTCGCCTGTTTACATTATTGCTGAACTCCATGGATGAATCTGTTGAGGTGTTGGTCGCAAATGCCAATACTGTACGGGAAATTTGGCAATTTTTTATCTGATACCTATTCCACTACTAATGATCTATCTCGCCTCCTTGATGTAATGAAGGGGTTCTTCCAACTCATGCGTGAGGGGAAAACTCTTCAAGAGCACTATGCTGCGTTCAAGACTCTTGCTGATGAGTTTGACCAATTGATCCCCTTTACTTCTGATCCCACCATATTTCGCCGTCAGCGTGATCAGATTATGGTGGTGCTCTACTTAGCCAGTCTTGGTGGTGGTGACTGTGAGGCTGCCCGGACACAGATCCTTGCTGGGGTTGATATCCCATCTCTCCCGGAGGCTTTTCGACGTGTGAGTCGCTCGGTGAGTCACTCTGATGCTCGCCCTCTACCCCCTGAGCCCTCTGATAGGGTTGCCTATTTTTCCTCCCCGGTTGGGGCCCGTGGCGGCCGTCGGGGCCGAGGCGGGCGTACAGGTGGTCGTACTGGATCTCCAAAGACTCGCACTTGTCATCAGTGTGGTGTGGTTGGCCACATTCGGCCCCATTGTCCCCAATTGGGCTCTAAGCCATCTTCTATGTCTCATGTTGCTACTGCACCTACTTCCTCTCCCGCGGGTCACATGGTCGATATGTCTGATGCTGAGTATGACCGGTACACTTAGTCCCCTGTGCTCTCTTATCCTGCTGTTGGTACATTTATTACAGGTAACTCCACCGCCGACACTTAATGTTGAGTCCTATCTCTAAGACTAATCTAATGTTTCATCATCAACACTTTTCAACATTAATTTTGCATCCTAAAATTCAAAAATACCCAAAATGACCCTAAAAATAAATAGAGCACTAAATCAGGATTGTCCTAAAAATAAGGGATGTGTTTACCAACTTACCTTTAATATTACATTGACTGTCCAAAGAATCAGACGGTTTCCGGTCGGCGCTTCGGTTCTGTCCTAAAAATAAGGGACGGTTCGTATTCTCTCTCGTTGTTTGCCCACCAAAAACTCCATCGAAGTCCACTGTTTGCCCTTCGCATCCCGTCCTACGGTCCGGTCACCGCGGCAGCAACTGAAGACCGGCGACGTCTGTACTTTGGTGTCACTGGCAGACTGGGTGGTGTTCCGATCGAACACCCAGCCATTGTTGAATCAAAGTTTGCTTTAATGCTATAAATGACATAAATAAAAGAGAAAAATAAAACATATCATGAAACTTAAAAATGGGTACATCAAGAAATAAATGAATCAAAGTTTGCTTTAGTGCTATAAATTTATGTCCAAATATTATGAATTTAACATGTAAACCATGTAAATTAAATTAAACAAAAATTAATATTAACTAACTTAATTCATAAATTATATACTATGTATAATATTGTGTGTGTATGTGTAGAGTATTTCAGTCGCAATAAGTATTTTTAAGGGTGCAAGTGCACACATATGACCTTTACCATTAAATATTTGACGGAAAAACTAACGACAGGGTATTATGCCATATTTTTATAGTTGAATAGGGTAAGTTGTAACAAAAAAAGAAGATAAAGAGGGTAATATGAAAAAGAGTTATAGTCAGAGGGGGTAAAGTATAATTAACCCTTCTTTTATTGCGAACAAAAGTAAAATAGAAATACAACGATAAGGTAGTCAGGCACCAACATAATCCTCCTCAACATGTCCCGATTCTTCATGCTCGGGAGGATACTCTAACTGTTTTGCAACATTTGGTATAGTGTTACCCAGGTGGCAACCCAAGGGAGGGGGTGAATTGGGTTTATGAAAAATATTGGCTAATAAAACTTATGCGGAAACAATCTAATATAAACTAAATTAGATGTTACAGCAAACAACACAATATGATAAACAATAAATAAACAAGTAAGGGAGAGAGTACACAAACGATGTATAGTGGTTCGGTCTGAGCGTGTCCACTGCCCAGCCTAGTCCCCTAGGAGTCACGTGATCTACTAGAAACTTGAACGACTTTGGGTGTCGTACAAACCCTTACAACCTTTCTTCTCGTTAGCTTTCCCGAGGAGCTAACCGAACCACCGAATCTTTACCCCCACTCGATTCTTCAAGGTTTGTACTCCACAAACCTTACACACAAAATCATTGATGCAAGTAAGTGATGAAGACTACACAAATGTCTTTCACCAATTTGGTACAGAGAAGGATGAACAATATAAATGTAATACAATGGGTTATCTCACTCCTTCTCTCTCAATATCTCACTCAGAAATTAATCACGAAATAGAGCAACGTGAGAATGGTGTCTTCAATTACAGAGAGCAGCTTGTGATTGCTAGAGAGCACAAATGATTTGAGAGAAGGCTCTGTAAATTGCACTATAAGGGCATATAAACCCTAACCCATAAAATTCGAATCTTCAAGGAGTCTTGGTCACTTCCAAAATTGATTGCTTCAATCTTTCCACCTTCCATATTCTTAGAATCAACCGTTTGAATCACCAAATGAAAGATTTGATCAATCAAATTCCTGCAAAAAATGAATCAGCAGATTTTTGCACAAAATAGCGACCGGTCAACAGCACGATGGTCCCGGTCGACCGCCTGGTCCGGTCGACCATATGACTTGGCTGGTCGACCACCCGCCCGGTCAACCGCTTGACAGTGCCGGTTAACCACGACCTGCATATTTTGCTTCCTGTAATTTGTATTCAATTCAGCAATGAAACTTTGTAAGAACACTATTCAACATGTAATACATCAAAACATGTGATAAAAACTATTTTCAAAATGTATTACATGATAAGTGCGTACTTGGTGGATTTTGTCAACCAACGACATATATGACAAGTTTCAAACTCAATCTACTTTCGTCAAATTACCATCTTCAATCTAGGCAATATCAGCAACATAATCAATGTGATATTTCTCGCGATGGCATATTCTGATTAAGGCTATCTTCCATGAGTCATTGCAATGAATCATGCTCCAAATTGCATAACCACCAATAAGCGTTCGGATCATAATATTAGATTTTCGATTACATATGTTATTCTCAATAATTCAATTCTAATTCCTATTTTATAAAAGGCATAATCAAAACATAATTAAGTGAATATTTAATGGACAGCATTATTTCCAACATATAAAACGCCATGTGCAGAGAAATTGCACATATGAGTTGTGTCACTTAATAGGCAAAAGTTAAAAAAAAAACTAACCTACAGATGCAGATATACAGCAGAGCATATAAATCATAAAAACGATAAAGTGTATAAGTAAAGTAACGTAGGTTTATCATGTTCTTATTCTTTGGATAAATTAAATCAGGATCCTATTAACACTTACATCGTAGGGTTTCATCCCATCCAATTTTTAAAGTTATATTTTCATCCCATTTTTGTATGGTTTGATATTTTTGCCATTACTTTTGAAATTTTTTTACTCTCTTATCTATATTACAAATCAGAACGGTGTGGGGCCCTTAAAAGACATTTTCAGAATAACGGTTCAGATCGTTTTTCTCTAACGGTTGAGATTTACTAATTAATTTTTAATAAAATTTAAATTCCTTCTTAAAATCTTGGAATACACTAATTTTGATTTTCCAAAATTGAAGCACTTCCCAATCAAATAAGGGGCTATAGATTTCTTTGAAAAGTATATTACTTGAGTTTCCAAATTAGTGTATAGCACTTTCCAAAATTGAAGCACTAATGTTTAATTACACGAGATTTTTATCTTTTGGGTTTTGGAATGCTTAATTACGTTTTGGGTGTTGCAATGCTTCATTACCTTTTGAGTTTCCAAGTTACTTATACATAATTGTTCTGTGACTTTTCTTAAAAATTTAAATGGAAAACTTTGTGTTGAAGATGGAAACAGTGTAACAACCGATTGGATGTGAGTACAATTTCTATATTTACATAGGAAAAATATGTAAAAATATCCATTTTAACACAATTTTTACATAGAGAAACTTACATTTTTAATTCGTATTGATTCTTAAAGTGAAACAATTAACACTAAATTCCATATTAAAAGTGAATCAATTAGCAGCTTTAATTTCCATCTTTGTCATAAGTAATTAACGTTTCAAATGGAGAAATTCCATATTAGGCGCAATCATGTAGAAGAAATTTCAAATTAAAATTGAAGCGATTAACAATGGTACAAACACTTTTTTCCATTAATCTATCAAAGAAAAATATTTCTCGGCTGAATTCTCCATCTGTAGTTTGCAAGACAATACTTCATACTTTTACTATCTACACTTACGGTATGTTCTGTTCTCAACCCAATACACTTAAGCCATTGATGTGTACTAATTTTCACTGTATTTTTTGGGTTTCTTTGCAAATAAATCGACTATAGAAAATGTCTTTTTTTTAGGTGTAAATATCAAAACGTTTAACTTGACATAAAATTTTATTCCCTACAATCTTACATCTTCTGTAATATAGATTAAAGCATGAGACTATAAATCAAGTATAACTCTTACATCCTCCATACTTTTAATTTCTTCTCCCCTATGTGTTTCGTTTCTCTAAAAGAATTCAGTTTTGTTGCAGATTGTGTTCTCTATCATCAATAACATTTTTATGTCAGTTAAAATGATAAACTCTACTGGTATAAAAAAGTTTCTCTTTATTGATTTCAGTTCTTTTAGAGCACTTTGATAGTTTACTTCAAGATACTGAAAGTTTGGACAATTTTATTTCGATAGGCAGTTGATTCCGAAATTTTACAGTTAAGGAACAATTTCAATAAGAAGAACTACTAAACAAGATGTTCTAAGAGCTAACTCTATAAGAAGATTCGAAAGAAATATTTGAAGGATAACCCCACATTCATTTCCAAGAGGCAGCCCTAGGCTGAATCTCTAGAGAGAAAAATAAAGAGAAAAATATTGGACGTGTGTGTATATAATCTTGATATAATTAACTTAAATACACACACCCAATTTTTTTTTTCTCTCAATACATATATTGTGATTTTGAAGGCCATTAGAGCCCGATGAAATTGTATGATGACTATTCTCTTCATTAAGTTATGTTCTATATATGCACTAAACTTAATTATTTATGCTTTGAAAGTAAGCTTAATTAGTTTAAGCTAAATTGGAGTTTGTGGGTATGAAAGTTTTAAGTTCATGGAAAGTTTGGATTTGATATTTTCAGCTTACTTGGATTTTATTTTTGCATGTGAGATTGAAAGGTTAAGTGAGGAAACAGCACTTGACAGAACTCTTTGGAGGAAAAGGATTCATGTAGCCGACCCCAATTGATTTGGGACACAAGGCTCAGTTTGGTTTGGTTTGGTTTATGTGAGATTGAAAGGTGCAACATTAAATTCAATTGGAACTGTAAGTTTCCTTTCCTTTTGATTTCAAATGTGAAACCTAACCTCCAAGCCAAAGCTTTGCTTTGTTTAGACATTGTTGATTTCATAGGATTTAGGCACTAAAGAAGCATTTTTAATACGTAAAGAGAGAAGTAAAAATAAATTTCGGGTGAGTATGAACCGTAAATTTATTTACATATTATTTGCTAAATATCCAAGAAAATTAAATGAATGTTCTGTATTTAGAAAAGTTGTTCTAAAAACCATTTAGGAACGTGTTTTTTTCTATTTTCTTAGCGACAAAGTTCTGTTCGATAGTTTAAACTACAAAGGTACTTTATTCAATTTTTTTCGTACGTGAATACGTTTCAGTAGTTCTGTCAAGGTCAGAGGATCGTGAGGATTGTGGATGAATATGTTTAAGCAAAACACTGATTGCGGATCATGGGCATTGGAGATTGACAAAATGAGATTCTGAGGTCATTAGAGAAAAATCAGTCTTTGTAAACAAGAGCCAACAGAAGAGGGTATTGATGGGAAGTCTTGAGAGGACTCCGGTGATGGTTTGGGTTAAAAGTTGGGGGATGGACATGCATATTATTTTGTCTTCTTTCTGGCTATGCTATGTTTCATTATCGTTGTTCATTGTGTTTTTATTTATAGGTATGTATCTTGTTTAAATTTGGATTAATGTATTTTCATTTACATGTATGCTATGATTTTCGTTGAATTTTTTCTATTTTTATTAATTTACATTTAAAATAGATATAGGTGTTGGGTTCGAAACACAGTTTGAACTCGGTTTATGAAATTTGTGAGTTTAATTTTGTTTGTAGTGCCGTAGGCACGGGTAATATGCTAGTCCCTTTTTAAGTCAGAACATATAATTCCTGATTTAGTAGGTCTAAAATTGTAGCACTTAATTAGGTTTCAAATATGAAATTCAATATGGTAATTATTTTTCACTGAGTATTGAGAATATTGGCCGAAATTTTAAATAACCTTTTGCTAATGGTAAATTTGTTGCTACATATTTCTCTTGAAACTTGAGATTAAATCACCAGAATTCTAGTGATTCACTGTAATATTTATCATATCTTCATATTTTTTGCACGAAATCACATAAAATTTTAGTGATTCAGTGAAATATTGACTTATCTTTGGATTTTTTGCACGAGATCAAATAAAATTTTATTATCGTATTACTCATCATGTATCATATAGATCCGCCACTTTTATGTTCTTAGTTACCAAAAATCGAGTGTTGCGAGTTAGGAGGAAGATTTATTATCAAATCTAAAGAATTTTTTCGAAAATTATTCGGATTGCACGGTGAGTGAATAATATTTTATAGTCGTTCTTATTTTGTAGTATTCATTTTGAGTTTGTAAATTTTATATGACATGTGCTTTGAACCTTGATAGTCGCAAAAAAAATTTTTTTTTTTGGATTTGTAGAAATTTATCATCATCTGAAAATTTACCATAATCTGCAAATGGTCGTTCTTTATTTGTTTCATTCCATTTTGAGCACAAAAAATTTACTATGATATGCAAATTGACCATTGTTAAAGGTTAAAAAAATTAAAATTGTAGGGATTTACTATAATATGCAAATTTATCATGATTTGTAAAGTGCTATGGCAAAATAGAGATTAAATTTACCATTGCAAAATGTAGAATTTTATCATGAGCTGCCAATTTACCATATATTTGGTAATTATAGTGTACATTCCTATAGAACATGCTAAACTAACCATCTCAAATTTACCATCAACGGTAGAAATGAGCTGCAAGTTTATCATCACAATTTGTCTTCACCAAATGTACCATGATTGAATTTGGAATAATATTGTTAGGGGGTGCAAACTGAAAAGGAAAGGATTTACTGTATCCCTTTTTCTTAGGAAGAAAATTACTGAAATTAGGCTAAATTAGAATATAGGGAAATTCGGGTATTTTTAAAAAATAGGACCAAAACTTAAGTTCCAAAAGTGTATAGGATGAAACACTAGTTATAACTTATAGATAGGACTAAATAATAAGTACCTCTATTCTTTTAAGTTTCTAATAATACCTTTTTCTCCTAGTATCTTCCTACCCAACTATCTAGTATAAAATACTCGGTTGATATTGACAAGTTCTTACCGAAACAAGACAGAGATCTTCTACCGTCTATTCGAGTCAATACATATTTCACTCTAACTAGACCCGATCAAATAAGTGGCTTTGCCGAGTTAGGTACTAACGATCCTTAGTCGCTTTCCTTTTACCGGCTCAAGGTCACCCAAGACAAGGCCGTCACTCCCTCGGGGCTTGGAGCTGTTGACACAGATGTACCCCAAAGTCACCTCCAATTGAATACACCAATCTCCTAGTTGAGGTCCTTAAACAAACAGGACAACGCCTAGTGGGACTCAAACCCACATGGAACGCAAACTTGGGACGACGCCCAGGACATAACACTAGGCAAGACGGCCAACATCACTTGGCACGACGGCCAACAATTCTATTTATCCATTAAACGAACCTATTGTTCACTATGTGTTCCACTACTTATAATGATCACTTGACAACCTCTGCTTTCATGTTACAGTGACATTTGAATCGATGACCCTAATGTGGATACTAAATTTTCACATAAATCACCAAGTCATGCTTTGCCTTATCTACTATAAGTCATCAATCATCTTACGCTAAGTCAACGGCACGATGGCCTCATTAATACAGAGTTGGCATGACTACCTAATTACGTTCAACTTTTGGCACAACAGTCGAATTTACTCTAATTTTTGGCACAACAGCGTATTCAAACTTCTCAATCATTTTCACAACTTGATATACATAAACATGTTTTCCATCATCTATTATTCACAGTTATATCTATAGCATAATAACATGCGATACTATCAAATCCATAGTCAAAGGTGATCAAATACTCACACATAGCTCCACGAAAACTCATGATCATACAAATCATGCTTGTGGATGCTTATGTAGAGTGTCCATTCAAATCAGTGTAGGTCGGGGTCTGGATTTGCTGTGCAGAAAGTTTGGATAGAAACCAACAAATTTTTATATTTCAAAAGGTCACTCGAGCGGCTTAGAACTCGATCGCTCAAGCAATCTGCCTAATTTTGGATTTTAGATTCTAGTTTTCGAAAATGTCAGAATCTGTTAGAAATTTGATAGGTCCCTCAAGTGGCCTATAGCTCGCTCGAGCGAGCTGTCTTTTCCAACAGCTTTGGTCTTTAGGGTTATCTTACTGTGCACAATCCGGATATCAAATTGAGATTTCTTGAAGTAAAATTGAAAATTGAAACTACATACAGCAAGCCTAAATATGTAAGATCAAAATCCCTTTAACTATTTTATGAATCAAATAGTAACACAAATCAATTTCATGCTTTTAACAACAAAGGATAGAAAAACCCTAACATGCATATCTTCAAAAAATCAATATACGTACCTTACCTACTGTAAATCGTAACCTAAGGATTAGTAGTGGTTCCCCTACCTTGGTCCTAAAGATTAAGCACGAAATGGCCTCAGATTGGTTGAATCACACACGAACAAAACCTCTTTTGCGAAGAACGCCCACGAACTCCAAACCCTCTCTACTTTTTGATAATCTCTCAATACAGAATTTCGTGTAGCAAAATAATAGACTCCCTACGTTTAAGTAGAGAATAATTACATAATCATGTAATCAAAATCCATAAACGCTGAGATTAAACGAAATTGTAACCCCTCCATTAATGGCATTGAATCTGCTATTCGATCGTTCGGAATTTGAACAGGTCGCTCGAGCAACCTCGAGCGGCTTGCTCGAGCTTGCTCCTAATTCTCAAATACCGAATTTTAAATTACTAAAATCTAATTATTAAAAGAATAATGTATTTATTAATTTATTTTAATTAATAAACGGATTATTACGATAAGTCAATCCCTTGCAACTATCATAATTTAAAGTTCCCAATCATAAGAGATACAAATAAAATTTCGAATTCTAACACAACTTAGACATATGACCGTAGTAGTTTAACTTTTTAATCAACAGAATTTATATTTTTTAATATCACAAGTATATAATTGTTTTGTAAGTAATATATACAAGCTCGCTGAGCTGAACATAAATTTTGAAACCTTAAAAACGCAAGTTAAATTGGGCGGGTTGGTCCGGCTTGCAGGCCGATGTGCATCCCTAATTCCTCTCTAGGTGCTCAAGGGCAGGACTGTCTAGTTTTTTACTCATTTTTATTTTTATGGTCACAATTGGTAAAAAAATGTCCAACTTTGCTAAAACCATATCAATTGGATATTAATCAACACATTATAATTACAATTGATATTAATAAATTTGATCTAAATGTGACAAAAAATTACATAAATGTGTTTTGTAATCATATTAATTGGTATCTAATTAGCAAGGAGATTTTTTAATCAGTCATCTACTAATACTTCTCTTAATTTAAAAAAAAAAAAAATAACTTTGAATCTCAATAAAAATTAATTTCTAGCGAAAAAATTCTCAAAAGTTATTAATTGGTCCATAACTCCAGACCAAATGCGCCACATTTGAGTATGGGATGAATACATACTCCATTGAAGACTGGGTTCCTTTGATTAGTGAGAGAATGATAGAAAATTGGACCCTTAAAGATGAAATTACTATATAAAGTGTAAACAAATTAAGCTCAAATATATATATTTTTTTTTTGAAGTTTTTAAATTAAACTTGAGTAATAGACAATTTGACTTTCAAACCTTCTAAAGCAAAATCTTCAATCGACTCAATTAAAACTTGTTTAATATAAAGTTATTGATAAAAACAAATTCTAAATTCTCTCGTTGTATGCATACGGCTTGCAGTGAAAGATGATGTTTTTGAAAAGCAAAAAATAAAAATCAAACTATAAATTGTTAGTTTTAGTTGCTTAAAATTGTTCCCAGCCTAACCAAGAAAACAAACTGTGCACACACCCCCAAAACAAAATGGAACAGCTAGACAAGAAAAATCATAAGCTACGGGCACCCTCACAGCAACACTAGTATTATCTTATCCCATTCAAGGTTCAATTGCTTCCCAATTTGTGTTGGCACAACGTTTTGAATCCAATAAGGATTAGGAAAAAAAAGGACCAGAAAATGGAAAAGCTAAGAATAAACAACCAAATCTTTATCCTGTTAGAAGAAAGGCAATATGAAATGTCTTTGGGTACAAATACACCCATGTTTTCTTCTTTCTCAGCAGTCCTTTCTCAAGGACGAGTTTGAGCCATAGCCTGATTCAAAACCCACCAAGAGCATAGCAACAGAAAGCCAGTGGCGTTGGATTAATTGCGCGAATCTCCTCAAAACAAAGAATTGGACCTTTTCTTTATTATGTTGACAATAAGTTTCAACAACTTTTGTTCATTAAAATCAGTGCTTGCTGCTCAACAAAGTTCCCTAAAAAACCAGCATATAGACAGAAACTGCATGATTAGCAAAGAAGAACAAAAGGACTCTTCTTATGCAGCAGTGATGGAAGTCCTAAACTAGGCTAGATTAGCAAATAAGCTCCATGCCTTTCTGGTCAACCGCTACCCTTGCACTGAGAATGTGCGTTCAAATTATGTCCAAAGAGAAAGTAGAATCAACAAAGATGCAGAATAAGGACCATATATGATCAGCAGATAAGAGGACTTCGTAGCAGCTAGACAGATTCTGGTTCCCCGACTGATCTCTTGTATTCTTGCTTGAGCTCGTATGTACCTTGATTAACTCCCTTGTTGTTGTAAACACAGAGATCCTTGAGCAAATCTTTCAGAAATTGCTGCAAAGGAACCGAGTGAGAGCATAAATTCTTGAATGTATAGATATCAGATCAACAGACAGCTGCATTACAGTTTAAGTGAAGATAACGGAATTTGCTTTTGATAAAATCTGATACTTGGACGATAAATATCATGTTAGTTTCTTTTTGTCCTCCGAATTAACTTACAACTTTATCCAATAGGATCATATATTTTGTATAGGAATTAATGTAGGCTACAGAAAAGATAAGAAAATAATGGAGTGACTGAAGAAAAACATTTATTTCTTTGGTTTTCCCTGTCATTTTGCATTCCCTAGGTAAACCCCTCCAAGATCCAAACACATCAAGAATTAAAAAAGAGAGACATCAATCAGGGCCATGTGGTTTGCACTTCTTATTGGTTTATTTGGTTTATTTGCTGATTATGGATCTAAATCTAAGCACAAAAGCATTCAGATATGAAATAAGACCAACAAGACATAAGACGAAATAACCAAACATGCACTCAGAGTAGATGTGTCAAATAGTTCGTGCCTAAAGCCCCCTATTTATCATCATGCCTCATATGCTTCGTGTCGTGCCTAGCCACGCCCATTTATTAATTGTGCGTGTTAAGTGTGTCGTGCCTTGTTAGAACATTCTGAGCCCAGCCCTGCCCATAGGCATGCCACAATCCTTGCCATGCCATGTCGTGCCGTGCTGTGCTCATGCCCCTGCCTAAATTCAGGTTGTAAGGCCAACAATGAAAAACCTAAGCAAAAATTATCAATATCTATGTTCAAGAGTTGAAAAGAATAAGCAATAACTAAAATAATACAAATAATTCGAAATACCAATTTATTAATTTACAGTATCATGGTTTTTCACCTTATGAATTATGCATCTTGAATCCTATATGTGCGACAATAAAGAAGTAAAGAACTAATGATTCAATAGTACCGAAGTTATTTAATTGATTGTGCACCAAAAGAAATATCATTTTTACCTCATTGAATTAGATGAGTTTAATCTCATTTATACTTAAACAAAAATTGTATAACCAAGTTTTGTGTCGTGCCCATGCCGTGCACATGCCAAAAACAACAGCCCAGCCCAACCCACACAAGGTGTCATGCTGTGCTGGACCATACCGTGTCGTGTCGACCTTTAAAAGTGTCGTGCTCGTGCTAGTCAGGCCCACTTGACACCTCGATTTCATAGCGAAAGTGTTGTATAGAGAGACAATGTCCTCAGACTAAAACATCAAATCACGTCCTAATACATCTTCGTAATGAAAATGGAGCAAAAACATGAGTTGGCTTTTCCAGTATCTGTAGAATGAGCACTGAAAAGTATCTGCTTTTTTGTTATAGATTCCTTGTCGCATACCCAAGGTAATAGACACCAGCCTAGTGGCTCATAGATTGTAAGAGTACAGAGATGTATCTGAGATAAAATGGGTATTAGTCCTGGTATGAAAAGCTGATTGTGCTGTGTGTCTTAGCCAATGTAGGAATGACATAAGAAGAATGCTATTATGCTATTAACCTCCAAACTCTGCATCAACACTTGTTAATGTTGGCCTTAGCAAAGTACGTCTTTATCATAACAAACATTCCAATACCTTCTTTTCATTTATTTTATACAATTGCCAGCTTCTATCTTTCTGTTATGGAATTTGATAAATGTCTGTGTAGCTTTTTAGAAGCATAAGAAGATTGTCTAGTGTCCATACACAGTGACATAAATTTTAATATCTGCATTACCTGAATATGGCGTACTAAAGCCAATGCATGACGGTTTCGCCTTTTAACTTTAGTTCTCCAAACAAACTGCATCTACTTGGCCATTTAAATTGACTCGAGGTAATGATGTGTTTTACTCTTGGGCTCTCATGCGAATGGAGGTCAAGTTGCTTTTTACTAATGTGTTTTACTACTTGGCAATGTTCTCCACTTGGGTCCGGAGCTCCCCCTTTATCCAAACAGCTAAATTCCTATTTTGCGAAGAACCTATATAATTTATTGACTCTCTCTCTCTCCCTCTCTCTAAATTAAATGTCACCTAGAACAATCTAAATTAAATGTGACCTAGAACAATCTAAAGTAAATGCTCCCCCTTAATTTCTGTAAGAACCCGTATTTATTTAATTAGAGAATAGTAAAAGAAAGTTGATTAAATGTGATTTTTTTTTACTTTGGGTTAAAAAAATAAGATTTGGGGGTGATAAGTAAAGAAAGGGGGTAAATAGAGAAGTGGGTGAGGTTAAATTTGGCAACAAGACAAAACCCACAATCAGCCATCTCCCCCTTGAGACTGCCGAAACTCTCTCTCTCTCCTCTCCTCCATTTTTTTTTCTTCTCTCAAGCTCATAACTCCCTCTCCTCTCAACCTCTTCAAGAACCAAGGCCATTTTTACGTTCTATGCGTCGTAAGGAGCTTGGGTTACCTTGGAATCGCGCCGAAAGCTTCAAAATTCGGATTCTACCATTAGGGCTTTGTTCTTCATCAAATTTCACACAAAACCTTGAGGTAGGTGAACCATTTCTACTCTTTCTAGTTATATATTCATGAGGTGTGGTATATGTTCGGGTTAGGGCGTTGTTATTCTTAAATTTCGAAGTTTCCCCAAATTTGATATAGTTCCATTATTTGATTCTTAGATCTTTAAATTTCTTGTTGATTGATGAAATTGGGAGTGAACTTGGCCTCCCTTCATGCGTAATTGTTGCGTAGCATCTCAAATTTGAGCCTAAACCCGCTAGATCGTGATTGGGTTGGATTTTTATACCAAAAATGTCAAATTTCTGCATTTCGGTACTGTTCACTCAGCTCTCTGCATATTTACTGTTCATGGCCGAATTTCACTATTCACAAAAATGCCCGTTTGATCCCCCTTTGATGTTCACTTGATTCCCTAACGTGTATTCCACTCCGAAAATGCCAAATTATGCATTTTTCCACTGTTTTTGGGCAGATTCTGCATAATCACTGTTGATAGCAGATTTTTTTGGTAAAATTCCGGTCATTTCCCGATTTCGTGATGGCCCTTTGATCACCCTTTGACGTTTAATTGGTTCCCTAGCGTTATCCCTTCATAAACCATTGAATTCGCTTCACTAATACCATTTCTTTTTTTACCACGAACGTTTTGGGGATAATGAGATATGTTTTCACGGATACCATTCACTTGAAAATTTATTTTGGTGAAGGCACGCGGGGCCTATTGAACCCGGCAGAGGCACGCGGGGCCTATCGAACCCGGCAGAGGCGCGCGGGGCCTATTGAACCCGACAGAGGCACGCGGGGCCTATAGAACCCGGCAGAGGGATTAAATCTCTATAACCAAATGAATAAGAAAAAGGATAGTGGTTCTTCTATGAAAGAAATGGTTTGGTTTCCCTTTTCGGTTTTGTCGAAACTTTTTTTTAGAAAACCAAAACATGGGTTTTGGTTTGTGAAATGATTCGGACACTTGGACACTTGTGTGTGTGGAGAACCTTCTATATTTCCTTTCCTTGGCTTGGACACTTGGACACTAGGATATCCACTTGACATCTCATCATCTCATATGCATGCATCATGTTTATATGCCTAGCGTTTGTAGAATGTTTTTCCTACTGGGCTAGTGTAGCTCAACCTATAAATTTTCAGGTACCCAGCGTTGATCGAGCATGGTTTGGATTGCATGACTTGGATGAGGAGCATACATGGCATGGAGTTATTTTACTCATTTTCCTTGTATTAACTTCTTTTTGGGAAAATGATTTTGTAACTCTAATCTTTTATCCATCTTTTGATTATGGGATTGTAACAACTTATGAACTATTATTTTGATCATCCCTTTGGGGCTCGGGTACCCATATTTTTTTGATAGTCAAAGGGAATAGTGATGTACTTTAATTATGGAAACATTTTCTTTTAATGTACTTAAGGTTCCGGTTCTCTTTATTTAATTTTTATGAAAATTGGGGCGTGACAATTTCAACTTAAAATAATACTAGAGAACAGTTCAAAAGTTGAAAACTCTTTTCTGACTATCATTTCAAAATGTGTATATCATCGACACCGATCTTATGCTTTTTTTGGAGCACATTCAAGTTTTTATTTTTTCATATACATGGTTCAACGTAATATCACATCAATTGTAATTGGTTCTAATAAGGTAATTTTTTTTTATCATCGCAAATGTTTCGATTTGAAAATTGTTGAACAGCACTAATTGATTGTTGCTCTTGCTGTTCAAAGTAATTAATTTTGACATTCTATTTACGTCTAAACTTATCAGCTACATTAGTCACTCTACTTAAAAAAAAAAAATCACAGAAAGAAAATAACAAAAAGTAAAAACAAAAACAAAAATTGAGCTTATATGCATAAGCCTATTGTGTCTAGAATTTACTTTCTTATACTCTGAGCTTCAATCTGTAATCTTAATTTTTATTTGTTTCATTCTCTGAACTAGATACATAAGTCCTATTTGTGTGTGTTATGTGGACATCTATGAAATTTGATGCATGGCCTGGTTTGAGTCCATCAATGTGCTCGATTGAACTATTAAATTTACAAGGTCCCCCAAGCATCTCATTCTAATTATTGTCTCCTACTATAAACGTGCCTATGTATTCACAGTTTTCACACCAAAATCATTATGTGAACTAAGTTTTGCTCTTGTGGCGACGTTTGTGTTAAACATTGACTGGTCGGAAGATTGTTTCTACTTTTACAAGGTAACAAAAAAGTAAAAAGGTAGTAGTCATTTATTATATGTTTGCATATAATTTGTTTTTTGTTTATTGATATTTTTAAAAAATTAATTTTATTTATCCTTTCATTTTATATGTTTAGGAATTTTAAGACAATGAGAACGACCACTAAAGCCATAATTATGAGATTTACATTTGTTATCATGACTTTCAGAAAAAAGATTTGCTAAATTTAATTCTCTATCATAGTTGGTTGATGGTGTGAATATATTTACTTTTTCACTATTTAAATACTGAAATAACTCATAATTTTGCATTCATATCAATTGTGTTGATACTTCAATCCCTCCCGTGAAACAAATACTCTTCAAGGATTTCACAAGATTTTATTGCAATTATTGATTCGTGGACCACTTCTGGGTCTTTCAAAAGGTAAAACCCTCCATAGGCATATGTTAATGGCATATGGATCACAAGATTTTTTTCACTTTTGTCATTCATTGTGTGCTTGTGTGACATTCACGAGCATGAAGTCATGGTAGTAGCATTGCATCTCATGTGAAGGCATAGTGTTGAGTTGTACCCGTGTTGGGAATTGGTGTTGGATGCTTTGATGTTGTTGAGATATTGTGGGACTAAACTCTGTTTTTTTTTATTTATCTTATATTAGAACTATGCCACCTCGACGTAACCCACCGGCTAGGGGTGTGGGGAGACCTAGGAGAGGTAGGGACCGCGGTCGCCATACTCAACGGGTTGAGGATGAAGTTAGTCGGCATGGAGAAAATCCGAGGGATGAGGAAAGGCACGAAACGGGAGCGCAAGATTCTCAAGGACCACTTTTGGCTCAATTGGTCACCGCTTTAACAACCGCCATCAACCAACCAAGAGTGAGCCACACACCTAGCGCCATGGAGATTGCCGAGAAATTTGGTAGGTTGCACCCTCCACAATTTGATGGGAAATCCGGGGATCCGCTTGATGCTAACCATTGGCTTGCGGAGATGAGGAAGCGTTTTGATGTCATGGACATCACTAGTGACACGACGAAGATTCGTTTGATGGCTTGTCAACTCTTCGGCGAGCCGAATGAGTGGTGGGAATCTATTTTGGCGGCACGTAGGGATGCACGGAGAGCCGATAGGGCGGCGAGGTATGTTGTGGAACCGGATGTTGAGAACATCACATGGGCGGAGTTTGAGAGTTTGTTTGAAAACCAATACTTTCCACAATCATACCGCGATAATTTGAGGGAGCAATTTGAGGATCTGGAGCAAGGGAACATGACCGTTAATGAGTATGCACTCAAATTCCAATCCTTGAGTCGTTATGCACCGGAGTTGATTAGCTCCGAGAAGAGGAAATGTCGCCGATTCGAAAGGGGGTTGAATTCGTCTGTTAAGAGGCTAGTTATTAGTAGCCAGGTGCAGTCCTTTACGGATATTGTTGAACTAGCAAGGAACTTGGAATTGCCGAAGGATGCAGTGAGGAACTCACGGGGTTCGGATGTTAGGCACTCAACTGGGAACGCGAGCGTGACTACGGGGAGCTTTGGGAGTCAAAGTAGAAAGAGACAGTGCCACTACCACCGAATCGATCGGGCTCTCGTACATTTGTTTCTTCGGGTTCTGGAGGACCATCTTCTCATTCTTCGAGGTCCCAGGCCACGTGCTTCTATTGTCGACAGGAGGGGCATGTTCGGGCTAACTGCCCTAAGCTTCGGTCTCAGTCTCAGTCTAGGCCTCCTCCTCCACCACCGCGTCCTCATACTCTAGGGGCTTGTTTTGAGTGTGGTGGGTTTGGCCACATTGCCAGGTATTGTCCTCAGAGAGGGGTTTCGCATAGTGAGTCGGGCTCAGTTCAGCAGCCTAGGGTTGGACAGGGTTTCAGTCAGCAGAGGGGCACACAGAGTCAGCTGTACTACCGTCAGACCACCACAGTTCCGGGGCCACGGGCTGATAGGGGGACGAGTTCATCTACACCAGCTCAGACAGTTCAGGGCAGAGCTTACACCGTTACTGCAGCCACACCACCATCACCTCCTTTCCCAACCTCTACTCCGGCGCCAGATGCTTCTGTTGTGAGGGGTACTTTCCTCCTCTCCAATTCCTTTGCTAAGATTTTGTTTGATTCTGGAGCATCGCACTCTTTCATTGCTGCATCATTTGTCCGTGCACTAGAGTTAGAAACTAAGGAGCTTAGTCCCGTATTGTTTGTCGACACGCCGTTGGGTGGTAGAACTTCGCTAGACCGTATATGTCGGGGTTGTGAGTTGGTGATCCTTGACCGTCGATTCTTGTTTGATTTCATCGTCTTGGGTATGTCCGGGTTTGATCTTATTTTGGGGATGGATTGGTTATCAACATTTCACGCAACTATTGATTGTTTCAAGCGTCGAGTTCGGATATGTCCGCCGGAAGGGGGTTGTTTTGAGTTTTTTGGGGAACGTCGGGAACCGCTAGAGCCGTATTTGTATGGGTCTCGGGAAAGGGAATCGATTGCATGCTTGTTAGCGGGTTTGACACTTGATGAGGATTTATCCACCCGTGGGGAGTTACCGATGGTCGTTTGTGACTTTCCGGACGTTTTTCCGGAAGAGTTACCGGGTTTACCACCTGAGCGGGAGGTTGAGTTCATGATAGATTTATTGCCCGGCACCGCACCTATATCTATGTCACCTTATCGCTTTGCACCGGCCGAGTTGAGAGAATTGAAAACCCAACTCCAAGAGTTACAGGACTTAGGCTTCATTCGCCCTAGTACTTCGCCATGGGGTGCACCGGCTCTTTTTGTGCAAAAGAAGGATGGGTCTCTCCGTTTATGTATCGACTACCGTAAGCTAAATCGGGTCACCATTAAGAACAAGTATCCCATGCCTAGGATTGACGATTTGTTTGATCAATTAAGGGGCGCGACTTGCTTTTCTAAAATTGATTTGAGATCCGGTTATCATCAACTTAGAGTTCGTCGAGAAGATATTCCGAAAACCGCCTTTCGTACTCGATATGGTCATTATGAGTTTGTGGTCATGCCTTTTGGTCTCACTAATGCTCCTGCTACTTTTATGGACTTGATGAATCGTATCTTTCGTGCCTATCTTGATCGGTTTGTGGTTGTGTTTGTTGATGATATTCTTGTTTATTCACCTACCGAGGAAGATCACAAATCTCACCTCACCATCATTCTTGAAATCTTGAGAGAGCACCGGTTGTATGCTAAGTTGAGCAAGTGCGAGTTTTGGTTGTCCGAGGTTAAATTCTTAGGTCACGTGGTATCTAAGGATGGGGTTTCCGTAGATCCGGGCAAGATAGAGTCGATTTTGAATTGGGAGCATCCTAAGAGTGTGTTTGAGATTCGGAGCTTTTTGGGTTTGGCCGGGTATTATCGACAATTTGTTCTTGACTTTTCGCGACTAGCGGCACCGATAACACAGTTGACACGTAAGGGTACACGGTTTGTGTGGAACGACAAGTGTGAGTCGGCATTTCAAGAGTTGAAGAAACGATTGACTAGCGCGCCTATCTTGATTGTGCCCGAGCGTGGGGTTGGCTACTCCGTTTATTGTGATGCTTCTCGGGAGGGGCTTGGTTGCGTGTTAATGCAAAATGGGCGAGTTGTGGCATATGGGTCTCGACAACTTAAGACACATGAGCGTAACTATCCCACTCACGACTTAGAGTTGGCAGCTGTTGTCTTTGCATTGAAGAGTTGGAGGCATTATCTTTATGGTGAGAAGTTTGAGGTGTTTTCGGATCACAAGAGCTTGAAGTATTTGTTCTCCCAAAAAGAATTGAACCTTAGGCAACGCAGGTGGATGGAACACATAGAAGATTTTGACTTTGATCTCCAATATCATCCGGGTAAGGCGAATGTAGTAGCGGATGCCTTGAGTAGAAAGCGGGCTAGCTTGGCGAGTTTGGCAATTAGAGAGCGGAAAATGATGAAGGAGTTAAGTCTTTGTGCATTGTATGGCGAGGAGGTTCGTGAGGGAGTTACCTTATGCAACCTAACCATTCATTCAACACTATCGACTCGTGTAGTGGAGGCACAACAAACGGACGAGGAAACGGGGGTGTTTCGTGCTAAGTTCCTTAGTGGAGAGGCAAGCGAAGGTTGGATGATTTACACCGATCAAAGTATTCGTTTTCATGGGAAGCTTTTTGTACCTATTTCGTGCCGAGAGGAAATCTTGCGAGAATTTCACCATTCACCGTTGGCCGTACATCCGGGTGGGACGAAAATGTATCATGACTTGCGTCGGCAATTTTGGTGGCCGGGGATGAAAAGGGACATAGCCATCTTTGTCTCTAAGTGCTTGACATGTCAACAAGTGAAAGCGGAACATCAACGACCGGCGGGGGAGCTACAACCATTACCGGTAGCCGAGTGGAAATGGGAGAACGTGACCATGGATTTCGTTACGGGTTTGCCGAGATCGCCGAGGAGACATGATGCCATATGGGTCATTGTGGATCGATTGACTAAAACCGCACATTTCTTACCGATTCAAGTGACCGATTCTATTGAGACACTTAGTCATTTGTACATTCGGGAGATAATCCGACTTCATGGGATTCCGGCTTCGATAGTATCCGATAGAGATCCGCGTTTTACCGCTCGATTTTGGCAAAGTTTACAATCCGCACTTGGTACGAATTTGCTCTTTAGCACCGCTTATCACCCGCAGACCGATGGGCAATCCGAGAGGACGATTCAAATTTTAGAAGATATGCTGCGAGCATGCGTGATGGAATTTCGGGGTAGTTGGGAGGATCACTTGCCATTGGCCGAATTTGCGTATAATAATAGTTACCAATCGAGCATTGAGATGGCGCCTTTTGAGGCATTATATGGTAGACCTTGTAGATCGCCGATATGTTGGTCCGAGTTGGGCGAAACTACCATTGTGGGGCCAGAGTTAGTCACCGAAACCGCCGAGAGCATGAGTATAATTCGTAAGAAGCTTAAGAACGCGCAAGAGGCAACCACCGAGAAGATCAAAGTGATTCGCCAACGTTTGCCCACCGCTCAGAGTCGACAAAAGAGTTATGCCGATCGGCGTAGACGACCGTTGTCATTTGAGGTGGGAGACCATGTGTTTCTCAAGGTATCACCGCGCCGTGGATTGAGACGCTTTGGGCGAGGAGGTAAATTATCACCACGTTATATTGGGCCGTTTGACATCATAGAGCGGATTGGGGAAGTAGCGTATCGATTGGCACTACCGCCAAGGTTATCGGGCATTCATGATGTTTTTCATGTTTCCATGTTGAAGAAATACGAACCGGATCCGTCGCATGTCCTTGAGTGGTCCGAATTAGAGCTAGAAGCAGATGCATCTTATGGAGAGAAACCGATACGGGTGATGGATTCGAAGGAGAAAGTGCTAAGGGGTAAAACGATTCGTTTGGTGAGAGTCTTGTGGAATAACTTTGGTAGCAAGGAATCCACGTGGGAACGGGAAGATGAGATGTAAGAGAAATATCCGGGTTTGTTCACTGCATAATCTATGTGAGTTTTCGATTTAAGAGTTGTGCATTTCGTTGACACGGTGTTGGATAGACTAGCAATATGATTGCATGTCATGCATATCACATGTTACACATTCATGCATTGGCGTACGAAATTTTGAGGACAAAATTTTTCGTAGGAGGGTAGGATGTAAGAACCCGTATTTATTTAATTAGAGAATAGTAAAAGAAAGTTGATTAAATGTGATTTTTTTTACTTTGGGTTAAAAAAATAAGATTTGGGGGTGATAAGTAAAGAAAGGGGGTAAATAGAGAAGTGGGTGAGGTTAAATTTGGCAACAAGACAACCCACAATCAGCCATCTCCCCCTTGAGACTGCCGAAAGTCTCCCTCTCTCCTCTCCTCCATTTTTTTTTCTTCTCTCAAGCTCATAACTCCCTCTCCTCTCAACCTCTTCAAGAACCAAGGCCATTTTTACGTTCTACGCGTCGTAAGGAGCTTGGGTTACCTTGGAATCGCGCCGAAAGCTTCAAAATTCGGATTCTACCATTAGGGCTTTGTTCTTCATCAAATTTCACACAAAACCTTGAGGTAGGTGAACCATTTCTACTCTTTCTAGTTATATATTCATGAGGTGTGGTATATGTTCGGGTTAGGGCGTTGTTATTCTTAAATTTCGAAGTTTCCCCAAATTTGATATAGTTCCATTATTTGATTCTTAGATCTTTAAATTTCTTGTTGATTGATGAAATTGGGAGTGAACTTGGCCTCCCTTCATGCGTAATTGTTGCGTAGCATCTCAAATTTGAGCCTAAACCCGCTAGATCGTGATTGGGTTGGATTTTTATACCAAAAATGTCAAATTTCTGCATTTCGGTACTGTTCACTCAGCTCTCTGCATATTTACTGTTCATGGCCGAATTTCACTATTCACAGAAATGCCCGTTTGATCCCCCTTTGATGTTCACTTGATTCCCTAACGTGTATTCCACTCCGAAAATGCCAAATTATGCATTTTTCCACTGTTTTTGGGCAGATTCTGCATAATCACTGTTGATAGCAGATTTTTTTGGTAAAATTCCGGTCATTTCCCGATTTCGTGATGGCCCTTTGATCACCCTTTGACGTTTAATTGGTTCCCTAGCGTTATCCCTTCATAAACCATTGAATTCGCTTCACTAATACCATTTCTTTTTTTACCACGAACGTTTTGGGGATAATGAGATATGTTTTCACGGATACCATTCACTTGAAAATTTATTTTGGTGAAGGCACGCGGGGCCTATTGAACCCGGCAGAGGCACGCGGGGCCTATCGAACCCGGCAGAGGCGCGCGGGGCCTATTGAACCCGGCAGAGGCACGCGGGGCCTATAGAACCCGGCAGAGGGATTAAATCTCTATAACCAAATGAATAAGAAAAAGGATAGTGGTTCTTCTATGAAAGAAATGGTTTGGTTTCCCTTTTCGGTTTTGTCGAAACTTTTTTTTAGAAAACCAAAACATGGGTTTTGGTTTGTGAAATGATTCGGACACTTGGACACTTGTGTGTGTGGAGAACCTTCTATATTTCCTTTCTTTGGCTTGGACACTTGGACACTAGGATATCCACTTGACATCTCATCATCTCATATGCATGCATCATGTTTATATGCCTAGCGTTTGTAGAATGTTTTTCCTACTGGGCTAGTGTAGCTCAACCTATAAATTTTCAGGTACCCAGCGTTGATCGAGCATGGTTTGGATTGCATGACTTGGATGAGGAGCATACATGGCATGGAGTTATTTTACTCATTTTCCTTGTATTAACTTCTTTTTGGGAAAATGATTTTGTAACTCTAATCTTTTATCCATCTTTTGATTATGGGATTGTAACAACTTATGAACTATTATTTTGATCATCCCTTTGGGGCTCGGGTACCCATATTTTTTTGATAGTCAAAGGGAATAGTGATGTACTTTAATTATGGAAACATTTTCTTTTAATGTACTTAAGGTTCCGGTTCTCTTTATTTAATTTTTATGAAAATTGGGGCGTGACAATTTCAACTTAAAATAATACTAGAGAACAGTTCAAAAGTTGAAAACTCTTTTCTGACTATCATTTCAAAATGTGTATATCATCGACACCGATCTTATGCTTTTTTTGGAGCACATTCAAGTTTTTATTTTTTCATATACATGGTTCAACGTAATATCACATCAATTGTAATTGGTTCTAATAAGGTAATTTTTTTTTATCATCGCAAATGTTTCGATTTGAAAATTGTTGAACAGCACTAATTGATTGTTGCTCTTGCTGTTCAAAGTAATTAATTTTGACATTCTATTTACGTCTAAACTTATCAGCTACATTAGTCACTCTACTTAAAAAAAAAAATCACAGAAAGAAAATAACAAAAAGTAAAAACAAAAACAAAAATTGAGCTTATATGCATAAGCCTATTGTGTCTAGAATTTACTTTCTTATACTCTGAGCTTCAATCTGTAATCTTAATTTTTATTTGTTTCATTCTCTGAACTAGATACATAAGTCCTATTTGTGTGTGTTATGTGGACATCTATGAAATTTGATGCATGGCCTGGTTTGAGTCCATCAATGTGCTCGATTGAACTATTAAATTTACAAGGTCCCCCAAGCATCTCATTCTAATTATTGTCTCCTACTATAAACGTGCCTATGTATTCACAGTTTTCACACCAAAATCATTATGTGAACTAAGTTTTGCTCTTGTGGCGACGTTTGTGTTAAACATTGACTGGTCGGAAGATTGTTTCTACTTTTACAAGGTAACAAAAAAGTAAAAAGGTAGTAGTCATTTATTATATGTTTGCATATAATTTGTTTTTTGTTTATTGATATTTTTAAAAAATTAATTTTATTTATCCTTTCATTTTATATGTTTAGGAATTTTAAGACAATGAGAACGACCACTAAAGCCATAATTATGAGATTTACATTTGTTATCATGACTTTCAGAAAAAAGATTTGCTAAATTTAATTCTCTATCATAGTTGGTTGATGGTGTGAATATATTTACTTTTTCACTATTTAAATACTGAAATAACTCATAATTTTGCATTCATATCAATTGTGTTGATACTTCAATCCCTCCCGTGAAACAAATACTCTTCAAGGATTTCACAAGATTTTATTGCAATTATTGATTCGTGGACCACTTCTGGGTCTTTCAAAAGGTAAAACCCTCCATAGGCATATGTTAATGGCTTGCCTTCTGTTAGAGAAATAATTAATTTTTACTGATTTGTTCGCTGTCCAGTATTTGATTCCTTAATTTTAAAAATAGAGGCGATGGTAAAAGCGAATTGCGACAATCCGTCAGGCCCCGTGCATAATGTTTGAAAAAACTTACCTCCAAAAATAAAAAAAACTCAAGCAAAAAGTCGAAATGATGTTGCAAAATGACGAAATGATGTTGCAAAAACGATTGAAGGGGAAAGCGATAATCATGTCTATGAATACAAGCAGGATGCTTCCATTGTAAGCAGAATATATTCAACATCGGTAAATAAAAGATTTCGAGAAAAAAATATAATTATTTTTTTTTCAGCTTAGAACAGTGAATTCAATTTTTTGAAGAAGTTGGTGTAGAATTGTTGCAAAAATCATTTCCCGATATCTCAATTTTGGTTATCATATTGTAAAGAGAATTTATCTAATGAAAATTTAACATTTATGAGGAAAATGTTTGTGAAAAGGTATTTTTAGCCATTAAATGCGGGAAAAAATTAATAGGTAATTTTGACTAGTTAACCGTTTGATCCTTTTTACTAGTTAATTTAACCTATTATCTTGGAGTTAGCTCCAACACCCCGTTTAAACGGTCCGCTATTTCGCTTTGAGGAAAATATTTGTGAAAAGATATTTTTAGCCATTAAATGCGAGAAAAATTAATAGGTAATTTGACTAGTTAACCGTTTGAGCATTTTACTCCTGTTATCTTGGAGTTAGCTTCAACACCCCGTTTAAACGGGCAGCTATTTAACCGTTTGAGCTTTTTACTCCTGTTATTTCGCTGTGAAAAAACTTACCTCCAAAAATAAGAAAAACTCAAGCAAAAAGTCGAAATGATGTTGCAAAATGACGAAATGATGTTGCAAAAACGATTGAAGGGGAAAGCGATAATCATGTCTATGAATACAAGCAGGATGCTTCCACTGTAAGCAGAATATATTCAACATCGGTAAATAAAAGATTTCGAGAAAAAAATATAATTATTTTTTTTTCAGCTTAGAACAGTGAATTCAATTTTTTGAAGAAGTTGGTGCCGAATTGTTGCAAAAATCATTTTCCGATATCTCAATTTTGGTTATCATATTGTAAAGAGAATTTATCTAATGAAAATTTAACATTTATGAGGAAAATGTTTGTGAAAAGGTATTTTTAGCCATTAAATGCGGGAAAAATTAATAGGTAATTTGACTAGTTAACCATTTGATCATTTTTACTAGTTAATTTAATCTGTTATCTTGGAGTTAGCTCCAACACCCCGTTTAAACGGTCCGCTATTTCGCTTTGAGGAAAATATTTGTGAAAAGATATTTTTAGCCATTAAATGGTATAAAAATTAATAGGTAATTTGACTAGTTAACCGTTTGAGCATTTTACTCCTATTATCTTGGAGTTAGCTTCAACACCCCGTTTAAACGGGCAGCTATTTAACCGTTTGAGCTTTTTACTCCTGTTATTTTGCTGTGTCTTCTTTTTAACTCCCCCCCCCCCAAATTCAGTTCTTACAAGTACATACTCAATACCTTCCACCCACCCAATTTCAAAACCTTAATTTTCCCCCATGACTTCGACGACGTCGGGCGAAGGCACCTCATACGAAGGCGGCGGCAAAGGAACCGGCGGGAAGTTTCATAAAAGGGCTTCTCGACAGCCCCAGCCGACGCCGTACGATCGGCCCCTGTCAACCTCCCTTACAAACCCTAGAAACAACGGCTGGCTCTCCAAACTCGTCGACCCCGCCTCCAAACTCATCTCTTCCAGCGCTCGCTTGTTCTTCTCTTCCGTCTTCCGCAAATGCCCCCCGCTTCAACTGCCACCAGGTGCAATTTACACGCGCACACACATTCTGTATTGTTTTTCCCCGAAAATTAGTCATTTGAATGTGTGCTCATTCTGAATGTGTGCTCATATTTATTTATTTATTTGGCCGGAGAGTTGCATAACCACTTGATCAGTTAATTAATAGAATTGGAAAACGAATAACCATAATATGAATGGGGAATATTTATTTATTTTTTCCTTCATAAATCTTGAATTTGAATGGGGAAGTGGTTGTTCGAGCTCTATAAAATAATTATCATAATTTATAAAAGGAAAAAGCTTCCATATAAATTAAGGTATATAATTATCCATTACAATACATGTAAAGTTGGTTCAATTTCTCACCTATACTGTATTAGGAAAAATAAATGAATACACATTGTCAAAACCATGTCATCGACAACACACACACATACACTTTCTTTTATTAGGTTCAAAACTTGAAATTATTCGATCAATTTTTTTATACATGAAGAATATTGTGATGTCAACTTAGAACAAATATTCTGCAAAACAATGTATGGATGCATGCATATTTAATAAGCACTGGTTATGCATAAATATTCTAGTCACTCGATCAAATGATATGAAAAAGAAATAATTAAAAGGCCTTGGAGATATATACTTGATCTGTGTCTTTGAAAACTGTGAAACTAGGGTTTCTTGTCAAGAAGATGAATTTAAATACCTTGTGGTTGCAATCCTATACTTACCATTATATTATTGGGAGCGTATAGACGTACGTGGTCTCCATATTAAACTTGCGTTTTGAGTCCTTGGAACGACGATAAATTACTACTTTGTTATAAGCATAAAAATCTATATCACATTTTAAATACTTTGACTTCTGATAATATATTTATCCATGTGGGAAATCCCAAACTATAACATATTCTCCTCTTTGGCAAAATGAAGATGAGAGAGCCCCAGAGAGAATATATGACTTTTTTAGTCCAACAATTCAACACATTTTTTTCCCATCAGCTGTAATTGGATGAATCCACTTGCATTTTTCTGTAGCAAAATGTCAATTTATCTAAGCTGTTGGTCACTATTTTAAGAGTTCGCTAAACATAAAATCGGTGGTACCGTCAAAACTGTTGTTCACATTGTACGACTAGTCAAAACCATTAAATATGCCAAAATTTATGTTAATCATATCTTTGTACGAATCAGCATATGAATGAACACGTGCATGACTATATTCAACATATTTATATGTACAGAGATTTTTATCAGGATAAATGTAATAAATTCAAATAAAGATTGATACTAAATTAACATAATTTTTTACTCGATTGACCATATCAACGTATTTTAAAAAATTATTATAATCATCAAAGTAGGTCTGGAAAACACTAAAAAAAAACCGTCAACATATCTAGTCCCTTTCAGAGATTGGAAAGGAGTCATTTAAAAAAAATTGCTAACATGAGCTATATATCCATAGTTCAATATTATTATTTTTTATAGCCGAGGTATCTGACACCGGCTTTGAAATTACTCTCAACAATTAATGTCAACTAGTCCTTGAGAGATCAATCACACCGTCCACTTGTGAAGAATTTTACCATGTATGGACTGACCCTATAAGCGTTGATAGCACATAAGAGATTTCAAACCTGAGACCTCCAAGTCCCAAACTTTTACCACCAAGTCAATTTCTTGAGACCTCCAAGTCCCAAACCTTCGAATTCATGTATATTGTTCTATCCAAGATCAATCAAACGCATAGGCCTACCAAGCCAACGTCTTGGGCCCCAATTTTAGGCCCAAAACGAATGCATATGCTGCTTCAGTGGTTGGTTGTTCGGCTTCTTTTCCTTTGATCAAGGTTCGTCGATCGGTTTTGAAATCCAAATAACAAGACATTGTTCCAACCGCAATTGTATCTTCTTTGATTTCTATTTTTCAAATTAGCTTAATATAATATAAAGTTGTTTATATTATTTTTCAATTATATCTTCTTTGATTTCTATTTTTCAATTATATGTTATTATTTTTTGTTTAAAATATTTTTTTATCATTGTTTCTGTTTGGAATAAGTTCTTTTATTTTTCTCAATTTTTCTTGTTTCTCTTTAATATTGTCATAACGGTTAAAATATATCAATATTTGAGGGAAAAAAATCACTTAAAGTGAATTTTAATGAATTGCTTTTACTAGTATCATCAATGCATTTTTAGTTTTTTAATTTCACCATTGTTAATACGATTCGAAAAAGTAAAATTTTCTTCTATTGTTAATTTTTATGCCAAAATAGACCTAAATGGTATACTAAATAACCTTGTGTAATTAGCAAATACATATTTACAATACTTAAAATTTTACTTTTGTTTGTATAAAATCGTAACTTATATTTCAAATCAATTAAATATAAAAGAACATAAACCTACATCGGGTGTATAATTTTTATTGTTAGTTTAATTTAAAAGTATTTTTCATTGATTTAAATTTTTAAATGAAAATGTACAAGGTTCTATTAAATGATCTCGCTTTAGGGCTCCAAAACTTTCAAGGTCGGCCCTGGTTCTGTCTACGCAGACTTCCAAACAAATTATTTAAGAAATAAGCCGATTGAACTTTCCCTAGGATTGCCAATGAACTGAACATGCATTTTGCAAATTGTTCAATACTCAGTTAATGATTTGTTCAAACTCGATTCGTCTGAATTGAATCCAGATCTCAATTTTAGGCTCATTTAAGAAATAAGCCGAACTTGAACCTAATAGTATTCAACTTGATTAGGCTACTGAACCGGGATCAAAAATTTAAACAATAAGTTTTATTTACAACCTAGAACCCTACATCGAGTACGAATGTATATCGATATTTTTGGCTTGTTAAGATTTGAATAGTCTAATTGGGTAATTCTAGAATATCACATTAAACCGAATGCATTGTAATCTCTTTTTATGAGTTCTCAAAGTACTTGTTATGTAGGTCATTCCTTATCTCCAAACAACCCAAAAAAATATGTGTATAAATATTCTATCCATGAAATTTGTTGATACGAGATTGAATAAAAATATATACAAGTAAAAATATCACGTGATACTCCAGAAAGGTTGAATATTTACTATTTCTAAGTTGGCTTATTTTTAGTCCTTAATTGCATGAATGAATGAAAAACATGTAGGCTCGTCAAGTCTAATTTGGCTGTTTATTTTTCTACCCACGAGGTTTGCGACTACTGCCGAAATCAAATTGAAGACAAAATAGTATTACTTTAGATAATCCCCAATTGTTTATGACACCTCTCTGGCTCTCCGTCATGGGAAGAGACGGGGGCAAAAGCACATGGAGATCGGGAGGAGAATATATAGGGGCCAAACCAGCCTCCAAATTTTTTTAAAAAAAATTTAGGATTTAGGTTTAAATTTTGAAAGTTATAAAAAGAATTATATTTCGATTCCTCCAAATTTCATTCGGCCATTTCCCTTTCCCAAAAAAAAAAAAAAATTCTTGGCCCTCAAACGTTTTCTTTTATCAGCAAAGAAAATTACATTAATATAGATAAAAATAAATTACACCCCGATTCATGCATCTGTTGTCAAGATACCAACCAGATCCCGACCTTTGCCCTAATACAATCGCATAATACTTGACGAAAAGAAAGGCCCAAAAAAACGATTGGGCCACCCCAGACCATCCCAACCCTGTTCAGTGCCTCCCCTTATCCCTGCTCTATTATGAAATCAGCTTGCGACATAACTCCCTCACCAACCACCCTGATCTTCTTCTTCTCCATCTTCAAAGCTTCATCCTTCTGATTGCTTGAAGATTCCATGCAAGTCTGAAATTGAGACTCCCAGAAACCGAAATTTAGATTTTGCCCATAAAACAACCCACCATCGTAGTAGACCCGTTCGGCTTCTTTGACCGAAGCCCATGGTGCTGAAGTTGGTCCCATATTACTTCGTTGACCTGTTCAGCGGAAATCCGTTCGGTCAATACGCCGGCCCAAGCCACACGTTGCCGACACGGTCCATATCCCTGCCCAATCATTCTCATTTGAAGGATGTTTGCGGCCCTGTTATTTCGGCCCTCCACATTCCCTATGATGTAAGTTTTATTTGTAACCTAGAACCCTACATCAGGTATGAATATGTATATTGATATTTTTGGCTCGTTATCATTCGAACAATCTTTGAAAGTAATTGGGTAATTCTAAAATATCACATTGTACCAAATTTGTTGTCATTCCATATTTCCAAACAACCTAATGAAAAAAAAGTAAGCTCGTCAAGTCTAATTTGGGTGTCAAGGCCGTTCATTTTTCTACCCACGAGGTTTGCCAAAATCATATTGAAGACAAAATAGTGCTATTTTAGATAATCCCCAATTGTTTGGATATAAAATAGTAATGACTATTAGAAAATCGAACGAACAACGTTTAATCTCACAACGCCTCTTATGTATCTTGAGAATAATAAATCACCGAACGAAAAACAAAACAATCAAACGTGCGTAATAGAAAAAGAAACGAAAAAAGAAACAAGACACAAGATATACATGGAAAACCTTAACGTGAGAAAAAACCTCCCAAAGGTATTTATAACAAATCATATCTCAAAGCATATCTTTTAGAAAATCTCCCAAAAGATATACATAACAAATCCTAAACAATAAAAAAAGATAAAATCACAATTAGATTAGGAAAACAAATCTTGAAAATCTTGCAATAGGATTCTCGCGCATCTCCTTACTACTGGTAGTACCAGTCACTATCGGTAGTTCCAGGCACTGTCCAAAAAAGTTAGAAATATTTACTACCGGTAGTTTCAGGCACTCCTAACACTTACCATCGGTAGTTCCAAGTACTGCCCAAAAAAATTAGAAACATTTACTATCGGTAGTTTCAGGCGCTCCTGGCACTTACCATTGGTAGTTCCAGGCGCTGCCAAAAAAATTCGCTATTCACTTCAAGGTACTAACTCATCCCAAACGGGCATTACAGTGGAGGAGTCTTCACTTCTTAACAATGATACCTCTCCCTCGTGGAAAGAGATAGCCTAGGCAGTAGGACTCAGTCAAGGAATTCTGTATACATCCGAATACATGTGTGTCTAAAAACATCGGATGCATGTGAACTCTTTCGTAATTATGTGAGCCACACGTGCATATATGCGACGGTTTCTAGACATGTTCATTCTCAAATTTTGTTAGTGTATTTTTATTATCATGACTTATGTGTATGCAAATATTAAGGATATAAATTATTAAAAGTGTAAATATTATTAAGTTTAGCCTTCCGTACAGACAATGATTATTTTACCTTACTCCTTGAAGATATATATATTCTATTTTTTGTTAAACTAATTGAATATAAATACTTTAGTTGCTAAAAGAAAAAGTTAAAATGATTTTATAAATATTTGAATATTTGGGAAGAGGTAGAATTAATATGAATTTTTTTTGTATAAATCTATCTCTCTGTCACACAAACAAATAGTTCAACGAAAAATTAGTAAACATGACAAATCTAAAGTAATTTAGCTCATCCGAACAGGTATCAACGACTAAACACAACTTTACACTAATAATTAACCCACTAAAATTATATAAAATTCAAAATAAATAAATTCTATTTGAATTTCTTTAACCAATATATATTAATTACATGAAAATTAATTTTAGTCAATTTTTTATTCACTCCTTAATAATTTTGAACAAGTTAGAATGATTTTATATAACTTTTACAAATATGCAATTTTTTTTATAAATCTCTCTCTCTCTGAAATAGTTCAATGCCTCAGAATATTTAACTATCAAAGCCAAATACTTTCAGTCTACTTTTAAAAAAAATTAAAAATTTACTGCAATTCAAAATAACAGACCGAAAAAGAATTTGAACATGAAGATATTGGTTGCAATTAAATATTGATTCCAATTCAAAAGGATTAAACATCTAATTAAATTCAGTATTTGGCAACAACAGACGACAAGACTAAAGTAGCCCCTCCACAGTTTAATCTCTCTTCTCCACTCGGAAATCAACCTAAAACACATGTCTAGTACTGTGTATCCCTGCAAATTCATTAGTTCGGTATTGTTCATCGATTAGGAGGTTCGGTGTAGTGAACGTTTTCTCTGTTTGCTTTTGGTTACTGTGAGTATGGTAATTATTTCCTTTGAATTTAGGATGATCCCCGAAGTTGGTTAGAGTCACGAGGGTTTTCCGGATTGGGTGCTATATTTTCAATTTTAGGTTTACAGGATTTTGTCCGTTGGGAGATTGTGTTCTGAAGAAGTGTCAAAAACCTTATTTTTGCTTCAGTTCATTTGCTAATAATGGCAGCATCCTACTTAAAAACAGAATGGTTTGATCACATAGGATACCTAATCAAACAAAGACAAACCAAAGGCCTTGTGATTTGTGTCTCAATCAATTGGGCTTTGCATATCAACCAATTGAGGATGAGAGAGAATGCGGCAGAGGGAGGAGGGAGAGAACGGCCGGCATTGTTGTCGTGGCAAACACCGGCAAGGAGTACCGGATGTAATAGGTTTGGGTTTTAAAGAATTACGTTGTGTTAGGAACCCAACCATACACATATATCTACAAATGTATTGTCACAACTATCCATATGAAGATTCTATATTTGCCCATCTCATATTCTTCTCCTTTGATTTTTCAATTTCATTATGATCCCAGTTCATTGTACATGTTGGATGTTTTATTCGGGTTATAATGCAGGTTGCTAAGTTATTTATTTACTTGTGCTCATGTCAAAATTATGATCTTTTCTTGTTTGTTAGTTATGATGGATGCTGGTAGTATTTTTAGCTGCTTGTATAGTTTCTCTCTTTTTCTCTTTGTTTATGTGTATGTTTGGGGTGATCCTCATGCTTTATATGAGGGACATGGACCGTTGAAGTTATGTAGGTTGATTATAATTCTAGAATGAGAGAATTAATATTTCATGACTTCAATGTGAAGTTCCATGGTATAAGTTTCTTACCATTTTTGGAATGGATGTTGGCAAAAGGAACAAAACAAGCGTTGCAATCAGTTATCTGTTTTCCACTTTATTGGATCTAATGTCTTAATTCTAGAATGAGAGAATTAATATTTCATGACTTCAATGTGAAGTTCCATGGTATAAGTTTCTTACCATTTTTGGAATGGATGTTGGCAAAAGGAACAAAACAAGCGTTGCAATCAGTTATCTGTTTTCCACTTTATTGGATCTAATGTCTAAAGTATAAAATGGCACCTTTATAACGAATTTGAGTTTTATGCTCAAATTTATTGTTTATTTTAGGTCTACGTTTTTTCTCAATATTTATTTTGAAGGAGTTGCTTTAACTCCTCCTAATTCATCAATAGTTTAAGAATTAAGACCATTTTATTGTGTTTTTTTTTTTGTTTTTGTTTTTGTTTTTTGGTAGATGAAACATCATTTGAATTGCAAGGTGTGAAGAGTTTATTTGAGAACTGAAGAATCATGATTCCCAGTTATTGTTGACACAAGCTGGATTTTGGACTATTTATTCTTGATTCTACTTTAACACTCAAGTGCGAAAGACACATGTTTTGGTAATTTTTATAACAGTGTTAAAATTTTGTTGTTGGTTTGATAACCGTTGCAATAAAACATCGGCTTATCACTATTGGGCTATAAACTTGTGCAATTTTTGGATATTTTTAATTTAGGAGTATGCAATGCAAATAAAATGAGTTTTTTCCTTGTCGAGGTATTTGTGCTTGTACATGTTGTGTACTTGGGAAAGACAGTTTAGGAATAACTGAAACAAATGAAACCCAAAAAGTCACTTTTGTTTTCCTAATTTGGATGATTTCCTGCTAAAAGCCAAGTTTGAAGTGTTGCAAACTTTCACATGAATCGTGGACTTGATTATCGTTTTCCCCCATGTTATTTTCGCTTTTGAAAGTTCAAATTTGCAAATTACATCAGTGAAAATCTTGAAACGGCTCATCAAATATGTTTGTATATGCCAGTTACAGTCGTTTGAAAAGCCTATTAGATGCACATTCTGATTGCTGTAGTAATTGATGTCTGCGACAAAATAAAAACTGAATATTGCATGTTGTTTTATATTGCAATAGCATTTACAAGTATGCCTTTTAGCCATAGGGTAGACATTATTTGAGATGCATCTTTCTTATTGATTCCGTTTTCTTTCGAGATTGAAAGGACTGATAGTGGAATCATACTCTCTATTGGTCGTCATCATCTTGTAGTATGTGGTTCGTTTGAGTTTCTAGGTAGTTATATTACTTATGTGGGTTCTCAATCGCTACTATTTCAATATTACTCTTTTATCTTAGCTCAAGAGTTACTAATTTCCTCTGCAAGCCAATACTTCACTACTGCAAAAGTTCTAATATTTGTCCCTTTTATTTTATTATACCTTATAAACTTCATAATTTGACCAGAAGCTTACCGAGAGTCAAGGGACCGGCCTCAGGATGCAGTTCCCGACGTAAGTCAAAATGTTTACGTTTTGGTGCTAGTTTAAGCACACAAGTGCTATAACTATAGTTTTCCAGTTGAGTTATTGTTGTTACTATACTGGACCATCTTACCCTAGGGCTGTCCCGCTTTGCTGGTATCTTTATCTTGGTCATAATTTTCTATGCAGAATTCTCCCAGGGTCGAAGCACCAGCCGTTGACAATGGTGGCAATCCATCAGATAGCTATGACAGTAATGGAATTACCAAACTTGAGCAAATATTAAAGCAAAAGACTTTTAGCAGGTATAGTTTTGGCTTGATAATTTGTGTGCTAGTATCTTGTTTGGCTTTATTTTTTTTAATTTCTGGACACACCTAACTGGTCACCATATGTCGAACACAACGGGTAAATGCGAAATCCAATTAATTTTATTAATTGTTAAGTGGGGACACACCGAGACAGATAAGGCGTCAAGTTATCATTTAGAAATTTATTAGTTAAATGATATTTTCTAGAAATAAAAGGTAAAAATTATAAATAATGAAATTTGAACCCCATAAAACCCTCATTTAGGTTATATATTCACACCAATATTCGGAAGACTCTCCTTCTAGCTTCCCGTCAAGGTTGGATTAGCTGAAATGAGGAACTACAACCTAGCGTTTAATTAGAATGGTTAACCTGATCCTCATGGTCGCCTTCGACAAAGGGATAGTTTTTTTATTCTTAGTAAAGGTTACTAAAGCCAAACCCTCATTGATGGTCTCTGACCCCCCAAAGTCCATAGGTGGACATCTAAGAATGTTGATTTCAGATTAGTCAACTTGCATTGAAAGAAAGAAACGAGACAGTGGACAAAAGCCTTCAAGGCAAGCCTGACCATGGTTTGACATCCTTGGATTGCTCACATTTGCCTCAGATTCCAATCCTTGCTCTGAGAAGCAAGCGATGTTCTTCTAACACTTAGAGAGAAAGATGTAAGAATTGCAAATTATAATATAGTTGTGGTTGTTTTGGATTCTATATCCTTATAAATAACAACTAAATGTGTGTAAAATTATATATTTGTTTGTCATGCCACCCATGTATCTCTGTGTCCTCATTTTTTTTATGTTGTAACTTGTATCTTGTGTCCGTGTTCGTGCATGTTGTGTGATGAAAATCAATTTAGAGTTTGTTTTTTCTTTTTTGGGCATGCGTGCAATGCATCCATGTTCTTTGCATGTTGTGTGTGAAATGAAACTTCACTAATAGATCTATATGCTCTGGTTCCTGCAGTTTTCTGATAACTTCGATGTTTAGAATTTTTATGCCTTAAAGAGTGGGAAGCAATAAACTGACGTTTGATTGCTGTTGTGCGTCTTCTGATATACCCAACGCTGAACATTTCCTTGACTATTAATCTTCCCTTTCTTGGGGGTTAAAAGGTTTATGTCAAGCTACTAATGCTGTTTGCTTGTTTCTGTGGGCATGAGCCTTTTTTCTTGCTTGGATCTCCTGTTGCATGCATTTTGCATGCGCACTTGCAGGTTTGTGCATATGTGCTTTGATTGTTTGAGTTGGCTACATGGGTTTCATGTTTGCATAGGCATGTGACGCATGTTTTTGTGTACTCTGTTTAGTTTCTTTGAAAAAGTCATTTTTGGTGATCTTTCTTTTTTTTTTCCTCCGTACTTTTTAGATGCTCTAAGTCTAGATGCACTGAACTTGTAAATCTTGAAATCTTGATTTATCAGAAGTTTATCTAAAGACAAGAAAGTTACCTTTTGGTGAAAATGATTGTCTTCTGTCTTTAATATTTTTTTTTTCAGATTTAGTCCACTTTTTAGAATTCTAAATATCCTCTGGTTAAGAGAAAACGCAAGTGCATAACTTAATTTAAGTGTGGAAACAAAGTTAAAGATGATCTAAAAATGAGCTGGCTTTTTAACATATCCCAAACGATGGTTGCTTGTAAGTCGTGATGCATGTGTCTTGCTTATGTGAAATTCATCACTTGTATGTATTCCCTTTGCCTCTGAGCATACTTATAAAGCTAATGCCACATGTATTTATCTTGGCACAAGGTTCATATTCATTGGGATGCTTAATTTATCTTCCCTAGCCCTTCAACACGTGGGTAGGGTGGGAGTAATAGTTTGCTAATTTTTGCTTTTTAGGTTACCAATTTGCTGGGGACCTGTTGCTTCCCACCAACTTTTTATCTTCCAAAATTGTGTTACTCCTTTTGGGGACATTTCTATTTTATCAGTTCAATTAATGTCGAGACAGTTAATTTACTGCTCAACACTAACCTAAATTGTACCACTTGGATAGAATGGTTTAGGTGTTAATGTTGCTTCCTCGAACCGGGTCCAGATGTCTGTGTGTATATATGGACTGATGCTGCATTTGGTTAAATTGTGTGGTACAGATCTGAGGTTGATCGTTTGACAGAACTGCTGCGTTCAAAAACTATTGATTTACCTAATAATGGGAATGACCACAGATTGGGTGAAATAAATGTTCCACAGCCGGTGTCTGCATATGAAGTACGACAAAATGTTTCTATTAGCCGAATGCAGGACAATATAATGGAGACCCACCGATTTGATAGGCACGTTTCAACTCCCTTGATCAGTTCACAAGTATGTTAACATGCTTTTTCTATTCTTTTTAACAGTTCCGTGAATGTTTGCTTTATTCATGTGACAGCATTTGTTTCAGTTTCTAAAGTTATATGGCTGCAATATGGGACTCGACTTCACTTTTATAAGATCAAATTGTCTTCAGGTTAGTGAACAAGCTTTTGCATCACCTGCTGAGCTCGCAAAAGCATACATGGGTAGTAAGCCTTCGAAAGTGTCTCCATCAATGTTAGGCTTGCGCAGCCAAGCATTGAGGAAAAATGCAAATCTGCCGGATAACGTATCCTATCCCCCAAAGATGCCTTTTCATGTTGGAATTCCTGAAAATGGTTCTACGAACCCAAGATATCGAGGCAGATCAGCTGTATATACCATGGCTCGTACGCCGAATTTGAAGTTTAATCCAACTGCTACCCAAAAGGTTCAGCTGCTGGCCAATATGTTTCTGCCATATTAATTTATTTTGTTTTCTAGGTTTAAAACTTATCTGTCTTGCTCAATTTTCAGGGTTCCACTCCCGCGTATGATAGTTATGGCGGACCATCTGCATCACCATCTCTGTAGTCATGATGCACAATTTGGGTCTAAGCAATTGGTAATTTTTCAGGAGATTATGAAACTGCCATGTCTTTGCTTGAAGTATGAGTGATATATTTCTCATTCAGATTCTTTTTTCTTTCAGGCTCTAAAACGTAGGAGTTCTGCATTAGAAGGTGATACTGGTTCTATTACTCCCATACGCAGACTTCGGCAGAAAACTACTCTTTCAACTCCACAAAATTTGAGCTTGCCGGTAAATAGAATATGCAGACTTCGGCAGAAAACTACTCTTTCAACTCCACAAAATTTGAGCTTGCCGGTAAATAGAAGTCCTCGACCGCCTATATCTTCAACCCGAAAACCGTTTCCCGTAGAAGAACCTAATTATAGAACCTTGCATCCATTTGGAGAAAGCAGGGATAACATCCCTAGCACAAGTTATACTCCCCCTCCTTCTAAGTCCAGTGAGATGGCTACAAGAATATTACAGCAGCTTGAAAATTCGGTTCCAAAGGAGAAATCATCAGAAGGAAAGGTTGTTACTGGAATGTACAAATCACCCAGTCAATTGACGCCAAGTATGCTACGAGGACAGGCTCTTCGAAACCTAGAGGATGTGGATTCATCAAAGATTTTGCAGAACGCCCTAGAGAGTCATAAGTTGGACGAATTGTGCAACATCTCTCTGCTTGATGCTCTTCATACTACCTCTCAAAAGCAAGACAAACTCGAAGTAAATGGCCCAAAAGAGATTATTGTTTCTCGCGCGACAGTGGCTCCTGCCATAATCAGGGAAGCTGCGGTTTCAGATAAAGATGCCGGTGTTAACACTGAAGATTCAGTTTTCACACCGCCGCTCAGTCAACCTCCTCCAAAGAAATGGGCTTTTCTTTTGAGTGTGCATGAGGTTGGTGGTGTCTCATTTTTTTGTCCATCTACTTTGAAAGATTAACTGCTAGCGGGAGTTCAATGAGAGGACCTTTGGGCTTACATTGATCATAGTGACAACATTAATCGGCTAGGCTAATCTTAAAGTCTTACTCAGTCCATCAACTGACTTCTCTCTTCTTCTTTTTCTGATTTTTTTATGAACCACTGACGCCATTGATTATTGTTCTAATGTAGGTTGAAGCCATGCAATTAGAGCTTTAGCTTATGTTTCTACTAATTGTAGCCCTTGACTATAACTGGAGGGTAAATCTTCATAGTTTACTGGTGACCAAGAAGAGTTGCATTTCACGTAACAATGACTCCAAGTTATGATGGTGCTCATCAGAGCTACACTTCTATACTTAGCCTCCTTGTTCTTGTTGATGGGCTGTTATAGATAGCTTGCAAGCCTGTCATTCCTTCCAGATTTTTGGTCCTTTGCTTAGTCATCCCCTCTTCGAGCCTCTACTAAATTTGGCTGACTTCGCCCCGTAATCAAACTTTAGTTTCACCTCGATATGGTGTGCGTGAAATAAGTTTGTATTTTTGGGATTTCTTTGCTTGTTTCATTTATATGGCTTTTATAGTATGCAACAAATTAATCCTTTTCGTTTTCTCATGAAGGATTTTCTGGACCTGGATGATGAGATTCAGTTGAGTGAAACTACATCTACGACGTCGTCTCAGGAGAAAGTAAAACAAGAGAAAGTTGCGGTGGAGAGCAAAATTGCATGTAATGAAGCAGTGATGGTGAACAAAACTTCAACATTGTCTGAAATCAAACCACCTGATGGTCCTCTAATAAAGAATTCAGCTGAGTTAGGAACTTCTGATGCGCCTGTGGCTGTTGAGAAAACCACCACATTTACTTTCAATACTGTGCCTGCTTCCAGCACAACTTTTCGGCCAGTTGTGGAAATTGTTCAATCAACCTCAGCATTTGATGCGATTGTTCCACTTAAAGAATCAAATTCAACTCCTGCTCTTTTTGGCGCTGACTATGAAAGTGTCGATAATGTTCCCTTTCTCCCACTTTCTTCTTCATCTGCTGTCAGTGAATCTCTAGGCCTACATTCTAATGCTCCATTGGAATCAAAGCGTTCAAACAGGTTAGTATCTTGTTCATTGCTTGGCGGTGATGACTCGTATCTGTGTTTAACAAAAATTTACCCCTAATTTTAACACCCCTACGTGGCTCCCTTGTCAAACTTGTATGGCGTGAATAGTAAGGTTTACATGCAGTCTTAGAGAACTGTCGATGTGGAATACTTAAAAATGGACTGTAATTTTACAAAACCTCTGACTTGTGGAGAAATGGACATCTTAAAGTGTGCATTTATTTAGTCACTGTTGGGAGGTGGGGTTTGAGGTTGAAAGCATAGTTGTCAAATCGAGAATCGAATCGAGAATTGAAAAGGTCCGTGTAAAAATTGTGAATCGAATCGAATCGTAAATCGCTCCGATTCAGTCATGTTCTTAAAACATATTAGAAATGCAAATATAATATAGCAATCAATAAAAATATTGTATCTAAAGATATATTGATGATCACGTAGTCTAAATAGGTAAGTCACTTAATTTGCCCTCAAGTCTCAAGGCTGAAAAGTAAGAAAAGCCAACTTAAAAAGTGAAAATTTAATTTTTCAGTCTGCAACTCTTTCTATTCCCAATGTTTTTACAAAAGACCCTTTGTAAGCCCCAATGATTATTGTATTATTGTTCTTTTGGGAAATTTTAAAAAAAAAATTGATTTTTTTGTTCTATGGGATCACTAACCCGACTCAGGCCTACAAAAATGTGAATCGATGATTCATGCGAATCGGGCGATTCGGAATTGATTCACCGGTTCTTTTACCGATTCAGTGCAAGTTGCGATTCGTTGTTAGGTTCGAATCGTTTGCATGGTGTATCGAATCGAATCCTGTGAATCGTATCGTGAATCGTACGATTTTAATAACTATGGTTGAAAGCAACAATGGTCCTGTGTGAGCATGGCAGAGTAGGATGCTGTCTCTGTGTTCGTATGTGTTTTTACTACGTCTCTTGTACATAGTATCGTATCTTCACCCTTGTTGCTGTTTGGTCAATTTTATAGTCTTCTAAATCTATAGCAAAGTACCACATGTGTGCAGAATATTATGTGTACATATTGGACATAGCTTTTTGAGGTGTTAGTGTTGTTTTGTAGGATATGGTGCATGAGGGTGGACAATTGCCGAGAGAAGAAAATTGTTGTGTGGCTTCAAACCTTGAGGAACATTGTTGAGCAATATCCATGGGCTTAAATAACACGAACTACAGTGAAATGATTTAACACCCTTGGGAATCTCCTTCAAATCTGTTGGTTTATCTGGTTATGTCTAAATCTGCTAATTTATATAGTTCCATTTACTCTAATTTGACTAGTGTATGTTTCCCAAGTTGAATTAATGAGAAATAGGTCCGTATCTCCAGTTTCTAGAATAAACAGAAGAGATCTTAAATTTCACTACTTGCATGTCAAGTTCAATAGGAAATGCATCCTACTTCGAACTTGATGGTCTCCATATGTGATTTCTGTTTGAATGAATCCATGATCCACAATTTGATATGGAGGGTAAAATGTCTTGTATTTTTAGATATGGTTATGCAAATACTTGGAGATTATCTCCTTTAAGGTGATACAACACTACTGTTGCTTTGACCTACCTTCTGTAACATTGTTTACTGAACCCACTATTGATGGTTAAAATCTTAACTTGGAAGTTGGTCCTTTGAAATGAGAGAAAATTGCACACGTTTTTTTTTGCCCAAACTTTTCGAGTAACTTCATGGCCAAAAAGACAGATTCTTTTGGACGTGAGAGCACTGAATGTGATGCAGATTATCTATATGATAGCTGCGGGATATATGAAACACAGCATGTTTTGAGAACTGTTGAATTGGGTGTTAATGTGAGTTTTTTTTATAATAATAAAGCTTTTCCACAAACTAATTAGTAAAGTAGGGCACTATTCAAACAATTCATAAAAATAGGGCAAAACACAAATCCTATTTGCGTTTTATAATGACATGGCACCATCGTTCCAGCGTGGAAACTTGTACGCAAATATAGATTGCGCATTACATGTACACACTTTTAATTTGTGTTTTGTTGGTAATAAGCGTTTGCGATTTGCGATTTGCTGCCGCAATAAGCATTTGGAATTTGCGTTTCATTTATTATTTAAAAGCCAGGTTACCACAAGAAACATATCGATGGCTGACTTACTTTTTACATACATAGCAGAACATAGGTTATCGGAACCATAATGGTTGCATTTGAGTTGTATGAACGGTCATCGGGGAGAGCGTGTAGAAATCAACAGTCCTACTTCGAATGCCCAGTAATGAAATTTTATTTTGACGATTGGATCTCCATAAAATCAATCTCAAACAATAACTCAAGACCAACCTTAAAAATAGTTATAAAAAATAAGGGATTGGTTGGTCGTGGAGGCAGTTCGATGGTTGACAAATGTAAATTTGAACGACCAAATGCAACGGCACTCACTCCGTTGCATTGTCCGACAGTCCTATTTCGAATGCCCAGTAATAAAAAAAATTTTGACGATTGGATCTCCATAAAATCAATCTCAAACAACGACTCACGACCAACTTTAAAAATAGTTATAAAAAAATAAGACATTGGTTGGTTGTGGAGGATAGTTCGATGGCCTGCAAATATAGATCCGAATGACCAAATGCAGCGGCGCTCACTTTGCATTGTGCGATAGTCTTACTTCAAATGCCCAATAATGAAATTTTATTTTGACAATTGGATATCTATAAAATCAATCTCAAACAATGACTCACGACCACGACCAGCTTTAAAAATAATGAAAAAAAAATAAGGCATTGGTTGGTCGTGGAGGGCAGTTCAATAGCCGGCAAATATGGATCCGAACGACCAAATGCAGTGGCGCTCACCCGTTGCGTTGTGCGACAGTCCTACTTTGAATACCCAGTAATGAAATTTTATTTTGGCGATTGGATCAACATAAAATCAATCTCAAATAATGATTCACGACCAATGGATATCTGTTGTTGGGAGAGGAGTGATGTGGTGATACGTTGGAGAACATTTTGAATACAGTATTTTGTTGAATACAAATTGCACCGTAAATCCAAGGCTTAATAGAAGGAGTTACGAACAAAATTATATATTTTGTGTATGGGTGGATGATGCACATATATGAAGTGTGCTGGTAAAAAATGGAGACGCCAGCTGCCGATATTGTCCTTGTCATGTCTCCACCGAACATAAAAATGTCTTTACGAGGGGAAAGTTGTCGTCGACGGATCCTTGACTCAACGTATATATCTGTTGTGTAACCAGAAATTGTTTGTGCTAGCTCAAACATTACATCGAAGTAGGACTATCGCACAACGCAAACGAGTGAGCGATGCTGCAGTTGGTTGTTCGGATCTACATTTGCTGGCCATCGAATTGCCCTCCGCGACCAATTAATGCCTTACTTTTTATAACTATTTTTAACGTTGGTCGTGAGTCATTTTTTGAGATTGATTTTATGTCGATCCAATTGCCAAAATAAAATTTCATTACTGGGCATTCAAAGTAGGACTGTCGCACAACGCAACAGAGTGAGCACCGTTGCATTTGGTCGTTTGGATCTACATTTGTCGGCCATCGAACTGTCCTCCATGACCAATTAATGCCTTATTTTTTTGACTATTTTTAAGGTTGGTCGTGAGTCATTGTTTGAGATTGATTTTATAGAGATCCAATCGTCAAAATAAAATTTCGTTACTGGGCATTCGAACTAGGGCTGTCGCACGATGAAACGGAGTGAGTGCCACTGCATTTGGTCGTTCCGATCTATATTTGTAGGCCATCGAACTGCCTTCCACGACCAACCAATGTCTTATTTTTTTATAACTATTTTTAAGGTTGATCGTGAACCATTGTTTTAGATTAATTTTATGGAGATCTTACTGTCAAAATAAAATTTCATTACTGGGCATTTGAAATAGGACTGTCGCACAACGCAACGGAGTGAGCGCCACTGCATTTGGTTGTTTGGATCTATATTTGTTAGTGTTAGTTGTTATGTGTATAGATTAGGTTATGTATAAGTTAACCCTAATGGGCCTCGGTGATTAGAGCCCATTAGGTTAACCCTAACCTCGTCTATTTTATTATAAATAAGCAGCTCGCCCCTCTCTAAAGAGTGTGGGTTTTTATCTTTACATGGTATCAGAGTCTCGTAAAGAATAAAAAAATAAAACCCTAACTCTACTGCCGCCGCCACCGCCGCCGGCCGCCGCGTTGGATATGCACTGATCTTCCGGCGGCGTCGCGTCTCCACTACCATAATCACATCCTAGTTTCCCCCCTTCAGATCTGTTCTCTAGCTCGTCTGCTGCCTCTTCTTCCGCCGCCGCCGCCGCCATCAACGTCGCCCGCCGTCGCCATCGCCGCCACCCTCCTCTTCTCCTGGCGTTAACTCCTCCTTCTTCCACCAATCTGTATCCCTCTCCTTTAGATCTGATCTTGTGGCCATCTGACTGGCTTCGCCGCTGCCCGTCGTCGCCGCTGCCCGTCGTCGCCGCTGCCCGTCGTCGCCGCTGTCCGCTACCATCTCCGAGCCACCACCTCCGATCTGCTACTGTACCCTTCTCCTTTACCAAGCCTTAAACACCTGACCTCGTGATCTGGTATCTCGGCTGCCTCACAGCCACCCTCGTCGTCGCCGCCGCTGCCCTGCTCCTGCCTTCCTTCGTGCTGATCTCCTTTGTCTCTGTATGCCCGTGGACTGATATGTCCTCTCCGTCCTCATGCCTACTTGATCTTCGTGTTACCCTTGGTTGTTTGTCTGTTATTGGTGAATGAATGTTCTGATCCGGTGATTGGTGGTTCGTCGGGCTGATATAGGTGTCAAGAGTGGACTTTGTCCTATATTATCGTAGTCATGTCGACTACTAATTCTTCGCTACCATCGCCATTTGTCCCGTCTGCCCAGCCTGTGGTGACTTACGAGCCTACCCGACCCCAGATCTTCTCCTCATCCACTCGCTTGGTGGAAACCAAGCTGACTGGCTCATCCACTTATGTGTTATGGCGAAAGAAGGTCCTAAAATCTCTTCAGGGTATGGATCTCGATTCCCATTTCACAGACTGTGCTCCTCCCGAGACTTCACCTCAGTACCGCTCCTGGATTCGGGATGATGCTCGCCTGTTTACATTATTGCTGAACTCCATGGATGAATCTGTTGAGGTGTTGGTCGCAAATGCCAATACTGTACGGGAAATTTGGCAATTTTTGTCTGATACCTATTCCACTACTAATGATCTATCTCGCCTCCTTGATGTAATGAAGGGGTTCTTCCAACTCATGCGTGAGGGGAAAACTCTTCAAGAGCACTATGCTGCGTTCAAGACTCTTGTTGATGAGTTTGACCAATTGATCCCCTTTACTTCTGATCCCACCATATTTCGCCGTCAGCGTGATCAGATTATGGTGGTGCTCTACTTAGCCAGTCTTGGTGGTGGTGACTGTGAGGCTGCCCGGACACAGATCCTTGCTGGGGTTGATATCCCATCTCTCCCGGAGGCTTTTCGACGTGTGAGTCGCTCGGTGAGTCACTCTGATGCTCGCCCTCTACCCCCTGAGCCCTCTGATAGGGTTGCCTGTTTTTTCTCCCCGGTTGGGGCCCGTGGCGGCCGTCGGGGCCGAGGCGGGCGTACAGGTGGTCGTACTGGATCTCCAGAGACTCGCACTTGTCATCAGTGTGGTGTGGTTGGCCACATTCGGCCCCATTGTCCCCAATTGGGCTCTAAGCCATCTTCTATGTCTCATGTTGCTACTGCACCTACTTCCTCTCCCGCGGGTCACATGGTCCATATGTCTGATGCTGAGTATGACCGGTACACTTAGTCCCCTGTGCTCTCTTATCCTGCTGTTGGTACATTTATTACAGGTAACTCCACCGCCGACACTTAATGTTGAGTCCTATCTCTAAGACTAATCAAATGTTTCATCATCAACACTTTTCAACATTAATTTTGCATCCTAAAATTCAAAAATACCCAAAATGACCCTAAAAATAAATAGAGCACTAAATCAGGATTGTCCTAAAAATAAGGGATGTGTTTACCAACTTACCTTTAATATTACATTGACTGTCCAAAGAATCAGACGGTTTCCGGTCGGCGCTTCCGTTCTGTCCTAAAAATAAGGGACGGTTCGTATTCTCTCTCGTTGTTTGACCAAAAACTCCATCGAAGTCCACTGTTTGCCCTTCGCATCCCGTCCTACGGTCCGGTCACCGCGGCAGCAACTGAAGACCGGCGACGTCTGTACTTTGGTGTCACTGGTGGACTGGGTGGTGTTCCGATCGAACACCCAGCCTTTGTTGAATCAAAGTTTGCTTTAATGCTATAAATGACATAAATAAAACAGAAAAATAAAACATATCAAGAAACTTAAAAATGGGTACATCAAGAAATAAATGAATCAAAGTTTGCTTTAATGCTATAAATTTATGTCCAAATATTATGAATTTAACATGTAAACCATGTAAATTAAATTAAACAAAAATTAATATTAACTAACTTAATTCATAAATTATATACTATGTATAATATTGTGTGTGTATGTGTAGAGTATTTCAGTCGCAATAAGTATTTTTAAGGGTGCAAGTGCACACATATGACCTTTACCATTAAATATTTGACGGAAAAACTAACGACAGGGTATTATGCCATATTTTTATAGTTGAATAGGGTAAGTTGTAACAAAAAAAGAAGATAAAGAGGGTAATATGAAAAAGAGTTATAGTCAAAGGGGGTAAAGTATAATTAACCCTTCTTTTATTGCGAACAAAGTAAAATAGAAATACAACGATCAGGCACCAACATAATCCTCCTCAACATGTCCCGATTCTTCATGCTCGGGAGGATACTCTAACTGTTTTGCAACATTTGGTATAGTGTTACCCAGGTGGCATGTAAAGACCCGAAAAATTATTTATTTTAAATTAAATATTTGGAGCTTGACAAGGTATTTGATAATACATGACTTGGGTAATATGAGTTGGGACCCATGTGTGTGTGTAATATATTTTTGGTACTTGATCTTGGCATGTTGCATAATCTAGGGGGAAAGTGTAATTTACCCATTTTGTACTATAAAAATCAAATTTTTCACTTTACCAATTATTTTCTCTCTCCTCAAATCCCAGCCGTATGTCTCTCTCTCCCTAACTCTAAAACTCTCAAACTCCCTCTTCTAAAGCTTGCAAAATCGGAGGCCTTCCACTCCGAATTTTAAGAAACACAAAGGATGAACGATGATCTACGCGACGAGGGCTTCGTATCAAGCCCGGGATTGATGGTTCTCGCGGAGAAATGGAGGAGATCGGTTTTTGGCTAGAAGATTTCATGGAGCTTGATTTTGAGGTAGGAATCATGTTAAACTTTTGATTTAATGTGTGAAATACATTGTGGTGTTGTTATTAATTTTGAATCATATGTTTCTTTTGAGGTGAAAAGTGGTTTGGGCTGTTTTTCAGAAATTTGGGGATGGGTTTTACCAAGAACACCAAGAACACAATGAACCAAAAAGAAAATCTGAAAATGTAAACCCGAATTTATACTGTTCATGCGTTTTGAGGCATTTAGAGGACGAATTGGGAAAAGTTTATAACAACAAAGTTGTAGCTCTCGAAATTCTCTTAAAGTTTCATATATAAATCGTCTCAATCGGAGTTCGGAGTAAGAAGTTATGGCCAAAATACCAGAACTGTTCACTGTTGGACGAAATGGTTTCTGGACTGTTTTCGGGCAGACCAGTTCCCGGGTCTTTCTAGAGTTTTTGGCAGCTTAGATTAACCCCAGACCTTTACGGTGATGTAGCCTATTGTCTTAGCTAAATTTAGACACAAGAACGGACACATTCGGACGGTTAGATCTTCGTATATTGCAATTTTTTGTAAATTGTGATGGAGTGGATGTATAATTCCCTTTAGTGTGTTTATCCGATTTAAGACATGTTAGATGTTGCGTTTAGCATGAAAGTTGTTCATAATAGCTTGAAGTGGGATTATGTGAAACTCTTATAAATTTTGGAAAAGGGTTGTTGTGCCTTTTGTTGGACTCGTTTGAGGAGACATGTGGTGTATTGTGTTGTACACTTGGATTGCGGAACGGAATATGTGTGGGGTTGTGTGAAGTGATATTAGGTTCGAGGGGTCATGGGTTTGATGAGGAGGTGTGTGTAGTCATGGGTTATGATAGTGGCATATGTGTGGTCAAGTGGCTCTAAGTTGGTGTTCGGTTTGGGATTAGATACTTTGAGGCTTCGAAGCAAGCTTGATTTTATTATTGAGGCACGTGTTAATGTCGTGTTTGTCTTAGTTAGGAGTGGTGGTGATTTTCATTGGGTTTTGTACTTGGTTTTGAGTATTGTCTTGGTATAAAAACATGTTAGTAGTCGGGGGCATTGTAATGTGATACATGAATGGTTGGATATCTTAACTCGTGATCATGTGTTGTGGTTAAAGCACGTGTATGTGATTATGTGTCGTGGTGGTGGCACCGCTGTTATTTGCTCTCTGTATTTCTGTATCTCTGAGTTTATGCTTTGACACCGGTGCCTTGATTTTGTTACACCGGTGTCACTTGTCCTCTGTATCTCAGATTGTGATTTTTGTACCTTGACACCGGTGCCTTGTTTTGGTGACACCGGTGTCTCCCTTTGAAACTTCCCAGACTTTGGACCTTACACCGGTGTCTTGTTTTGGTGACACCGGTGTCATGAGCTCTCTGTATCTTGGTGTTTGGCTGGACACCGGTGCCCTGTTTTGGGGTACACCGGTGCCTCTTCCCTTGGAATTTTCCATAGTTTTGGGCTATGTGTTGGCACTTGGTTTGGCGTATTCTCTAGTCAACTTTGGAACTCCATGAACCCTTAAACTTACTGTTCTTGGACACTGAATGTTGGCTTTTACTTATTGATTTAGATCATGCTAAGCATTGTATCATGCCATTAATGAGAACAAAAAGGGGTGAATCATGTGACACGCTTTGATATTGAATTTAATGGATGAAAGTGATGAACCTTATGACTTGTGTGCATATTTTTACGACACGAACGTTATGAGACACATGACATATGTGGACAATGTACTGGAATGCCTTCGGGAGTGCCAGGAATGTACTGGAATGCCTTCGGGAGTGCCAGGAATGTATTGGAATACTTTTGGGAATGCCAGGAATGTACTGGAATGCCTTCGGGAGTGCCAGGAATGTATTGGAATACTTTCGGGAATGCCAGGAATGTACTGGAATGCCTTCGGGAGTGCCAGGAATGTATTGGAATACTTTCGGGAATGCCAGGAATGTACTGGAATGCCTTCGGGAGTGCCAGGAATGACACTTTGACGCATAATACGGACAATGGGTGACACATGACATTTGTGGACTTGGGATTGAACGAATTGAGAAACCTTGGTGCACAATAAAGTTATCTATGCTATACCTCACTCAAATATTGCTTCCATTTATTCTATCTCTCTGTATGATGATTTAATATGTAATGGTAACTTGTTGATGGAACCCGCGAGTCGTGAAATGACTATACGGTTCAATGGTCAATTGATTGGGTTTTGAAATCATTGAACGTGTCGTTGTACGCACTCTTGTGCCTCTTATACGTTTCTATTTGTGTTATCCCAATTGATTTATGTTTTATACCATTTCATCCCACGTTCATGCATGATTGGTGATGTGTTGTATCGGTTGTCTGTGGTGACGTATGTCTTGTGTATTCAAGAGAAAGGTGTGACGTGTATCCGGTGTTTGGGATAGGGGATTGTGACGTCGAATTTGATGTGAGTGCATGGGGAGCTCATAGCACATATGTCTTCTTTGTCAGTTAGTGTGGACAAACCTCAATGAACTGTATACTTTGTGCATGGGGAGCTCATAGCACATATGACACTTTGTCAGTTAGTGTGGACAAACCTCAATGAACTGTATACTTTTGTACGAGAGGAAAAACTTATATATTTTGATATGAGATAAGTTTTAAACAAAATTTTTAATCAATTGTTTAACATGTTATCCTATACGAGCTTCGGCTTATGTTTTGTTGTAAAAACCCTTTTCAGGTAAAGCTATGGCTCCTATCAAGAGTTGAGCTATTGGATTATGCTTTCATAACTTCAGTCAAGCATGTATATCTCAGTCTTTTATTACAAGTGTAACCTAGTACAGTTTAAATGTAAAGTTTTAATTTGAGATTCAATGTAATAACAAAGGGTACATTGAGAGAGATTGTTGTAATAAAACAGGATGTGTTGGTTGGATTATTTATGGGAATGTCCCTTGGTATATAAGTTTTATTTTATTTTATTTTATTTCTTTTAATGATTTAATCATACCCTGGAATTTGGGGCGTGACAACTTGGTATCAGAGCATGGTTAGAATACCTAGAGTCCGTGGGATAGGGTCCTAGGTGATTACGTGCTTATGTGGAATTGTATTTTAAACTATTGTGCTTTGTCTTGGGATTTCCAGAAGATTGGCCGTGAAATTGGGTTGGAAGAGACTTGTGACCTCTGTGTCTTGTAGTTTGAGATTCAAGAAAGTTAAATTGAAATTTGGTTGATATTTTCGTGGAGACTTCTCGTTTCAGGCCTAAGTGTTATGTGACTAGGTGTTAGCGGGTGCTGTTGAGTTTGTTGTCATCCTCTTGTCTTATAGAAGAATGTCGCCAAGTCGTTGTTGCAGCGTGTTATGGATAAGAATTGTGCAGTTGTAGAAGTACCTGGACCAGTGTGGGTGGAGGATGATATTCGTATGACGAATGATCGGTGAATATTTTAAATGCTCAGTATCTTGTCCTATGTGGAAGGATGCTTTTGTTGACTTAGGTTTTGTGGTGCCATCGTGGGATTGAGAAAGCCATTTAGGAACGTGAGGACGAAGTTCGGGAGAAATACCTACATTTGTTTACTCTTTGACTGCTATGTGTTTATTATCGGATTGATGGTTTGGGGCATGTTTGCCACCTTGGTTGTGTGTTTATTAAGTGTTATTGAGACATGAAGTATGTGTTTACCTGAAGTATGTTTTTAAATTTTTGGACTATGAATTGCTCTATGCTTAGTGATATTGTGGATATGAGCTATTAGTTTTAATGACTTGATTGTGCATTGATGGTTATACACTTATGGAGCGTGGTGTAAGCATGAGTTACTTGATATATCCGGTTGATTTATTTGAAAATGATAAATTTGGTTGTTTAGAATCCGTTGAGCTTTGTAAAAGTACGGATTGGTTTGTTTCTGGATTGAAGTTATGACGGTGTATCCGTATCTTGATGGTAGTATTATCAGAGGTATCGGTGTCTTACTTGATAGCATGAGACTTTGACGGAGTATCCGTGTCTCGCTTGTTGATTGTGTTCAGAGGTATCCGTGTCGACACGTTCGCTTCTAAATTTCGGGGACGAAATTTCTTTAAGGAGGGGAGGATGTAAAGACCCGAAAAATTATTTATTTTAAATTAAATATTTGGAGCTTGACAAGGTATTTGATAATACATGACTTGGGTAATATGAGTTGGGACCCATGTGTGTGTGTAATATATTTTTGGTACTTGATCTTGGCATGTTGCATAATCTAGGGGGAAAGTGTAATTTACCCATTTTGTACTATAAAAATCAAATTTTTCACTTTACCAATTATTTTCTCTCTCCTCAAATCCCAGCCGTATGTCTCTCTCTCCCTAACTCTAAAACTCTCAAACTCCCTCTTCTAAAGCTTGCAAAATCGGAGGCCTTCCACTCCGAATTTTAAGAAACACAAAGGATGAACGATGATCTACGCGACGAGGGCTTCGTATCAAGCCCGGGATTGATGGTTCTCGCGGAGAAATGGAGGAGATCGGTTTTTGGCTAGAAGATTTCATGGAGCTTGATTTTGAGGTAGGAATCATGTTAAACTTTTGATTTAATGTGTGAAATACATTGTGGTGTTGTTATTAATTTTGAATCATATGTTTCTTTTGAGGTGAAAAGTGGTTTGGGCTGTTTTTCAGAAATTTGGGGATGGGTTTTACCAAGAACACCAAGAACACAATGAACCAAAAAGAAAATCTGAAAATGTAAACCCGAATTTATACTGTTCATGCGTTTTGAGGCATTTAGAGGACGAATTGGGAAAAGTTTATAACAACAAAGTTGTAGCTCTCGAAATTCTCTTAAAGTTTCATATATAAATCGTCTCAATCGGAGTTCGGAGTAAGAAGTTATGGCCAAAATACCAGAACTGTTCACTGTTGGACGAAATGGTTTCTGGACTGTTTTCGGGCAGACCAGTTCCCGGGTCTTTCTAGAGTTTTTGGCAGCTTAGATTAACCCCAGACCTTTACGGTGATGTAGCCTATTGTCTTAGCTAAATTTAGACACAAGAACGGACACATTCGGACGGTTAGATCTTCGTATATTGCAATTTTTTGTAAATTGTGATGGAGTGGATGTATAATTCCCTTTAGTGTGTTTATCCGATTTAAGACATGTTAGATGTTGCGTTTAGCATGAAAGTTGTTCATAATAGCTTGAAGTGGGATTATGTGAAACTCTTATAAATTTTGGAAAAGGGTTGTTGTGCCTTTTGTTGGACTCGTTTGAGGAGACATGTGGTGTATTGTGTTGTACACTTGGATTGCGGAACGGAATATGTGTGGGGTTGTGTGAAGTGATATTAGGTTCGAGGGGTCATGGGTTTGATGAGGAGGTGTGTGTAGTCATGGGTTATGATAGTGGCATATGTGTGGTCAAGTGGCTCTAAGTTGGTGTTCGGTTTGGGATTAGATACTTTGAGGCTTCGAAGCAAGCTTGATTTTATTATTGAGGCACGTGTTAATGTCGTGTTTGTCTTAGTTAGGAGTGGTGGTGATTTTCATTGGGTTTTGTACTTGGTTTTGAGTATTGTCTTGGTATAAAAACATGTTAGTAGTCGGGGGCATTGTAATGTGATACATGAATGGTTGGATATCTTAACTCGTGATCATGTGTTGTGGTTAAAGCACGTGTATGTGATTATGTGTCGTGGTGGTGGCACCGCTGTTATTTGCTCTCTGTATTTCTGTATCTCTGAGTTTATGCTTTGACACCGGTGCCTTGATTTTGTTACACCGGTGTCACTTGTCCTCTGTATCTCAGATTGTGATTTTTGTACCTTGACACCGGTGCCTTGTTTTGGTGACACCGGTGTCTCCCTTTGAAACTTCCCAGACTTTGGACCTTACACCGGTGTCTTGTTTTGGTGACACCGGTGTCATGAGCTCTCTGTATCTTGGTGTTTGGCTGGACACCGGTGCCCTGTTTTGGGGTACACCGGTGCCTCTTCCCTTGGAATTTTCCATAGTTTTGGGCTATGTGTTGGCACTTGGTTTGGCGTATTCTCTAGTCAACTTTGGAACTCCATGAACCCTTAAACTTACTGTTCTTGGACACTGAATGTTGGCTTTTACTTATTGATTTAGATCATGCTAAGCATTGTATCATGCCATTAATGAGAACAAAAAGGGGTGAATCATGTGACACGCTTTGATATTGAATTTAATGGATGAAAGTGATGAACCTTATGACTTGTGTGCATATTTTTACGACACGAACGTTATGAGACACATGACATATGTGGACAATGTACTGGAATGCCTTCGGGAGTGCCAGGAATGTACTGGAATGCCTTCGGGAGTGCCAGGAATGTATTGGAATACTTTTGGGAATGCCAGGAATGTACTGGAATGCCTTCGGGAGTGCCAGGAATGTATTGGAATACTTTCGGGAATGCCAGGAATGTACTGGAATGCCTTCGGGAGTGCCAGGAATGTATTGGAATACTTTCGGGAATGCCAGGAATGTACTGGAATGCCTTCGGGAGTGCCAGGAATGACACTTTGACGCATAATACGGACAATGGGTGACACATGACATTTGTGGACTTGGGATTGAACGAATTGAGAAACCTTGGTGCACAATAAAGTTATCTATGCTATACCTCACTCAAATATTGCTTCCATTTATTCTATCTCTCTGTATGATGATTTAATATGTAATGGTAACTTGTTGATGGAACCCGCGAGTCGTGAAATGACTATACGGTTCAATGGTCAATTGATTGGGTTTTGAAATCATTGAACGTGTCGTTGTACGCACTCTTGTGCCTCTTATACGTTTCTATTTGTGTTATCCCAATTGATTTATGTTTTATACCATTTCATCCCACGTTCATGCATGATTGGTGATGTGTTGTATCGGTTGTCTGTGGTGACGTATGTCTTGTGTATTCAAGAGAAAGGTGTGACGTGTATCCGGTGTTTGGGATAGGGGATTGTGACGTCGAATTTGATGTGAGTGCATGGGGAGCTCATAGCACATATGTCTTCTTTGTCAGTTAGTGTGGACAAACCTCAATGAACTGTATACTTTGTGCATGGGGAGCTCATAGCACATATGACACTTTGTCAGTTAGTGTGGACAAACCTCAATGAACTGTATACTTTTGTACGAGAGGAAAAACTTATATATTTTGATATGAGATAAGTTTTAAACAAAATTTTTAATCAATTGTTTAACATGTTATCCTATACGAGCTTCGGCTTATGTTTTGTTGTAAAAACCCTTTTCAGGTAAAGCTATGGCTCCTATCAAGAGTTGAGCTATTGGATTATGCTTTCATAACTTCAGTCAAGCATGTATATCTCAGTCTTTTATTACAAGTGTAACCTAGTACAGTTTAAATGTAAAGTTTTAATTTGAGATTCAATGTAATAACAAAGGGTACATTGAGAGAGATTGTTGTAATAAAACAGGATGTGTTGGTTGGATTATTTATGGGAATGTCCCTTGGTATATAAGTTTTATTTTATTTTATTTTATTTCTTTTAATGATTTAATCATACCCTGGAATTTGGGGCGTGACATGGCACCCAAGGGAAGGGGTGAATTGGGTTTATGAAAAATATTGGCTAATAAAACTTATGCGGAAACAATCTAATATAAACTGAATTAGATGTTACAGCAAACAACACAATATGATAAACAATAAATAAACAAGTAAGGGAGAGAGTACACAAACGATGTATAGTGGTTCGGTCTGAGCGTGTCCACTGCCCAGCCTAGTCCCCTAGGAGTCACGTGATCTACTAGAAACTTGAACGACTTTGGGTGTCATACAAACCCTTACAACCTTTCTTCTCGTTACCTTTCCCGAGGAGCTAACCGAACCACCGAATCTTTACCCCCAGACTCGATTCTTCAAGGTTTGTACTCCACAAACCTTACACACAAAATCATTGATGCAAGTAAGTGATGAAGACTACACAAATGTCTTTCACCAATTTGGTACAGAGAAGGATGAACAATATAAATGTAATACAATGGGTTATCTCACTCCTTCTCTCTCAATATCTCACTCAGAAATTAATCACGAAATAGAGCAACGTGAGAATGGTGTCTTCAATTACAGAGAGCAGCTTGTGATTGCTAGAGAGCACAAATGATTTGAGACAAGGCTCTGTAAATTGCACTATAAGGGCATATAAACCCTAACCCATAAAATTCGAATCTTCAAGGAATCTTGGTCACTTCCAAAATTGATTGCTTCAATCTTTCCACCTTCCATATTCTTAGAATCAACCGTTTGAATCACCAAATGAAAGATTTGATCAATCAAATCCCTGCAAAAAATGAATCAGCAGATTTTTGCACAAAATAGCGACCGGTCAACAGCACGATGGTCCCGGTCGACCGCCTGGTCCGGTCGACCATATGACTTGGCTGGTCGACCACCCGCCCGGTCAACCGCTTGACAGTGCCGGTTAACCGCGACCTGCATATTTTGCTTCCTGTAATTTGTATTCAATTCGGCAATGAAACTTTGCAAGAATACTATTCAACATGTAATACATCAAAACATGTGATAAAAACTATTTTCAAAATGTATTACATGATAAGTGCATACTTGGTGGATTTTGTCAACCAACGACATATATGACAAGTTTCAAACTCAATCTACTTTCGTCAAATTACCATCTTCAATCTAGGCAATATCAGCAACATAATCAATGTGATATTTCTCGCGATGGCATATTCTGATTAAGGCTATCTTCCATGAGTCATTGCAATGAATCATGCTCCAAATTGCATAACCACCAATAAGCGTTCGGATCATAATATTAGATTTTCGATTACATATGTTATTCTCAATAATTCAATTCTAATTCCTATTTTATAAAAGGCATAATCAAAACATAATTAAGTGAATATTTAATGGACAGCATTATTTCCAACATATAAAATACCATGGGCAGAGAAATTGCACAAATGAGTTGTGTCACTTAATAGGCAAAAGTTAAAAAAAAAACTAACCTACAGATGCAGATATACAGCAGAGCATATAAATCATAAAAACGATAAAGTGTACAAGTAAAGTAACGTAGGTTTATTATGTTCTTATTCTTTGGATAAATTAAATCAGGATCCTATTAACACTTACATCGTAGGGTTTCATCTCATCCAATTTTTAAAGTTATATTTTCATCCCATTTTTGTATGGTTTGATATTTTTGCCATTACTTTTGAATTTTTTTTACTCTCTTATCTATATTACAAATCAGAACGGTGTGGGGCCCTTAAAAGACATTTTCAGAATAACAGTTCAGATCGTTTTTCTCTAACGGTTGAGATTTACTAATTAATTTTTAATAAAATTTAAATTCCTTCTTAAAATCTTGGAATACACTAATTTTGATTTTCCAAAATTGAAGCACTTCCCAATCAAATAAGGGGCTATAGATTTCTTTGAAAAGTATATTACTTGAGTTTCCAAATTAGTGTATAGCACTTTCCAAAATTGAAGCACTAATGTTTAATTACACGAGATTTTTATCTTTTGGGTTTTGGAATGCTTAATTACGTTTTGGGTGTTGCAATGCTTCATTACCTTTTGAGTTTCCAAGTTACTTATACATAATTGTTCTGTGACTTTTCTTAAAATTTAAATGGAAAACTTTGTGTTGAAGATGGAAACAGTGTAACAACCGATTGGATGTGAGTACAATTTCTATATTTACATAGGAAAAATATGTAAAAATATCCATTTTAACACAATTTTTACATAGAGAAACTTACATTTTTAATTCGTATTGATTCTTAAAGTGAAACAATTAACACTAAATTCCATATTAAAAGTGAATCAATTAGCAGCTTTAATTTCCATCTTTGTCATAAGTAATTAACATTTCAAATGGAGAAATTCCATATTAGGCGCAATCATGTAGAAGAAATTTCAAATTAAAATTGAAGCGATTAACAATGGTACAAACACTTTTTTCCATTAATCTATCAAAGAAAAATATTTCTCGGCTGAATTCTCCATCTGTAGTTTGCAAGACAATACTTCATACTTTTACTATCTACACTTACGGTATGTTCTGTTCTCAACCCAATACACTTAAGCCATTGATGTGTACTAATTTTCACTGTATTTTTTGGGTTTCTTTGCAAATAAATCGACTATAGAAAATGTCTTTTTTTTTTAGGTGTAAATATCAAACGTTTAACTTGACATAAAATTTTATTCCCTACAATCTTACATCTTCTGTAATATAGATTAAAGCATGAGACTATAAATCAAGTATAACTCTTACATCCTCCATACTTTTAATTTCTTCCATACTTTTAATTTCTTCTCCCCTATGTGTTTCGTTTCTCTAAAAGAATTCAGTTTTGTTGCAGATTGTGTTCTCTATCATCAATAACATTTTTATGTCAGTTAAAATGATAAACTCTACTGGTATAAAAAAGTTTCTCTTTATTGATTTCAGTTCTTTTAGAGCACTTTGATAGTTTACTTCAAGATACTGAAAGTTTGGACAATTTTATTTCGATAGGCAGTTGATTCCGAAATTTTACAGTTAAGGAACAATTTCAATAAGAAGAACTACTAAACAAGATGTTCTAAGAGCTAACTCTATAAGAAGATTCGAAAGAAATATTTGAAGGATAACCCCACATTCATTTCCAAGAGGCAGCCCTAGGCTGAATCTCTAGAGAGAAAAATAAAGAGAAAAATATTGGACGTGTGTGTATATAATCTTGATATAATTAACTTAAATACACACACCCAATTTTTTTTTCTCTCAATACATATATTGTGATTTTGAAGGCCATTAGAGCCCGATGAAATTGTATGATGACTATTCTCTTCATTAAGTTATGTTCTATATATGCACTAAACTTAATTATTTATGCTTTGAAAGTAAGCTTAATTAGTTTAAGCTAAATTGGAGTTTGTGGGTATGAAGGTTTTAAGTTCATGGAAAGTTTGGATTTGATATTTTCAGCTTACTTGGATTTTATTTTTGCATGTGAGATTGAAAGGTGCAACATTAAATTCAATTGGAACTGTAAGTTTCCTTTCCTTTTGATTTCAAATGTGAAACCTAACCTCCAAGCCAAAGCTTTGCTTTGTTTAGACATTGTTGATTTCATAGGATTTAGGCACTAAAGAAGCATTTTTAATACGTAAAGAGAGAAGTAAAAATAAATTTCGGGTGAGTATGAACCGTAAATTTATTTACATATTATTTGCTAAATATCCAAGAAAATTAAATGAATGTTCTGTATTTAGAAAAGTTGTTCTAAAAACCATTTAGGAACGTGTTTTTTTCTCTTTTCTTAGCGACAAAGTTCTGTTCGATAGTTTAAACTACAAAGGTACTTTATTCAATTTTTTTCGTACGTGAATACGTTTCAGTAGTTCTGTCAAGGTCAGAGGATCGTGAGGATTGTGGATGAATATGTTTAAGCAAAACACTGATTGCGGATCATGGGCATTGGAGATTGACAAAATGAGAGTCTGAGGTCATTAGAGAAAAATCAGTCTTTGTAAACAAGAGCCAACAGAAGAGGGTATTGATGGGAAGTCTTGAGAGGACTCCGGTGATGGTTTGGGTTAAAAGTTGGGGGATGGACATGCATATTATTTTGTCTTCTTTCTGGCTATGCTATGTTTCATTATCGTTGTTCATTGTGTTTTTATTTACAGGTATGTATCTTGTTTAAATTTGGATTAATGTATTTTCATTTACATGTATGCTATGATTTTCGTTGAATTTTTTCTGTTTTTATTAATTTACATTTAAAATAGATATAGGTGTTGGGTTCGAAACACAGTTTGAACTCGGTTTATGAAATTTGTGAGTTTAATTTTGTTTGTAGTGCCGTAGGCACGGGTAATATGCTAGTCCCTTTTTAAGTCAGAACGTATAATTCCTGATTTAGTAGGTCTAAAATTGTAGCACTTAATTAGGTTTCAAATATGAAATTCAATATGGTAATTATTTTTCACTGAGTATTGAGAATATTGGCCGAAATTTTAAATAACCTTTTGCTAATGGTAAATTCGTTGCTACATATTTCTCTTGAAACTTGAGATTAAATCACCAGAATTCTAGTGATTCACTGTAATATTTATCATATCTTCATATTTTTTGCACGAAATCACATAAAATTTTAGTGATTCAGTGAAATATTGACTTATCTTTGGATTTTTTGCACGAGATCAAATAAAATTTTATTATCGTATTACTCATCATGTATCATATAGATCCGCCACTTTTATGTTCTTAGTTACCAAAAATCGAGTGTTGCGAGTTAGGAGGAAGATTTATTATCAAATCTAAAGAATTTTTTCGAAAATTATTCGGATTGCACGGTGAGTGAATAATATTTTATAGTCGTTCTTATTTTGTAGTATTCATTTTGAGTTTGTAAATTTTATATGACATGTGCTTTGAACCTTGATAGTCGCAAAAAAAAAAAAAAATTTTGGATTTGTAGAAATTTATCATCATCTGAAAATTTACCATAATCTGCAAATGGTCGTTCTTTATTTGTTTCATTCCATTTTGAGCACAAAAAATTTACTATGATATGCAAATTGACCATTGTTAAAGGTTAAAAAAATTAAAATTGTAGGGATTTACTATAATATGCAAATTTATCATGATTTGTAAAGTGCTATGGCAAAATAGAGATTAAATTTACCATCGCAAAATGTAGAATTTTATCATGAGCTGCCAATTTACCATATATTTGGTAATTATAGTGTACATTCCTATAGAACATGCTAAACTAACCATCTCAAATTTACCATCAACGGTAGAAACGAGCTGCAAGTTTATCATCACAATTTGTCTTCACAAAATGTACCATGATTGAATTTGGAATAATATTGTTAGGGGGTGCAAACTGAAAAGGAAAGGATTTACTGTATCCCTTTTTCTTAGGAAGAAAATTACTGAAATTAGGCTAAATTAGAATATAGGGAAATTCGGGTATTTTTTAAAAAATAGGACCAAAACTTAAGTTCCAAAAGTGTATAGGATGAAACACTAGTTATAACTTATAGATAGGACTAAATAATAAGTACCTCTATTGTTTTAAGTTTCTAATAATACCTTTTTCTCCTAGTATCTTCCTACCCAACTATCTAGTATAAAATACTCGGTTGATATTGACAAGTTCTTACCGAAACAAGACAGAGATCTTCTACCGTCTATTCGAGTCAATACATATTTCACTCTAACTAGACCCGATCAAATAAGTGGCTTTGCCGAGTTAGGTACTAACGATCCTTAGTCGCTTTCTTTTTACCGGCTCAAGGTCACCCAAGACAAGGCCGTCACTCCCTCGGGGCTTGGAGCTATTGACACAGATGTACCCCAAAGTCACCTCCAATTGAATACACCAATCTCCTAGTTGAGGTCCTTAAACAAACAGGACAACGCCTAGTGGGACTCAAACCCACATGGAACACAAACTTGGGACGACGCCCAGGACATAACACTAGGCAAGACGGCCAACATCACTTGGCACGACGGCCAACAATTCTATTTATCCATTAAACGAACCTATTGTTCACTATGTGTTCCACTACTTATAATGATCACTTGACAACCTCTGCTTTCATGTTACAGTGACATTTGAATCGATGACCCTAATGTGGATACTAAATTTTCACATAAATCACCAAGTCATGCTTTGCCTTATCTACTATAAGTCATCAATCATCTTACGCTAAGTCAACGGCACGATGGCCTCATTAATACAGAGTTGGCATGACTACCTAATTACGTTCAACTTTTGGCACAACAGTCGAATTTACTCTAATTTTTGGCACAACAGCGTATTCAAACTTCTCAATCATTTTCACAACTTGATATACATAAACATGTTTTCCATCATCTATTATTCACAGTTATATCTATAGCATAATAACATGCGATACTATCAAATCCATAGTCAAAGGTGATCAAATACTCACACATAGCTCCACGAAAACTCATGATCATACAAATCATGCTTGTGGATGCTTATGTAGAGTGTCCATTCAAATCAGTGTAGGTCGGGGTCTGGATTTGCTGTGCAGAAAGTTTGGATAGAAACCAACAAATTTTTATATTTCAATAGGTCACTCGAGCGGCTTAGAACTCGATCGCTCAAGCAATCTGCCTAATTTTGGATTTTAGATTCTAGTTTTCAAAAATGTCAGAATCTGTTAGAAATTTGATAGGTCCCTCAAGTGGCCTATAGCTCGCTCGAGCGAGCTGTCTTTTCCAACAGCTTTGGTCTTTAGGGTTCTTATCTTACTGTGCACAATCCGGATATCAAATTGAGATTTCCTGAAGTAAAATTGAAAATTGAAACTACATACAGCAAGCCTAAATATGTAAGATCAAAATCCCTTTAACTATTTTATGAATCAAATAGTAACACAAATCAATTTCATGCTTTTAACAACAAAGGATAGAAAAACCCTAACATGCATATCTTCAAAAAATCAATATACGTACCTTACCTACTGTAAATCGTAACCTAAGGATTAGTAGTGGTTCCCCTACCTTGGTCCTAAAGATTAAGCACGAAATGGCCTCAGATTGGTTGAATCACACACGAACAAAACCTCTTTTGCGAAGAACGCCCACGAACTCCAAACCCTCTCTACCTTTTGATAATCTCTCAATACAGAATTTCGTGTAGCAAAATAATAGACTCCCTACGTTTAAGTAGAGAATAATTACATAATCATGTAATCAAAATCCATAAACGCTGAGATTGAACGAAATTGTAACCCCTCCATTAATGGCATTGAATCTGCTATTCGATCGTTCGGAATTTGAACAGGTCGCTCGAGCAACCTCGAGCGAGCTCCTAATTCTCAAATACCGAATTTTAAATTACTAAAATCTAATTATTAAAAGAATAATGTATTTATTAATTTATTTTAATTAATAAACGGATTATTACGATAAGTCAATCCCTTGCAACTATCATAATTTAAAGTTCCCAATCATAAGAGATACAAATAAAATTTCGAATTCTAACACAACTTAGACATATGACCGTAGTAGTTTAACTTTTTAATCAACAGAATTTATATTTTTTAATATCACAAGTATATAATTGTTTTGTAAGTAATATATACAAGCTCGCTGAGCTGAACATAAATTTTGAAACCTTAAAAACGCAAGTTAAATTGGGCGGGTTGGTCCGGCTTGCAGGCCGATGTGCATCCCTAATTCCTCTCTAGGTGCTCAAGGGCAGGACTGTCTAGTTTTTTACTCATTTTTATTTTTATGGTCACAATTGGTAAAAAAATGTCCAACTTTGCTAAAACCATATCAATTGGATATTAATCAACACATTATAATTACAAATTGATATTAATAAATTTGATCTAAATGTGACAAAAAATTACACAAATGTGTTTTGTAATCATATTAATTGGTATCTAATTAGCAAGGAGATTTTTTAATCAGTCATCTACTAATACTTCTCTTAATTTAAAAAAAAAAAAACTAACTTTGAATCTCAATAAAAATTAATTTCTAGCGAAAAAATTCTCAAAAGTTATTAATTGGTCCATAACTCCAGACCAAATGCGCCACATTTGAGTATGGGATGAATACATACTCCATTGAAGACTGGGTTCCTTTGATTAGTGAGAGAATGATAGAAAATTGGACCCTTAAAGATGAAATTACTATATAAAGTGTAAACAAATTAAGCTCAAATATAATATAATTTTTTTTTTGAAGTTTTTAAATTAAACTTGAGTAATAGACAATTTGACTTTCAAACCTTCTAAAGCAAAATCTTCAATCGACTCAATTAAAACTTGTTTAATATAAAGTTATTGATAAAAACAAATTCTGAATTCTCTCGCTGTATGCATACGGCTTGCAGTGAAAGATGATGTTTTTGAAAAGCAAAAAAAAAAAATCAAACTATAAATTGTTAGTTTTAGTTGCTTAAAATTGTTCCCAGCCTAACCAAGAAAACAAACTGTGCACACACCCCCAAAACAAAATGGAACAGCTAGACAAGAAAAATCATAAGCTACGGGCACCCTCACAGCAACACTAGTATTATCTTATCCCATTCAAGGTTCAATTGCTTCCCAATTTGTGTTGGCACAACGTTTTGAATCCAATAAGGATTAGGAAAAAAAAGGACCAGAAAATGGAAAAGCTAAGAATAAACAACCAAATCTTTATCCTGTTAGAAGAAAGGCAATATGAAATGTCTTTGGGTACAAATACACCCATGTTTTCTTCTTTCTCAGCAGTCCTTTCTCAAGGACGAGTTTGAGCCATAGCCTGATTCAAAACCCACCAAGAGCATAGCAACAGAAAGCCAGTGGCGTTGGATTAATTGCGCGAATCTCCTCAAAACAAAGAATTGGACCTTTTCTTTATTATGTTGACAATAAGTTTCAACAACTTTTGTTCATTAAAATCAGTGCTTGGTGCTCAACAAAGTTCCCTAAAAAACCAGCATATAGACAGAAACTGCATGATTAGCAAAGAAGAACAAAAGGACTCTTCTTATGCAGCAGTGATGGAAGTCCTAAACTAGGCTAGATTAGCAAATAAGCTCCATGCCTTTCTGGTCAACCGCTACCCTTGCACTGAGAATGTGCGTTCAAATTATGTCCAAAGAGAAAGTAGAATCAACAAAGATGCAGAATAAGGACCATATATGATCAGCAGATAAGAGGACTTCGTAGCAGCTAGACAGATTCTGGTTCCCCGACTGATCTCTTGTATTCTTGCTTGAGCTCGTATGTACCTTGATTAACTCCCTTGTTGTTGTAAACACAGAGATCCTTGAGCAAATCTTTCAGAAATTGCTGCAAAGGAACCGAGTGAGAGCATAAATTCTTGAATGTATAGATATCAGATCAACAGACAGCTGCATTACAGTTTAAGTGAAGAAAACGGAATTTGCTTTTGATAAAATCTGATACTTGGACGATAAATATCATGTTAGTTTCTTTTTATCCTCCGAATTAACTTACAACTTTATCCAATAGGATCATATATTTTGTATAGGAATTAATGTAGGCTACAGAAAAGATAAGAAAATAATGGAGTGACTGAAGAAAATAATGGAGTGACTGAAGAAAAACATCTAAATCCAAGCACAAAAGCATTCAAATATGAAATAAGACCAACAAGACATAAGACGAAATAACCAAACATGCACTCAGAGTAGATGTGTCAAATAGTTCGTGCCTAAAGCCCCCTATTTATCATCATGCCTCATATGCTTCGTGTCGTGCCTAGCCACACCCATTTATTAATTGTGCGTAACCCAGCCCGTTCGTTAAGTGTGTCGTGCCTTGTTAGAACATTCTGAGCCCAGCCCTGCCCATAGGCATGCCACAATCCTTGCCATGCCATGTCGTGCCGTGCTGTGCTCATGCCCCTGCCTAATTCAGGTTGTAAGGCCAACAATGAAAAACCTAAACAAAAATTATCAATATCTATGTTCAAGAGTTGAAAAGAATAAGCAATAACTAAAATAATACAAATAATTCGAAATACCAATTTATTAATTTACAGTATCATGGTTTTTCACCTTATGAATTATGCATCTTGAATCCTATATGTGCGACAATAAAGAAGTAAAGAACTAATGATTCAATAGTACCGAAGTTATTTAATTGATTGTGCACCAAAAGAAATATCATTTTTACCTCATTGAATTAGATGAGTTTAATCTCATTTATACTTAAACAAAAATTGTATAACCAAGTTTTGTGTCGTGCCCATGCCGTGCACATGCCAAAAACAACAGCCCAGCCCAACCCACACAAGCTGTGATGCTGTGCTGGACCATACCGTGTCGTGTCGACCTTTAAAAGTGTCGTGCTCGTGCTAGTCAGGCCCACTTGACACCTCGATTTCATAGCGAAAGTGTTGTATAGAGAGACAATGTCCTCAGACTAAAACATCAAATCACGTCCTAATACATCTTCGTAATGAAAATGGAGCAAAAACATGAGTTGTCTTTTCCAGTATCTGTAGAATGAGCACTGAAAACTATCTGCTTTTTTGTTATAGATTCCTCGTCGCATACCCAAGGTAATAGACACCAGCCTAGTGGCTCATAGATTGTAAGAGTACAGAGATGTATCTGAGATAAAATGGGTATTAGTCCTGGTATGAAAAGCTGATTGTGCTGTGTGTCTTAGCCAATGTAGGAATGACATAAGAAGAATGCTATTATGCTTAGAGAAAGTGAAACTCCATGAGTTATTCAGAGGGAAAAGAGAGAAATAAATCCAAGTGATCAATTAACATACTTCAGGTTGGTCTGTATCATGGAGCAGTTGTTTCAAGGTCCAGTTTGACTGCCTCTCAAAAAGCTTAAACATAATCTCTTCCATCTCTCCACGGTCCCTTCTTGTTCTTTTCATGTCTGACCCCTTTGCTGGCACTTTCTTCTTATCCTAAAAGAAAACCGAATTTAAATTACAGTGATCATAGATAGTAAGAATTTAGATATTGACCCTATTATACACAGGTGAAGAAAAGGAAGGCCAATCTACTCAACCCAGACCCGTCCAACGGGTCAAAAATACACCCACAAGAGAAACCAAAAATAACAGTGAAAAGATTACAGGATAAGACTAGTATGAGAAATTACAAATGGATAAGAAAAATTGCAATAAGTACACTGGGTCCAGAAGCCTTTAGACCGATCATCCCCGGCAAGGGCAACATACGTGTTCCATTATCATTGCCAATCACCTGAAAGAGGGTTCCAAAAGAATTAGGACTAGACAAAAAACTAGACTCCATATATATATATATATAAAATCCGGAAGAAGCTATATAAGGTCACCTGTATCTGTCTATTTTTGGTCATATACTTCTTTGTCCTTTCACGGCAGAGTTTCCCATACTCCTCCATGTTTTCATTATGAGGTTTCATGTCAAACTTGTGATATATTTTCCCCTCAACAGAAAGTTTTCCTACAACGCGGAATAATCAGCCATCAATAAGCAACGATAAATCTTCAATCTCAGCAAACACGCACACTGCCCAGTAAAAACAATCAGGAATACCCAAAACATAAACGTGAGTGCTATCCATATTCTTTGTGTTCACTGAGTCTTAGTTTTTGCTAAACATCTTGGAAAAACTAGAACATCTTGGGAGATATAACCAACGTTTGGCACAGTACAGCATATCACATATCTAATAGACACACCAATATGCCTGCAATATATATCATCTCTCTCATCTTATTTAACAATCACCAAAGCTTCAATCTCAAGGAATGCCACCCATACACAAAAGAGAACTTGCGCTATTATGTACTGCAGCCAACTACTGACATGAAAGTTTTTATTTTCTCCAGGCAAATGAAATCAAAACAGTTAAAATTAGGGAGAAGTAGCAAAGCATAATTTTAAATTTAGGGACTACCGGTTAAATTGGCTTTTCTAGAAGTACCCGGACACTATATAATACATTAGGAAACTTTTTGGTACATTTCCCTGTCACATTTTTCCCGTCGGAGCTTAGGTAGGCCTAAACTTCCACCCTAAGTGCACGCAAGTGAGTGCAAATGGAGGCACCCCCTTTTTGCCTCTTTTACGATTCTTTATCATATCAATACAAAAGAAAAGAACAATGATCTCAACTGTTTCCAAGACCCAAATGCTATCCATAGATATGTAAAACACAAATGTTGATTGAACACTTTCTCTAGAGCCCATTACCTCCCAAGTTCCCAAGTATGCTTAATTTCCAGAGGACTTCATCCTCAAACAATACTAAAACTTCAAGAGTTTACTTTTGAGTCCACTGATAAATTCACTTCTCATTACCGTGATACTCATAAACACTCACATTTCCCAGTGAATGATGATCCCCTAGCTTATTGAGGCCAAAGAGAAATTCCAATTTGGACTTTCTCAATGAGAAAGTGTAGTATGTGATCTACCATTTCAAGTTTTCAACAAGGGGCGTAATCATTTGGTGTGCAAATACTCTGTCCAATATTGTGCTTTAAAGGCACGTCATGCTTTAGAGAAGAATCAATCGCAAAGGAAGAACATACACGCTCTTGGGCCTGCAAATACTCTTTCTGACTTCTTGCTTTAAAAGCAGCCATCCATTTCTAACATGTACAATTACTCGTGTATTGTGCAGGGTTTTCCCAAATATTTGTTTTAAAGCAGAATATAACAAAACTTTAAGATTTGATTCTATGGCCTGATTCTCAAAATTTTGAGACAGACAATCTTTGCAATTTAAAAACTTGTCATCAACAACTACCAATATCACTAACCAGCAGAACAGTTCTCCAACAAGGGTGTTAAGGTGTAAACATCCAGTATCAATTTCCAACAAAAAAAATCATACAAACAGAAGCAGAGATAAATCAATGCAGAAAGGAATTCATCAGCACATCACAAGTGATGACTTGACCACCCAAAGTGAAAATGTTTGTACTCACCTTGGGATGACTCAGAAAACACAGACATTGGGATGAAATCTGTAGACGTGTCCATGGAGTAACACTTGGGTAAATTTCCAGATTCAGTGGCCGCCAATTTCATGGTGAACTGGTCATCATGTAAACAATGCATGAAAATCGGACAAATTAAATAGTGATTGCAAAGAGGGCGGATATGCAAAGAAAAACCTCCAATCCTTCTCACTGACCTGTTAAGATTGCCAAATTAAACATAAAAAATGACAGACTATAATTAAGTAACAATTGTTTTCCTTCCAAAAATCTTAGATTAAAAGAACTAACGCTCCTCCAATTGTTTCATGAATAGAAGAGACCAAATAGGGGACATCCCATGGAGATTCAAGATAGTATCGTGAAAAGATCAAGTAAAAAGAGTATAAGATTCACGAAAGCCTCAACTATCCATAAACTGGCGGGGGATAGTCTAACCTATGAGTAAAAGTCTAGATGTACGATGATTTCAACTACAAACATTTCACCTGAAGCAGTGAAAAATCTCATCCCTCAGCAATTATGCCGTATGCTGTTCCTATTTCCAGAAAATGTCTGTAGTAGATAAGTCCATGGTGACAAGCAGCTTAGCCAAGAACAAATTCAAGTCCTACAGCTGTGAAAGAGCCTTTTAAGGATGCACAATACAATATATGTGAAAGGCTGAACGAGGACTTCAAATGCCAAGTGGGTGACTAAGTTACTACGAGACTGTGATTTGAGGCAGGATGGAAAGTTCTCAGAAATAAGGTTTAGGCCTCTTGTTGCATATGGAGGAAAAGATTAGGAAGGTTTTGAACAACACTGAAGGAACAGTCTATTGATAAAGTAGTAAGTTTTTTAGAATCCCGACACATCATTAAAATGGGTTTAACCTGTCGCAGAAGGGGGCTCTTTAATTATGTAGACAACATGAATACTTGTGGAGGATATAATCTGTACACTGCGGGACTCTACCTTGGTTTGCATCCCTTCTCCTTCAACATTTAGATGATATTATTTCTTAAAATCCATTCACCAAATTCAAGCCAAGCAAACAAGTCATCGAATTCTTTTACTGTATTTCGGGCATATGCCCTTGGTATGCTCGGGTGAGCCTACACTTCATATGGACCCGTATAGAAAGAGCCTCTTTTACCATCATATTCAAGCAAGTACCAACTACCAACTAATAGCAGCTTGAGACTCTAGCCATCCTAGTTCTGTGTGATGCGAAGTCCAATATTGCTTGAATACAAAACCAGGATGGCTAGAGTCTCAAGCAGCTATTAGTTGGTACTTGCTTGAATACAAAAGTTATCTGCAGTATATAAAAGCGTGAGGGCACCCTCACTTCAACAACTAACTTTTGAGATTAAGTTGTTCCCAAGCAGTACAATATAGCATTTTTGGGGGGTATTGAGTTCAAGCCTCTAGGTTTGCATTTGTTCCGTAGTTGCCTTATGTTTCTCTAGGTTTGTATTTAAATCTCCATTGCACACGGGGTTACACCTGCAAGGTGTTTGATAGCTTGATATACATTGTTGGACCCACATACTAAGAGCTTAGGTGTGGACTACCAACCACGTTGCATGTGAAGGAAAGTGTGAAGCAAAGTCCCACATCGCCTAGCTACAAAAATGATGTGCAGTATATAATCGTGAGGGCACCCTCGCTTCAACATGCAGCTTTTGGGATTGAGTTCCACCAAGACGATGTAACATCTCTCTCTCTCTCATCCGCTCTTACCTAGCCCACCTTACTTCTCAAACTTCCAGCAAGTTTAAAATCTTCCATATCTCCATTTGTAAGTCTGAATCAAGGAAGCAATACACCTTCCAACTAACTTGAAAAACAACTCATATGGCTAATTCTACCTGCAAGAGAGAATGATGCCCATAGGATCATTGTTGCTTAAGGTCGTATATGGTGACACAAATGACAACATGGTCAATCAACACAAAACTAGTACAAATTTTGCGTCCTAACTTCCATATTCTAACTGATCTAAATTTGCTATTTCAGCATCAATGTACATTAATCAAACCAAGTGAGTAAACCGTCCAACATCAGACAAATATCCCAGCCATTTTATGACATTTCAAATAGCATATGTGGATAGCTACGCAAAGATGGATAGTTCTCCACACAATTCACTTCCGACAATTTTCTTGAAGCAACTCTGTCAGAAATGAACAAATTAAAGAACAACCAGCAATTGAAAAAAGGACACAGAAGTTGAGAGCCAGAAGAACAACCAGCAAATGAAAATTAAATCCCTTGCATATAAGAGCACAAAAAGTGCTTTTTCTTCAACAAAGTTGAGTGGCTAACCTCACCAAATACATATACCTTTTTTTAAAACCGAGCCTTAAGTCTCAATCAATTGGGGTTGGCTGCATAAATTCATTTTCTCCAATGTGCTCCATCGAGGGCATCGTTTTGTGATATCTGGAAAACCTAGATCCTTCTGAACTACCAACACCAAAGTCAATTTTGGTTTACCTCTTCTCTTAGTGCTACCATCTACCGTAACCATACCACTCCTCCTAACTACCGCATCAAACAATTCCGTAATATGATCCTCAAAATTTATATTAGGATTCGATTCACTCTTCACTCTCCTTGCCTTCCTTTTTCTTTCTCCTCTCCTAAAAATTGAATTATAAACAAGAAGAAGATTTCCTTGACTTCACTCTTTCGACATATAGAGGAATTGCCCACAGGAGATGATTCCTTCAGGAGGTGACTGCTTAATTTTGTAAGTAGTACATATGATTTCAATTTATGTAGCTAAAGTCACCAGGTCGAATTCACTTTGAATTTGATAAATGCATTGCTTGTGAAGTATGTGTTCATGTATATGGCATCTGGAATCTTTGCCAGATTTCCCATCATTAATCAGCAGTTATTAATAAATTCATACCTGAGAAGTCTCATAATCACTGTTCAAAACGGGATACTGAGCATCCTAAATGGTGCTCATTTACAACCACTACATCTACTCCTGAACTTCAAGGACTAAGATATTCTATCCAAACAGAGAAGCAAGTGTAATCCGGTTTCTGGCACCCCAATTTTTTTTTCCGGATTTGGGAGTCACCGTAGCATACACAAAGAAATGCAACAGAAGCACAGGACAAGTAACACTCAACTTTGCCCGAGATGTCTTATGGATACATGCCTTGTCAGTGAAAAAATACTCTCTTCTTGTTGCCAAAATGAGAGTTTTAACCCTGCCTCATCAACTAGAGCAGCAGAAAATACTAGTACAATCAATTTGATTCCAATTATCAGTCATCCAACCACGCAGACTAGATTTTCTCTTTCTTTGCCCTTCCCCTTAGTCTTTTGACAAATCAAAATAATGTTATAGCAATAAAGCAATACTATACAGACAAACGTCTTTAGCGCACCCACTAGACTATTTAAGTTTCAATCCGACTCAAATCCCACCAGAGGGAATTCTGTTGTATAGCCATTCTTTCAAGAAAAATATAACTACGTTTTTGCTATGCAACAGTTTGTGACTTTCTTTACCTAAAAGGTTATGACAACCTATTTAGCACTGTTTTTGGTTTATGGACCAAAAACAACCAAAAAAGGCTTGAATAAATAGAAAAAGATTTGAGAGAGAAGCTCTATTTTGATGCCTTTCGACCTCTGCTTCTCAAACATCAGCTTTAAAGTCTAAGAAACCAACTGAATATGGCTATATAGACATTGACGATAAAAAACAAAGATTTCAATAGAAAAGCAAGTGCATGCAAAAAAGGAGGCCCTGAAGATAAAACCCTAGAAATGGAGAGGAAATGAGTGGCAAACATGGAATACCTCACGAGAAGACAAGTCGTCATTGGAGCGGAGAGGGTCAATCGAGACGAGGACCTTGGCGACAGGACCAGAGGAGGAGGAGTCGAAGGAGTAGGATGCTGCGTCGGAGGATGGAGGAGGGCATTGCAAGGAACGAGAGACCACAGGAGGGCACTTCATCAGCAACACCGCTCTCTCCGCTTTGCTAGTGTCCAGCTGTCCGCTGTTGGCGGTGGGGTTGCTCTGTTCGTCCATGGAGTCCCGATAGAGAGGGGGGGAAATGAAGGAAACGGTTTTTCGAGATTCTCTGTAACTAACGAACTGATTGCAGATTTTATGAGATTAATTTTCACCTTTTTATCCTAGAACTATTTTATTTTTTGTGTACTTAATTTATAAAGTATAAAATATTAATTTTTTTGTATAGTTAATTTATAAATCATAAAATATTAAATTATATTAATTTTACACTCAATTACTTTAATTTATGAAGGTCTATTAAATTTACAATGAAAATCGTTATTTATAATTCATTTTTATTTTTATCCTCTAAATTATTGATTTTTAAATTATTAATTTTATCTAAGTAATCTCTAATCTATATAATTTTACACCTAACTGGTCAATAGTTATGACTAGAAATTTTTATAAAAATTATTATTAAAAACAAAAATAATGTCAAAACAAATTAATTATTTTTATAATTACTTTAAAAAACTATCATAATTTTTAATGCCTCCTACACAAAATTAGCTATGGGCCCACCTCTGTGAGGTCGATGGGGAGACTATCATCACCCAGAATGAGTGAATTCATCTGTATTTTTTTTTTGAATAAACTATATAATGTGTTAGTTTTTTGGTTGATACTTATAAATAGTGAACTTATTTTATAATTTCTTATGCTATTATAATACTATATAGTGCTTTGCGTAGCTGATGAACTTTAAATTGATAATGAGTAGTCACTTGTCCGTCTAGTATAACGACTTTGTGAATTAAATTTGTGAAGTGATTAAATTTTTTGTTTTTTTATCAAGTTAATGAGCTATTAAGTTCTAGATACTTTGTATTTTTCAAGCGAAGTGTTTAAACTTTTTATACTGGCTAATTTTTATCTAGTCCGAACTTGTACATTTTACATTAATTGAGGAATCTAAATTGTAAAAAAAATATGACAAAAAACTTTAAAAAATTTCGAGAATATAAATTAAATATTTTTTTTTGTTTGGTTAATTTTTGTAGCTATACGTGAGCGGAGAGAGTCAAGAGCTTCTTTCTTTACAATAAAAAGTTGTCAACTCCTCTTAACGCCTCCCCTTCCTCTTTCAATTTCTTCCCGTCCTCTGCCTCCTTCTCCTACTCATCTTCCTCCTCTATGGTTGTGAGATGGTTGAGACTTTCTCTTTTAGCGAGTGATTTTTGTCAAATTATTAACTATTAACTTCTTTTATAATTTCTTTTGTATAAGTGTTTGAACTTCATAATTCTATATTTTGGTCTAATGTGGCCTTATTTTGGCTAAAAAATTCTTATCTAAATTAAACTTTGGGTAAATTAAATCAGGGTCCTTTTTACCTACACTACGTAGGGTTGAATCTCATACACTTTTCAAACTTATGTTTTCACCCCCAATTTAGCTTGGTTGACACGTTTGCCCTTATTTTTTGATGGTAGATTACCCTCTTATCATTTTTTGATTCAGAAAATATTTTGTATTGATTTGGTATGTTTATAGTTGGGGCAATAAATATGGCTGTAATTACGGAATTAAATAAGGTAAAAGAGTTAACTGATTATGGAATCAAGTCGCCGGATTTAATGTTCGTCCGAAGTTTTGTTTATGCAGCAAATCTGCCATGTTTAACTTACAGGACAACCCGCTGGAAACCGTTGGCCACCGCCGGAAACCGTAAGATGCCGTCGGAATCTGGAAGCTGCCGGAAACGGGACTAATTTTTTAGATCATCGTGAATATTCGATTTTGGTGATGCGGGTCAGAATATTCTTCAAATATTCCATGTTAAGGAATCAGAATATTGTATTTTGTCAATATGATGGCAATTTTGCTGGAATCTTCCCACTGAAGATTTGATTTTCTATGCAATCGCAAGGGTTTTCTGGGATTTTCCTTACTATATCTTCAGATTTTTTGAAACGTAGTCACACAAAGTATCTTTCTTTATTACTCATCGGGAAAAACATTGAGGGTTGAAAGTTAGGACAAAGATTGCATCGCCAAACCTGAAGAAATTTTGTTGAAGATTGCTAAAAAACACACGGTGAGTGTATAATTTTTATTTTTGTCGTTTTTAGTTGGTTCGAAATTTACCATCGAAATGCTAAAATGCATTTCGAAATTTACCATCGATATGCTAAAATGCGGAGAGAAATTTACCATCAAAATGTTAAAATGCAGAGAGAAATTTACCATCAAAACGCAAGGAAGCGGTGTATCATTTTTACGTTATGATATAAACATGGTAAAATGCAGAGAGACTATCAAATGATAAATGTGAAATTTACCATCAACCTATCCACAATTACCACACTTTCTACGAAATTTACCACCGCACACAAAGAAGTTTAACATCAACATCATATACTGAAATTAACCATAAAAATTAACTGACCAAAATTGAATATTGAACATGAATCCCAGAATAAAATTGACCACATCCATCCAATTTACCATCATATACTGAAATTTACCATCCCCTAACTACAATTACCCACCCTTCTACGAAATTTACCACCACACACAAAGGAGTCTAACATCAACGTAATGTACTGAAAATTGTCAAAACATTGCACGACATGTGTGATAATATATTACATCCTATTTTTTTCCATTTTTAATTAGCTCATGTATTATCTCGGCCCATAGTTCTTGGCATGAGTCCTAATACACGTCAAGGGTTTGTCGTAGACAGTAGATCGGGCCCCTAGATCGCCGTTCGTCTACACAGTACTGCGTTTTTTGAACCCTAACACAGAGGCCGAAAATCCAGAACACAATACGGAACAACAGCTGGGTGTTCGATCGGAAACACCACCCAGTCCGCCAGTGACACCAAAGTACAGACGTCGCCGGTCTTCAGTTGCTGCCGCAGTGACCGGACCGTAGGACGGGATGCGAAGGGCAAACAGTGGACTTCGATGGAGTTTTTGGTGGGCAAATGACCGGACCGGCAAAGTGCTTGTCGTTGGGGTGTGTCGGCCTCGTGGTCAGTGGTTTAATTTCATAAAACTGAACTTATCCTCAAAATATTTAAAAACGAGTATAGGGATAGTCCGGAGTATCGATCCACAGGGAAAAGAACGTTGTAATCAGAGAATACGCAAATTGGTGTTTTCGACGTTTCGGACGTCAACCTCAAAGTTTTGTTTGGTGCGGTTAAGCAATTATATCACTAAAATGAGGATTAAAACTGGATTAAAGAGTGGGGTTAAGTCCTAAGGTTTGGTTTATTCGAAACTTTCGTTGGTCTATCTCTTCTCTTTTATAACTCAATCTAACTCCCGGTCCCGGGTGTTCGATCGGAATTTTCTTCGATGAAAACAAGGATTTTAATTCTAAAAATAGTTTTGACGGATATTTCAAGTTTTAAGGAAAATATGATTAAAAGATGAAGGACATCGATCCAAGTATTAGATATACCAACTCTAAGGATGGCTATATCTAATCAAGGACTTAACACTTCATTTTTATTTCAAAAGAAAAAGCTTAGAAAGATCCATCAATGGCATTAAAATTTGGAGAAGATAGAGACCAACATGGTTTTTGAACAAACCTCACATTTAGACTTAACCCACACTAAATTAACTACTCATGCTTTGACATAAACATAATGGAATTGAAAGAAAACATAATAAAACAAGTTAATCTAAAGACAATAAGGAAGAACTAAGTAAAACTAAAAAAGAAATCAGATATTAAAGCGATAAAAACAGTATTTAAGGCAGAAATACTTAAGTGCTTCCAAGAGAATCCAAAGATTCAAAGGGGAAGAACACTTAAGAGAGGAGAACTTGACAAGATTTGAAGAAATAATGAAGAACAAGACAAGAAATATGAAGAACAGTAATTTTAAGCTATAACAATGGAAGAAGAGCTCTCAACTCTCTCTAAAATCTGATATAAGGCTAAGTGTATAGTGGATGTGTGAGAGAGACCCCTTTAGCCAAAGAAATAACCTAAAATAAAATATCCTAACAAACCTAGGTGAAAGTACCATTTTACCCTCCACAATGGCAATTTAAGAAGCTTCTTATTCCCTTTTTTGGCCCAGAATTCGAGTAAAAGTCGGCCCCACAAGAATCTGTCGGAATTGGGTCTCTATCGATAGGAGGATCTCTCTATCGATAGAGAAGTCCTCTGGTATTCATTTATCAAGCCTTCTATCGATAGGAAGAAGTCTCTATCGATAGAGAAGTCTTCTGGTCTTCTTTGATTAAGCTTTCTATCGATAGGAGTGAGTCTCTATCGATAGGGAAGTCTATTTCTTCAGTAAAAATTGCCCTTCTATCGATAGAAGGGGTTCTCTATCGATAGAGAAGTGCACTGTCCGATTTTAAACTTCTGTCTCTATTGATAGGCATCAATAGGCAATTCTTCTATGGATAGAGAGAGTCTCTATTGATAGGACTCCACTCTCTATTGATAGAGAATGAGTCTGTCTTCAATTTTTGTAACTTCTTTCTTCTTTCGTTCCGGCTTCTCTTTTATCATTCATGGACCTTCCATTTGCACTTTTATCAATGTCGTAAATGGACCCGAGGCCTTTTAGTTGTAATGAAGCCTTTGGACATGCTTTTAGTGCTCGAAAACCTGAAAGGGTACAAAGACAACTACGCGTGCAATATTAACTAAATAAATACATTTGCCTACGCATAATTGCCAAATTGAGTATATTGAGCCACGTTATTATGCAATATAGTGCGCTCATCACACCCCCCAACTTGAAGGTTGCTAGTCCCTAGCAACGCATCATACTAACAACAGAAAAGACAGTTTATTTCCCATGCAAGTCTAATTATCAACCATGCTTGATTTCGTAGTTTTCCATTTGTACTCAGCGCATTTAGCAAGAATGAGCAATGTAAACACGCACAACCATTCATGAACTATAAGGAACAAGTGAGCTTGGAAATCTATTAAGCAATGTTAATCAAAGTGAGCCTTGATTCCAAATCTCTCAGTTTGCCCTCAAAACGAATTGTGCACTTCATGACCTGAACTTTGCATCCCTAACTTGCGCGAATATACACACCGAAGATGTGGTTATGCATTCAAGGAATAAGCGCAATCACAATGAAAGTACTCTATATGCGTTGATGGAACATAGCAATGTGATATAGGAATGCCAAGTGCTAGAAACATGTAACTACTCAATCATGCATCAAGATAGAATCCAAATTGTAATTAGAATCGATTAGGACTTTAAAAGCTTATAACATTCATGGTTTTTATAGCAAAATTGAGTACAAGACATGACACCGGCTGATATGTGGCTTGGTCATCTACCCTTTGCCGGTGTCCTGACAATGTCAACGTGCACCCGGTGCACCATACCATGATGACTACAATAAAAAGAAAAACACAACTTCCTAGACTCAATGACACTTAACAAGAGAAAAACTAGCATAGACTCGATCTTATTCTAACTGTGTCCCCCTTTTCTTCTACTCACTTTCTTCCACATATGTCATCCTCTCCAGACTCCTCCTCACTATCATCACTGACTTCCTCTTCAGTCTCACTCTCCTCTTCTTCCGGTTCATCTTCAGAGATGTACGGGCGCCCTATCTGCGCTGCCACATGATCCATAGTAAACTTTTGTCTCCTCAGTATCTGTTTCTGTGTCTTCAAGATCTCTTTCTGTGATCTCTTGATCTCTATCAGCCGACAAAAGATCTTCTTTATCATTTTTCACATTTTTCCCTTGAAGGATTTCGGAGTCGGAGAGAGAGGGAATTGTAATTTTTTTTTTTTGAACTGGAGAGTGAGAGTCGGGCTTGAAAAATGAAAGGACATCATTTGGTTTTATGCGATTTGAGAATTTCTTTTCGAAAACCAATCTCTCTATGGATTGAGAAATAGTCTCTATTGATAGAGAAGTAGTCTCTATCAATAGAAGAATGAATTGTCCAACTTTTGCATTTTCTCTATCCATAGGAAAGTCTCCTCTATCAATAGAGAAGTGAACTGTCTGAAATTTCTTCTTTTGCCCAACTTCTTCTTTTTTTGACACGTCTTCTTTCCATCCCCCATCAAAACACTCTTATAACACCTCATAACACCTCCCAACATCCGGTTTCTTAATTGTTTCATGAAAATTGGATGACTCGGACTGGGTTCAAAATTTGGATTATGGGACACTTGTGTGGTTCAATCATGCAAAGATAGCCTAATTTCCTTTTCTCCGTACATAATGGATTCCAAATTGATGCATGCAAGATGTTAAGCATGATATGAGCATGGCATGGATTTCATATGAAGATTGAGTGCGGGATGCTTTTCAAATTAAATCTCCACTCTATATGATCAAATCACCCAATTACACACTTAGCTCAAAGTGTTCCAAATAGTTCATGTTTATGTGTGTGAATTGACTTTGTTGCTCAATGAATAATACATCGCATGCATGCCTCTTGCACATATCCAAATTATCAAGCATAAGCTTCAACTCTACTTTCATGGGAAATGGAACAAAATTTGAAAAAAATTGGGACTAAAATGACTCAATTAACACTAAAATTGGACTAACCCCTCCCCCCAACTTGAAAATTGCATTGTCCTCAATGCAAGAAGACAACGCACCATTTAAGCATAAAAGAGGGACGATCATACCTGCGAGGTGGAATGTCAACCACCATATACCTCGACCAAGTTTGAGGATTTCTCGTCACGTGCACTATTTGTCATTGGAAGGGCTTCCAAGGTGTACTCTTTCGGCTCCAACTTGTGGACCATAGCTAGTCACATAGGATCATCGCCGGAGCTTTGTTGGACTAACAACCGTAGCACATAGCTACACCCATGACTTTGGGCTCTTGAATGCCGCATTCACCCCGTACTTAGACCCAAACTACCAAGGCTGATGTGGTAGCGTGTACACCTTGCGAAGACTGAACCACCAACTACCTACTAAGAGCAAACATGACTTCATGGGACACAAATTTCATTAGCGGGTTAGTCCAAAAATGACAATAATGAAAATAAGCAATAAATCCACCAACTTCTTCACGCGAAGGACACGAGTACTACTTTTCTTCCTTGTCAAAGACTGTGTTTCCCTATTGTTGGAAGGACAGTATGCGTGGGGTTCAACAATATCTTGAGAAGCAGCGCCATCATCTAATAGGCTACCACTCCCTTCGGAGGGGGTCCCCCCAAATTCCTTACCCCTTCATTCCGCTTTGAAGCAATCTCCACGGAACTTGATACTAGAGCCGAAAGGGTTCAGACAGATTTCTCATTGTCCACGCGCTTGCCGTCAGACCCAACCTCAAGGTACTACATACGTAGCTTGACAAGGTGGCTATACCAGACCGTCGGATGCCGTTCGAGCACGGCAAACACTGGAGGTATCACATACTCCATGGATTTATAGTCTCCTAGACTTCAAATAAAGCTCACGGACCCAAAGAATTGGGGTCCACATTGCCTGCATTGGACCCCCCATAGACAGGGTCACACAACTCCTCAATCGATTCCTAAGGATCAAAATTTTCAAGGGAAAAGTCCCAAATGGATAAGGGACATGTGACTGTGCTTGGTCTACTAGAGAGACCACAATGAGATTGTAGCCTGAATGACCATATTTTCTTTCCAAAATTGGATCAGTAAAGGGTGGAGAAAAATGGTCTAATCGAAGGTGCCAACTCATAACCTGCTGATGTTGGTCTGAGAGTCCCAAAAGTTTACTCTCCTGTTGATTCGTTTGAATGGGTAGAATCACAACAAGAGAATACTTAGTATTATCAGGGGGATCGGTTTCCACTTGCTTAGAGAAAATCTGAATTTCTAAAGGTACAGATTGGTCAATGGACAAATAAGTTTGCGGTTTGTCCGGAGGTGACTCGTCAACAATGGGTACCCAACTTTCTATTCCCATAGCTTCGTCATTTACGAGTGAGGACAAGCACTCGAGCTCAGGTGAATCTAAAAATGTGGTCTCTTCAGCAGTGAGACCAATTTCAAGAGGATCGGGGAATACATGAGAGTTCTCTTGTTCTTGGTCTAAGGTATCAATGTGGTTCACACCACGGAACTCATCATCATCCCCGTTTTGCCTCTCAACATTGAAGATATTGTTCAAATTAGTCAATTGGGAGTGGATGTCACCAAAAGCTTGCCTATTTTGCTCAATAGTTTTTGAATGCCCTTGTAGGAACATCTGCAATGTGTCCTCTAAACTCTGCTCATTAGATGGTTGAGATGCATTGAAATCTACAACAGGTTTTTGGAAAGCATATTGTGGTGAATTGTTAGGTGGGTACCATAATGGTTCCTGCCATTGAGAATAATAGCCCTGGATTTCGAAATTGGATGGGCATAAATATTCTCTCATGGTTCGTGCAAATGGGACATTATTGACCTCCGTTTGGGTAGCCATTGTGGTGTTAGGGGGATTGTTTGTGTGAATGAGTCTATGCGTAGCGTGTCGAGTGTAAACACTCATACACCAAAGACAACTCCTAACAATTAAGTGTGAGTTCAAAAAGAAAATAAAATTTGCGAATTGCACGTTCCTTTGGCTTGCGTTACACCTTAGGTTTACCAATATGGGTAGGTTAAAGGTTTCCGCCAAAGAAACTTGCACTTTGCAAAATCTGCGATTTCTCTAAATCAACTATTCAAATCCCCGGCAACGGCGCCAAAAACATGACCGGACCGGAAAAGTGCTTGTCGTTGGGGTGTGCCGGCCTCGTGGTCAGTGGTTTAATTTCATAAAACTGAACTTATCCTCAAAATATTTAAAAACGAGTATAGGGATAGTCCGGAGTATCGATCCACAGGGAAAAGAACGTTGTAATCAGAGAATACGCAAATTGGTGTTTTCGACGTTTCGGACGTCAACCTCAAAGTTTTGTTTGGTGCAGTTAAGCAATTATATCACTAAAATGAGGATTAAAACTGGATTAAAGAGTGGGGTTAAGTCCTAAGGTTTGGTTTATTCGAAACTTTCGTTGGTCTATCTCTTCTCTTTTATAACTCAATCTAACTCCCGGTCCCGGGTGTTCGATCGGAATTTTCTTCGATGAAAACAAGGATTTTAATTCTAAAAATAGTTTTGACGGATCTTTCAAGTTTTAAGGAAAATAGGATTAAAAGATGAAGGACATCGATCCAAGTATTAGATATACCAACTCTAAGGATGGCTATATCTAATCAAGGACTTAACACTTCATTTTTATTTCAAAAGAAAAAGCTTAGAAAGATCCATCAATGGCATTAAAATTTGGAGAAGATAGAGACCAACATGGTTTTTGAACAAACCTCACATTTAGACTTAACCCACACTAAATTAACTACTCATGCTTTGACATAAACATAATGGAATTGAAAGAAAACATAATAAAACAAGTTAATCTAAAGACAATAAGGAAGAACTAAGTAAAACTAAAAAAGAAATCAGATATTAAAGCGATAAAAACAGTATTTAAGGCAGAAATACTTAAGTGCTTCCAAGAGAATCCAAAGATTCAAAGGGGAAGAACACTTAAGAGAGGAGAACTTGACAAGATTTGAAGAAATAATGAAGAACAAGACAAGAAATATGAAGAACAGTAATTTTAAGCTATAACAATGGAAGAAGAGCTCTCAACTCTCTCTAAAATCTGATATAAGGCTAAGTGTATAGTGGATGTGTGAGAGAGACCCCTTTAGCCAAAGAAATAACCTAAAATAAAATATCCTAACAAACCTAGGTGAAAGTACCATTTTACCCTCCACAATGGCAATTTAAGAAGTTTCTTATTCCCTTTTTTGGCCCAGAATTCGAGTAAAAGTCGGCCCCACAAGAATCTGTCGGAATTGGGTCTCTATCGATAGGAGGATCTCTCTATCGATAGAGAAGTCCTCTGGTATTCATTTATCAAGCCTTCTATCGATAGGAAGAAGTCTCTATCGATAGAGAAGTCTTCTGGTCTTCTTTGATTAAGCTTTCTATCGATAGGAGTGAGTCTCTATCGATAGGGAAGTCTATTTCTTCAGTAAAAATTGCCCTTCTATCGATAGAAGGGGTTCTCTATCGATAGAGAAGTGCACTGTCCGATTTTAAACTTCTGTCTCTATTGATAGGCATCAATAGGCAATTCTTCTATGGATAGAGAGAGTCTCTATTGATAGGACTCCACTCTCTATTGATAGAGAATGAGTCTGTCTTCAATTTTTGTAGCTTCTTTCTTCTTTCGTTCCGGCTTCTCTTTTATCATTCACGGACCTTCCATTTGCACTTTTATCAATGTCGTAAATGGACCCGAGGCCTTTTAGTCGTAATGAAGCCTTTGGACATGCTTTTAGTGCTCGAAAACCTGAAAGGGTACAAAGACAACTACGCGTGCAATATTAACTAAATAAATACATTTGCCTACGCATAATTGCCAAATTGAGTATATTGAGCCACATTATTATGCAATATAGTGCGCTCATCAGCAAACAGCGAGAGAGAATATAACCGTCCCTTATTTTTAGGACAGAACCGAAGCGCCAATCGGAAACCGTCTGATTCTTCGGACAGTTAATGTAATATTAAAGGTAAGTTGGTAAACACATCCCTTATTTTTAGGACAATCCTGATTTTGTGCTCTATTTATTTTTAGGGTCATTTTGGGTATTTTTTGAATTTTAGGATGCAAAATTAATGTTGAAAAGTATTTAGGATGAAACACTAGATTAGTCTTAGAGATAGGACTCAACATTAAGTACCCCTTAAACTTTTATATTTTGTGCTAATTGAGAAATTTAAAACGTAATGACAAAAAACTTTAAAAATCACTAAGGATAGAAGTAATTAAAAAAATGGGTACTTAATGTTGAGTCCTATCTCTAAGATAGTGTTTCATCATCAACACTTTTCAACATTAATTTTGCATCCTAAAATTCAAAAAATACCCAAAATGACCTTAAAAATAAATAGAGCACTAAATCAGGATTGTCCTAAAAATTGGGGATGTGTTTACCAACTTACCTTTAATATTACATTGACTGTCCAAAGAATCAGACGGTTTCCAATCGGCGCTTCGGTTCTGTCCTAAAAATAAGGGACGGTTTGTATTCTCTCTCGTTGTTTGCCCACCAAAAACTCCATCGAAGTCCATTGTTTGCCCTTCGCATCCCGTCCTACGGTCCGGTCACCACGGCAGCAACTGAAGACCGGCGACGTCTGTACTTTGGTGTCACTGGCGGATTGGGTGGTGTTCCGATCGAACACCCAGCCATTGTTTCGTATTGTGTTCTGGGTTTTCGGCCTCTGTGTTAGGGTTCAAAAAACGCAGTACTGTGCAGACGAACGGCGATCTAGGGGCCCGATCTACCGTCTACGACAGACCCTTGACGCGTATTAGGACCTGTGCCAAGAACTACGTGCCGAGATACTACATGAGCTAATTAGAAATGGGAAAAAATAGGATGTAATATATTATCACACATGCCGTGCAATGTTTTGATAATTTTCAGTACATTACGTTGATGTTAGACTCCTTTGTGTGCGGTGGTAAATTTCGTAGAAGGGTGGGTAATTATAGTTAGGGGATGGTAAATTTCAGTATATGATGGTAAATTGGATGGATGTGGTCAATTTCATTGTGGGATTCATGTTCAATGTTCAATTTTGGTCAGTTAATTTTGAAGGTTAATTTCAGTATATGATGTTGATGTTAAACTCCTTTGTGTGCGATGGTAAATTTCGTAGAATGGGTGGTAATTGTGGATAGGTTGATGGTAAATTTCACATTTATCATTTGATGGTCTCTCTGCATTTTACCATGTTTATATCATAACGTAAAAATACTACACCGCTTCCTTGCGTTTTGATGGTAAATTTCTCTCTGCATTTTAGCATATCGATGGTAAATTTCGAAATGCATTTTAGCATTTCGATGGTAAATTTGTCTCTGCATTTTAACATTTCGATGGTAAATTTGTCTCTGCATTTTAGCATTTCGATGGTAAATTTCGAACCAACTAAAAACGACAAAAATAAAAATTATACACTCACCGTGTGTTTTTTTTAGCAATTTTCAATAAAATTTCTTCAGGTTTGGCGATGCGATCTTTGTCCTAACTTTCAACCCTCAATGTTTTTCCCGATGAGTAATAAAGAAAGATACTTTGTGTGACTACGTTTCAAAAAATCTGAAGATATGGTAAGCAAAATCCTAGAAAACCCTTGTGATTGCATAGAAAATCAAATCTTCAGTGGGAAGATTCCAGCAAAATTGCCATCATATTGACAAAATACAATATTCTGATTCCTTAACATGGAATATTTGAAGAAGATTCTGGCCCGCATCACCAAAATCGAATATTCACGATGATCTAAAAAATCAGTCCCGTTTTTGGCAGCTTCCAGATCGGGCGGCATCCTACGGTTTCTAGCGGTGGGCAACAGTTTCCGGCGGGTTGTCCTGTAAATTAAACATGACAGATTTGCTGCATAAACAAAACTTCCTACGAACATTAAATCCAGCGACTTGATTCCATAATCAGTTAACTCTTTTACCTTATTTAATTCCGTAATTACAGCCATATTTATTGCCCCAACTATAAACATGCCAAATCAATACAAAATATTTTCTGAATCAAAAAAAGGATAAGAGGATAATCTACCACCAAAAAATAAGGGCAAACGTGTCAACCGAGCTAAATTGGGGGTGAAAACATAAGTTTGAAAAGTGTATGAGATTCAACCCTACGTAGTGTAGGTAAAAAGGACCCTGATTTATCAAATGAAGACCCAAAGACAGAGAAATCATCCATGAAAATTTCAAGAAATCGCTCTACCATATCAGAGAATATGGAAACCATGCATCGCTGGAAAGTAGCAGGTGCATTGCACAACCCAAAAGGCATGCAGCGGTAGGCGAATGTACCAAAGGAACAGGTGAATGTGGTCTTCTCTTGGTCTGCAGGGTTCACAGGAATCTGGTTATAGCCAGAGTAGCCATCCAGAAAACAATAGTATGCATGGCCTGCTAACCTTTCTAACATCTGATCAATAAAAGGGAGAGGAAAATGGTCCTTCCTAGTCATTGAGTTTAATTTACGGTAGTCAATACAAACCCTCCATCCCGTTTTTACACGAGAGGGAACTAACTCATTATCCTCATTGACCACCACCGTAAGACCTGACCTTTTAGGCACGACTTGCACCGGGCTCACCCATGCACTGTCAGAAACTGGGTAAATGATACCCGCATTTAGAAGCTTCAATATTTCTCCCCTTATTACTTCTTGCATCGTAGGATTTAGTCGCCTTTGTGGTTCACGAGATGTATTTGCATTATCTTCCAAATGAATTTTATGCATAACCACTGAGGGACTAATTCCTTTGATATTTGCTATGGACCATCCTATGGCTTCTTTGTTTTTATCAAGGACATCAAGCAATTGTTTTACCTGAATATTATCAAGGTCTGCAGCTATAATGACAGGTAGAGTATTAGAAGGACCTAAAAATGCATACTTGAGAGTGTTGGGTAAAGGTTTGAGGTCCAGCTGTGGAGGCTCTAGAATAGATGTAAGCGGCGATGATGGTGATAGAGTCAGTGGTTCTATCTTTGGTGTATATGAAGACGTACCCATTACAGGTGCCGAATCTAAAAGTGAATTGACTTGTTCTATGGATTCATCAATATCAAAGTCACAACCAAAATAGGCCAGGCACATCTCTAGTGGATCCATGGCATACGTCTGAAAAAACGTTTTCTCTACTAGACTCTCTATCAAATTCACCTCACTAACATTGTCATTTTGGTCTAGTGGTGCCTTACTAATTTCAAAGACGTTAAGCTCTGCTGTAAGATTTCCAAATAAAATCTTCATCACCCCATTTCGACAATTGACAAGGGCATTGGACGTGGCTAGGAATGGCCGCCCCAAGATGACTGGAATTTGACCATGTGAATTTTGGATAGGTTGAGTGTCGAGGACAACAAAATCCACTGGAAAGTAGAAAGTATCAACCTTAATTAATACATCCTCAATGACACCCCTTGGAATTTCGACAGACCGATCAGCTAACTGGAGGGTAATAGGAGTAGATTTCAATTCACCTAAATCCAGTTGTTTGTAGACTGAATATGGCAGGAGATTTACACTTGCACCCAAATCAAGCAAAGCTCGCTCAATATGGTGTTCTCCAATTCGACATGAGATGGTAGGACATCCTGGGTCCTTATATTTTATAGGAAACTTGCATTGGATTACTGAACTAGCGTGTTCAGTCAAGAAGGCTTTTTTCGGCAAGTTGGTCTTTCTTTTCTGGGTGACCAAGTCTTTGAGAAATTTTGCATATGAGGGTACTTGCTGAATTGCATCAAGAAATGGGATGTTTATTTGAACTTGCTTAAATACCTCTAAAATTTCTGCAAATTGGGTATCCTTTTTATCATTCTTGAGCCTGTGAGGAAAAGGAGGCTTAGGAATAAAATTCTTAACAAAAGAGCCACGGACAGTAGGTGAAGAGAAAGTAGGCAGCTTACTAGTACTAGGAGAAATGTCTATCCCAATAGGATTTTCATCCTCCTTTCTTGGTACTATGTCCACCTTTGCAGGTAACGTGACTCCATGTTCGACTTCCTTACCTGACCTAAGAGAAATAACAGATTGTACGTGTTCCTGCTCACGGATAGGTCCAGATGTGTTATCAATGACAAACTGCCCTTTCGGATTGACTATAGGTTGACTAGGAAATTTTCCTTTCTCTCTCTCGCCCATGTGATTGGCTAACTGGCCCACTTGATTCTCTAATTTGGAAATGGCCTGGGTATTCAAGTGAGTGGAATTTTTTATTTCAACTATGGATTGGCCAGTTACTTGCATGAATGCTTTAAGAGAGTCTTCCAATGACGACTTTTGTTGTGTTGGAGGAGCAAACTACAAGTTAGATTGTGGTAAAGGAGGTGGGACAGAGTAAGATTGGGTGTGATGAGGTTGTCCAGGATATTGTTGGTGAGGAGGACGAAAACCTGGAGGAATTTGTGCATGTGATTGTAAAGGTTGTCCACTTAAATTTGTAGGCATTTAATTTTGTCTCCATGACAAATTTGGGTGGTTCCGCCAATTGGGATTGTATGTTTCTGAGAAAGGGCTACCAAATGGTTTTCCATAGTTTTAAGTGCGTTTGCTTGCTCAGCAAAACATTCAGAATAACCTACCGTTGAAGGACACATTTGGCTTGTATGCATTGGACTCGCACAGACTGAACATACTTCATCTTGGATATGGCTGACAGAATGACTTGACAATCGTAAACTCAATGCCTCTATTTTCTTTGAAAGACTATCTAACTGTCTCTTTGTCTCAAAGTCCTCTCGAACTTCATATAGGTCACCTCGTTTTGATTGGGACGGGGGATCTTTTCTACTAGAAAAATCCCACTGTTGAGAGCTTTCAGATAACTCCTCGAGAAAGGTGTATGCTTGGTCATCCTCAAGCTCAAAAAACTCCCACTATTCATAGACTCGATCATATTCCTATGAGTTTGCGTCAATCCATTAGAGAAATATTGAACAAGTCTCCAAACTTCAAATCCATGGTGGGGGCATTTCAGAAGTAGGTCCTTAAATCTCTCCCAACATTCATAGAATTTTTCACTATCTTCTTGAAAGAAGCCAGTGATTTGTCGTTGAAGGGCATTAGTTTTGGACATGGGAAAGAACTTAGCTAAGAATTTGGAGACCGAAGTCTCCCATGAAGTAATAGACCTAGATGCCAAAGAATTCAGCCAAGCTTTTGCCTTATCCTTAAGAGAAAAAGGAAATAGACGTAGACGGACTGATTCGTCAGTAAAATTTTGAAACTTGAAAGTTGCACAAATTTCAAGAAAATCCTTTACATGCATGTAAGGATCTTCACGATCAAGTCCATGAAAACTGGGCAGGAGTTGCACAATATGAGGTTTCAATTCAAAATGTGTAGCAGTAGTTGTAGGCAAAACTATGCATGATGGGGGATTAGTGGTGATGGGGGACAAAAGCTCCCGAAGGGTTTTGGTCTCCTCCTCCTCACGATCAGCCATATCGACTCTACACAAACGATGAGTATTATCTCGAACCCAAATGTGCATAAACTTCCAATCCAACTTAATAAAAAAAATCACACAAGGTCCTCAGTACACTAGCACAAAATCAATTTAATTATCTAAAGTTTAGTTATGGGTGGTGGTTTTAAACTCCTAATATTCAAAATTCTAGACAGCTCCTACTCCTTTTAAGAGTAAATAGAGGGGTTACCAGTTAAGGACCGTCAATTAACAACCAGGTAAATTCCCAGGAAAGATGGAAGGGTCACAACTTTTCAAGTAAGCGGTCCCACTTAAAACCCATTATCCTTAGACCACACGACTGCCTTGTGACAGAATTTTCCTAGACATTGTTAATTGAAAGCTGCTCACTGGAGTGACCAACTATTATCTCCTTCAAAGAGGATCCTATGAGCTATGTTAAGTCCTACGGCCAACTTCTAATGAATTTTATTGTGATTTGGCTCAGGATTAGAATGCAAAGATGGTGATTTTTGGGCCAAGGAACGGGTGATGAATTCCCGACCTTATCTTATTTGGGGTTTATGCCCTTAAATAAGTTATGCAATATGATTAAAAATGCACACATAAGAAAAACAACAAATCCAAGCACAACTACTTTTTTTAAAAAAAATAAAACTGTTACCAAACAAGGTTACCAGAATTTAAAATCCACAGTGACAAATCTGATTGGAGTGCATGCGTTTGTTTTAGCACACTTTTTCAAACATATGCTGCAAATCTGTCCTGCAAAACACAACAAACAAACAAAAACTATCTTTTTTTTTCTTTTTTGTTAGTTTTGGATAAATAAATAAACTAGCACACTAAAAACAAAAAAAACTATTAAAATTATTTCTTTTTTTTTGGTACTTCTTTTCTATTTGTTTTTACTTAGAAAATAGAATTCCTAACTATAACTAGTAGAAGAAATTTAATAAAAGACTAATGAGTTTTTTAACACAAATACAAGAACTAATCCCCGGCAACGGCGCCAAAAACTTGTTGTGAAAATTTTAATTGTTACTCGCAAGCGCACGAATCTATTAGAGTATAGATAAAGCAAGAACGAGGTCGAACCCAAGGGACTATTGCGGATGGAACGCGGTTAAAAACTCGATTAATCTAGAATAAAATTCCTAATCTAGTTCAATAACTATTGGAGATTTTGATGTGAAAATAAAATAAAACTTATAGCTATGAAAGGGAGAGTGATCAAATAAGTAAAACACTAGGGCATAGAATCCATTACATGTACAATATCTCTAACATTTATATTTAATTCTCCAATTTCTCTTCACAATAAATTGGTCGCAAAACTCTTTATTGTGGAAAATAATCTTGACAACTTTTTAGCTTTGGAAAAGTAGTTCTTCTTTTGCCAAACAAAGATATAGAATCAAATCATTCATTGAATTCGTCAAAACACAACTTATATCCGTTTTTCACAAATTATAAATTGAATCCAACTAAAATCAATGAAAATTCAATTCTAATGTTTTAATGAAATATAGACAAATGAACAAGAAGAACTTTAGTTCATTTAATACATGTTTTTCATTTGAAGAAATTAAGTCACATAAATAATTATAGATATTTAAACAAGTAACTTCATCCTAGCCCTAGCTACTAATTTAGCCTAACATGGTAATGAAAATAAAGACAATAAACCAAAAGAACTTACTTGATTGCATTAAGTAGAGAATACTTCAATTACAAAATCAAATCCTTCTTCTTCAATTTCTTCCAAAATGAAAGATGAATGGTATGCAAAAACAAAGAACAAAGAAAGAAGAAAGAAGAGAAAAACTTGGAGTTTTATCTCTATCTATCTTCCTATCTCTCTCAATATCTCAATCTCTCTCTATTTATGCCTTCTATTTCTATCTCCAAATACCTCATTTTATAGGTAAATTTAGGAGATATTTTTGGCAATTTGCCTTGACAAGTTGGCAACTTGGAAGAAGGGAATTTCAAAACAACTTCTTCTTTGACCACTTGCAAGAAGAGAATTCTAAATTTACTTCTTCTTTTGACAACTTGCATGAAAAACAAATTACTCAAAAGAGAAGTATACAAATTGACAACTAATATGGAGAATTTATCTAGTGTTTTGCGGACATGAACAATCTTGATGATTAGTGCTTCCAACAGATCTTGAACTTAAGACATCAAGTTTTTAAGCCTCCTTCTTGAGCATAACCGTTGATCTTTTCTCCGATTCTAATATAAAGCACGGACAAGCCAACTTTGAATCACTTTTTATTCTTTTTTTCATCAAACTTGTAAAATACCTGCAAAACATAAAACATAATAAAATGAGACAAAATATAATAAAATATGACTAATAAAATATAAATTAGGGATAAAAATGTACACTAAATTGTGCACATCAACGATCTCACGCCAAAACCCAAAACAACAAATCTCTTCCTCTTCTCCCTTCTCTCTTCTCATTCTCTTTGTCTCCTTATTTTGTAGTCCCTTCTCAATGCATATACTTCTTGTATGTGTTTTTTTTTTTTGAGAATTCGGAATGGATTTGTCAGATCATTTATGTGTTTTCCTATACGTGTTTCCTTTAGATTTATGGGATTCTTGATGTTTTTTTTCCTTTTTTGTGGATTTCTCTGATGTTCTACTAAATATGATTTGTGGAAGGTGCTTGCAACTTGTTTGATGAAATACCAATATATAACATGACCATGATTGCTTATTCAAATAAAATCACGATTCAAACACACCTTGAATGTATTTCATTCATGAGATAGGAAGAATGACGTTGTGCTCAGGTATAGGGATTTGTACATATTTTCCGTATATTATGTTTCGTTCTCACTTATTTCACAATACACTTTTTAGCTGTGGTTATCTCTTGCTTATCCAAACAAAACATAGTCTTTTAATGTCTTCAACTGTGCAACATACTTGAGACATGTCGGAATTCCTATTAGGAATCACTGACTCGCTAGCTCTTTGATCTCTCGCCTTTATTTGTACGTAGGCATCACCCTTAAGGAGCAACCTCCAAACTTTGCATCAACACTTGTTAATGTTGGCCTTAGCAAAGTACGTCTTTATCATAACAAACATTCCAATACCTTCTTTTCATTTATTTTATACAATTGCCAGCTTCTATCTTTCTGTTATGGAATTTGATAAATGTCTGTGTAGCTTTTTAGAAGTATAAGAAGATTGTCTAGTGTCCATACACAGTGACATAAATTTTAATATCTGCATTACCTGAATATGGCGTACTAAAGCCAATGCATGACGGTTTCGCCTTTTAACTTTAGTTCTCCAAACAAACTGCATCTACTTGGCCATTTAAATTGACTCGAGGTAATGATGTGTTTTACTCTTGGGCTCTAATGCGAATGGAGGTCAAGTTGCTTTACCAATGTGTTTTACTACTTGGCAATGTTCTCCACTTGGGTCCGGAGCTCCCCCTTTATCCAAACGGCTAAATTCCTATTTTGCGAAGAACCTATATAATTTATTGACTCTCTCTCTCTCTCTCTCTTCTCTCTCTAACGATAAAATGTAATGCCTTGGAATATGCAAAATGATAACATGTCTATAGTTGGGCATTTTTTATCTTTTGGTGGGCCCGACATAGTCGGTTTTTGGCGGGTCATTATGTGGTAGTTTGGTCTGTAATGGATGATTACTTGAAGTTATCGAAAATTACTTTTACTTTCAATTTGTTTCTTGTTCAAGTACGAAAAGTTTAATGAACTTTTTTTATCTTATCAAATCGGGCAACGAGTCTGCGATTACCTTGGAGCACAAAAATTTGCAAAGATCATTTTTTTAATCTTAGTTTAATTTGATGTCCTGAACCATTTGTCAGCGATTTAACTTGCCACAAATAAATTTGTTGAATGTGTTTTCTCAAATTGAAAGGTTAAACCAAAATAGAACAAATGATAAAGATAAGGTATTAATGCTTCATATATATGTAATCTTATTCATTTTAGTTTCTCATGTGTTATTTTATCTAACTATTTAGGTTCGTAATGTAAAAAAAATGTGCAAGGAGTTGAACACTTCTTCTTTTTCGTTCGAACATTGTTAGAATAAATTAAGGTATCAATCAAAATGGATCAAAGAATTCAAGATAAAGAAACAAAAAATAAAAAAGAATGTAACTGCATAGTCATATTCTTGTAAGCCAACTACGATAAATTTTGGAAGATATGACTGAAACATATGGGTTGAAATATGTCGAGTTAGAAGACCACCGGAAAGGAAGGCTGAGAAGGAATAACAAAATAAATGAAAAAGAAAATTTGGTGGAATTAATGGTACAAGCTACTCGATGGTAGAATCTATACTATTATGTATTGCAGGGCGACTTTTTGTGAGAGTCGTCTTGAGAGCGCCAAGTGGCGTCACCTAGAACAATCTAAATTAAATGTCAAAAGTTATTTTAAAAAATAATCTTTTCCTCCTTGATTTGAGATAATCATTTAAAATTTAAAAATTATTCATATAAATACTAATCTTAAAAGATATACATTTCCAATTTTGAAAAGCTGCAGATTTCCTAAAACTATGGTAACTTATCCTAATCTTTTCAAACTTTCGTCATTGATTTTAGATAAAATTAATTAATTTTGAAAATTTTTGCATTGCCAAATGCCGTGGATATTCATTTTGGATATCCATTAACAACATCCACTAACCTTAAAAGGATATATATGAAAAGAAGTTGATAACCAAAAGCTTTGGTAGCTTATCCTAATCACTTCAAATATTGATATGAAAAGAAGTGTTTCTCTGTGTTCCTCCATTTTTTACTCTCATTGTTACCTCCACTTCTCAACATGTTAGAATGTCTCAAGAGAAATTGGTGAAAAACTTAGTATTATTTATTGGTTGCTGGGTGGGGGGCCGATAAAAACTGCTCCATAAGATCTTAAACAAAATATTTAATTCATAAACAAAATAATGTAAATTGTTATCTACGTACAACTAAAAAAATATAAATTACATTGAAGGTACATTTTTAAATATTTTTATGACTTTATATTTATAGAGTGAATAAGTTATATAACGGTGAATAATTATATAAGTTGTTTATGACACTCATTGACCTGTGCATAGCACGGTATAAATTGGTTTTCAGCAATAAACTCAAGTATTTATATTTTCAATAATCTCATCTATCTATACTATTATGTATTACAGGGGTGTTTTCGTTAGAAGCCTCTTGAGAATGCCAAGTGGCGTCTTTTGATAGGTTCTAAAATTAATTAACAAGCGCACAAGTAGCAAGACACAAGTGGATTAAAATTAAATTAAATTAATTGAATTCAAAATGCTTATCAGTAGTTTAAAATACTTATCCGTTCAAATCCTTTTTATCCCTAACCATACTTATTAGTTAAAATCTGAAGAAAAAAATTAAACTAAATACCTGTCAACGTGGAAAACTTATCTTTTCTTTCAAAAATTTGGTCTGATTAATTAAGATTAAATTAAACAATTAAATTCAAATTCATAATTTAAATTTCTTTTATCCCCTAACCGTACTTATCATTTCAAATTTAAAATTACTATCAGTTGTTATTAGGAATACTTATCCTTTTCATACTAAAAGTAAATTTAAAATACCTATCAAATGTGTACGTGAATTACTTATTAAGAATACTTATCTTTTTCATTCAAAAATTTGGTCCTATATATGCATGGTTGGGTACGTGGATGATCAAAGACTGTACCAATCTGGGTTTAAGCCAATTACTCTTGCTCTCAATGGGGGTTTATAGATTTGGAGTTCAGGCGTACACCAAATCTCATTAACGAAAATCTCCATGTCGTCTCCATATCTCTCATGTATCTCTAAATACCAAATCTTATCACAAAAAATTCTTATGTCGTCTCGATATTCTTCTACCGGTCGAAATAAAATTCATCGAAAGTCGGACTCACAAAATATACCGATTTGTATCAATCCCAAAGTCTTCAATTTCTAATTTATGGAGCGTTAAGACGATAGATTGAATCAATTATAAATTGGCAATGTTGTTGCAGAGCTTTGGGTCAAAGTGCAACGACAGAATTAATGCCTAGATTTGATACAAATGGTGAGAATTATCAGACACAGATCATTGAATCTGAGAGATTTCATAAATATTTGAACTCTCTTCCAAGTGAGTTACATATATAATTCCTTGTTTAATTATATCTTCTCTTTTTTTTTTTTTACTAATTCCTATTTTTCTATTATTGATAAATTTTGTATATTATATTCTTACCTTTCTACAACTTCACGGACTGTAAGTTAGACAAATCATGGCCGAACTTAAGAAAAATAACCCATGCATAAGAAGACCTCCATAAAATTTTAGAGTGCAATGATGATAGAAAGACAGCTTTATTGATATTTCCCTTGAACAATGCAGAGGGGGAAAAAAAAAAAAAACACAAACCCAGATAATTGGAAAACTAGTGAATGAATACTATTCTCCTGAAATAACGATAAATATTAGATATACTTCTCTTTAGTATGGCGAAGTCTATATATTCATTAGAATAGGATGTATCTGTTTTTTAAAATATATTTCTTACTTTTGCATGATTTAAAAATTGAGGAAATTGCTTTATTCCATTCTTTTTTATGTATACATTTTACTCCTATTATCTTGGAGTTAGCTTCAACACCCCGTTTAAACGTGCAGCTATTTAACCGTTTGAGCTTTTTACTCCTGTTATTTTGTTGTGTCTTCTTTTTAACTTCCCCCCCCCCCCCCCCCCCCCCCCCCCATTCAGTTCTTACAATTACATACTCAATACCCTCCACCCACCCAATTTCAAAACCTTAATTTTCCCCCATGACTTCGACGACGTCGGGCGAAGGCACCTCATACGAAGGCGGCGGCAGAGGAACCGACGGGAAGTTTCGTAAAAGGGCTTCTCGACAGCCCCAGCCGACGCCGTACGATCGGCCCCTGTCGACCTCCCTTACAAACCCTAGAAACAACGGCTGGCTCTCCAAACTCGTCGACCCCGCCTCCAAACTCATCTCTTCCAGCGCTCGCTTGTTCTTCTCTTCCGTCTTCCGCAAATGCCCCCCGCTTCAACTGCCACCAGGTGCAATTTACACGCGCACACACATTCTGTATTGTTTTTCCCCGAAAATTAGTCATTTGAATGTGTGCTCATTCTGAATGTGTGCTCATATTTATTTATTTATTTGGCCGGAGAGTTGCATAACCACTTGATCAGTTAATTAATAGAATTGGAAAACGAATAACCATAATATGAATGGGGAATATTTATTTATTTTTTCCTTCATAAATCTTGAATTTGAATGGGGAAGTGGTTGTTCGAGCTCTATAAAATAATTATCATAATTTATAAAAGGAAAAAGCTTCCATATAAATTAAGGTATATAATTATCCATTACAATACATGTAAAGTTGGTTCAATTTCTCACCTATACTGTATTAGGAAAAATAAATGAATACACAATGTCAAAACCATGTCATCGACAACACACACACATACACTTTCTTTTATTAGGTTCAAAACTTGAAATTATTCAATCAATTTTTTTATACATGAAGAATATTGTGATGTCAACTTATACGTACAAAAAGAACAAATATTCTGCAAAACAATGTATGGATGCATGCATATTTAATAAGCACTGGTTGTGCATAAATATTCTAGTCACTCGATCAAATGATATGAAAAAGAAATAATTAAAAGGCCTTGGAGATATATACTTGATCTGTGTCTTTGAAAACTGTGAAACTAGAGTTTCTTGTCAAGAAGATGAATTTAAATACCTTGTGGTTGCAATCCTATACTTACCATTATATTATTGGGAGCGTATAGACGTACGTGGTCTCCATATTAAACTTGCGTTTTGAGTCCTTGGAACGACGATAAATTGCGCTACTTTGTTATAAGCATAAAAATCTATATCACATTTTAAATACTTTGACTTCTGATAATATATTTATCCATGTGGGAAATCCCAAACTATAACATATTCTCCTCTTTGGCAAAATGAAGATGAGAGAGCCCCAGAGAGAATATATGACTTTTTTAGTCCAACAATTCAACACATTTTTTTCCCATCAGCTGTAATTGGATGAATCCACGTGCATTTTTCTGTAGCAAAATGTCAATTTATCTAAGCTGTTGGTCACTATTTTAAGAGTTCGCTAAACATAAAATCGGTGGTACCGTCAAAACTGTTGTTCACATTGTACGACTAGTCAAAACCATTAAATATACCAAAATTTATGTTAATCATATCTTTGTACGAATCAGCATATGAATGAACACATGCATGACTATATTCAACATATTTATATGTACAGAGATTTTTATCAGGATAAATGTAATAAATTCAAATAAAGATTGATACTAAATTAACATAATTTTTTACTCGATTGACCATATCAACGTATTTTAAAAAATTATTATAATCATCAAAGTAGGTCTGGAAAACACTAAAAAAAAACCGTCAACATATCTAGTCCCTTTCAGAGATTGGAAAGGAGTCATTTAAAAAAAATTGCTAACATGAGCTATATATCCATAGTTCAATATTATTATTTTTTATAGCCGAGGTATCTGACACCGGCTTTGAAATTACTCTCAACAATTAATGTCAACTAGTCCTTGAGAGATCAATCACACCGTCCACTTGTGAAGAATTTTACCATATATGGACTGACCCTATAAGCGTTGATAGCACATAAGAGATTTCAAACCTGAGACCTCCAAGTCCCAAACTTTTACCACCAAGTCAATTTCTTGAGACCTCCAAGTCCCAAACCTTCGAATTCATGTATATTGTTCTATCCAAGATCAATCAAACGCATAGGCCTACCAAGCCAACGTCTTGGGCCCCAATTTTAGGCCCAAAACGAATGCATATGCTGCTTCAGTGGTTGGTTGTTCGGCTTCTTTTCCTTTGATCAAGGTTCGTCAATTGGTTTTGAAATCCAAATAACAAGACATTGTTCCAACCGCAATTGTATCTTCTTTGATTTCTATTTTTCAAATTATCTTAATATAATATAAAGTTGTTTATATTATTTTTCAATTATATCTTCTTTGATTTCTATTTTTCAATTATATGTTATTATTTTTTGTTTGAAATATTTTTTTATCATTGTTTCTGTTTGGAATAAGTTCTTTTATTTTTCTCAATTTTTCTTGTTTCTCTTTAATATTGTCATAACGGTTAAAATATATCAATATTTGAGGGAAAAAAATCACTTAAAGTGAATTTTAATGAATTGCTTTTACTAGTATCATCAATGCATTTTTAGTTTTTTAATTTCACCATTGTTAATACGATTCGAAAAAGTAAAATTTTCTTCTATTGTTAATTTTTATGCCAAAATAGATCTAAATGGTATACTAAATAACCTTGTGTAATTAGCAAATACATATTTACAATACTTAAAATTTTACTTTTGTTTGTATAAAATCGTAACTTATATTTCAAATCAATTAAATATAAAAGAACATAAACCTACATCGGGTGTATAATTTTTATTGTTAGTTTAATTTAAAAGTATTTTTCATTGATTTAAATTTTTAAATGAAAATGTACAAGGTTCTATTAAATGATCTTGCTTTAGGGCTCCAAAACTTTCAAGGTCGGCCCTCGTTCTGTCTACGCAGACTTCCAAACAAATTATTTAAGAAATAAGCCGATTGAACTTTCCCTAGGATTGCAAATGAACTGAACATGCATTTTGCAAATTGTTCAATACTCAGTTAATGATTTGTTCAAACTCGATTCGTCTGAATTGAATCCAGATCTCAATTTTAGGCTCATTTAAGAAATTAGCCGAACTTGAACCTAATAGTATTCGACTTGATTAGGCTACTGAACCGGGATCAAAAATTTAAACAATAAGTTTTATTTACAACCTAGAACCCTACATCGAGTACGAATGTATAGCGATATTTTTGGCTTGTTAAGATTTGAATAGTCTAATTGGGTAATTCTAGAATATCACATTAAACCGAATGCATTGTAATCTCTTTTTATGAGTTCTCAAAGTACTTGTTATGTAGGTCATTCCTTATCTCCAAACAACCCAAAAAAATATATGTATAAATATTCTATCCATGAAATTTGTTGATACGAGATTGAATAAAAATATATACAAGTAAAAATATCACGTGATACTCCAGAAAGGTTGAATATTTACTATTTCTAAGTTGGCTTATTTTTAGTCCTTAATTGCATGAATGAATGAAAAACATGTAGGCTCGTCAAGTCTAATTTGGCTGTTCATTTTTCTACCCACGAGGTTTGCGACTACTGCCGAAATCAAATTGAAGACAAAATAGTATTACTTTAGATAATCCCCAATTGTTTGGATATAAAATAGTTATGACACCTCTCCGGCTCTCCGTCATGGGAAGAGACGGGGGCAAAAGCACATGGAGATCGGGAGGAGAATAGGGGCCAAACCAGCCTCCAAATTATTTTAAAAAAAATTTAGGATTTAGGTTTAAATTTTGAAAGTTATAAAAAGAATTATATTTCGATTCCTCCAAATTTCATTCGGCCATTTCCCTTTCCCAAAAAAAAAAAAAAAATCTTGGCCCTCAAAAGTTTTCTTTTATCAGCAAAGAAAATTACATTAATATAGATAAAAATAAATTACACCCCGATTCATGCATCTGTTGTCAAGATACCAACCAGATCCCGACCTTTGCCCTAATACAATCGCATAATACTTGACGAAAAGAAAGGCCCAAAAAAACGATTGGGCCACCCCAGACCAGCCCAACCCTGTTCAGTATCCCTGCTCTATTATGAAATCGGCTTGCGACATAACTCCCTCACCAACCACCCTGATCTTCTTCTTCTCCATCTTCAAAGCTTCATCCTTCTGATTGCTTGAAGATTCCATGCAAGTCTGAAATTGAGACTCCCAGAAACCGAAATTTAGATTTTGCCCATAAAACAACCCACCATCGTAGTAGACCCGTTCGGCTTCTTTGACCGAAGCCCATGGTGCTGAAGTTGGTCCCATATTACTTCGTTGACCTGTTCAGCGGAAATCCGTTCGGTCAATACGCCGGCCCAAGCCACACGTTGCCGACACGGTCCATATCCCTGCCCAATCATTCTCATTTGAAGGATGTTTGCGGCCCTGTTATTTCGGCCCTCCACATTCCCTATGATGTAAGTTTTATTTGTAACCTAGAACCCTACATCAGGTATGAATATGTATATTGATATTTTTGGCTCGTTATCATTCGAACAATCTTTGAAAGTAATTGGGTAATTCTAAAATATCACATTGTACCAAATTTGTTGTCATTCCATATTTCCAAACAACCTAATGAAAAAAAAGGTAAGCTCGTCAAGTCTAATTTGGGTGTCAAGGCCGTTCATTTTTCTACCCACGAGGTTTGCCAAAATCATATTGAAGACAAAATAGTGCTATTTTAGATAATCCCCAATTGTTTGGATATAAAATAGTAATGACTATTAGAAAATCGAACGAACAACGTTTAATCTCACAACGCCTCTTATGTATCTTGAGAATAATAAATCACCGAACGAAAAACAAAACAATCAAACGTGCGTAATAGAAAAAGAAACGAAAAAAGAAACAAGACACAAGATATACATGGAAAACCTTAACGTGAGAAAAAACCTCCCAAAGGTATTTATAACAAATCATATCTCAAAGCATATCTTTTAGAAAATCTCCCAAAAGATATACATAACAAATCCTAAACAATAAAAAAAGATAAAATCACAATTAGATTAGGAAAACAAATCTTGAAAATCTTGCAATAGGATTCTCGCGCATCTCCTTACTACTGGTAGTACCAGTCACTATCGGTAGTTCCAGGCACTGTCCAAAAAAGTTAGAAATATTTACTACCGGTAGTTTCAGGCACTCCTAACACTTACCATCGGTAGTTCCAAGTACTGCCCAAAAAAATTAGAAACATTTACTATCGGTAGTTTCAGGCGCTCCTGGCACTTACCATTGGTAGTTCCAGGCGCTGCCAAAAAAATTCGCTATTCACTTCAAGGTACTAACTCATCCCAAACGGGCATTACAGTGGAGGAGTCTTCACTTCTTAACAATGATACCTCTCCCTCGTGGAAAGAGATAGCCTAGGCAGTAGGACTCAGTCAAGGAATTCTGTATACATCCGAATACATGTGTGTCTAAAAACATCGGATGCATGTGAACTCTTTCGTAATTATGTGAGCCACACGTGCATATATGCGACGGTTTCTAGACATGTTCATTCTCAAATTTTGTTAGTGTATTTTTATTATCATGACTTATGTGTATGCAAATATTAAGGATATAAATTATTAAAAGTGTAAATATTATTAAGTTTAGCCTTTCGTACAGACAATGATTATTTTACCTTACTCCTTGAAGATATATATCTTCTGTTTTTTGTTAAACTAATTGAATATAAATACTTTAGTTGCTAAAAGAAAAAGTTAAAATGATTTTATAAATATTTGAATATTTGGGAAGAGGTAGAATTAATATGAAATTTTTTTGTATAAATCTCTCTCTGTCACACAAACATATAGTTCAACGAAAAATTAGTAAACATGACAAATCTAAAGTAATTTAGCTCATCCGAACAGGTATCAACGACTAAACACAACTTTACACTAATAATTAACCCACTAAAATTATATAAAATTCAAAATAAATAAATTCTATTTGAATTTCTTTAACCAATATATATTAATTACATGAAAATTAATTTTAGTCAATTTTTTATTCACTCCTTAATAATTTTGAACAAGTTAGAATGATTTTATATAACTTTTACAAATATGCAATTTTTTTTTATAAATCTCTCTCTCTCTCAAATAGTTCAACGCCTCAGAATATTTAACTATCAAAGCCAAACTACTTTCAGTCTACTTTTAAAAAAAATTAAAAATTTATTGCAATTCAAAATAACAGACCGAAAAAGAATTTGAACATGAAGATATTGGTTGCAATTAAATATTGATTCCAATGCAAAAGGATTAAACATCTAATTAAATTCGGTATTTGGCAACAACAGACGACAAGACTAAAGTAGCCCCTCCACAGTTTAATCTCTCTTCTCCATTCGGAAATCAACCTAAAACACATGTCTAGTACTGTGTATCCCTGAAAATTCATTAGTTCGGTATTGTTCATCGATTAGGAGGTTCGGTGTAGTGAACGTTTTCTCTGTTTGCTTTTGGTTACTGTGAGTATGATAATTATTTCCTTTGAATTTAGGATGATCCCCGAAGTTGGTTAGAGTCACGAGGGTTTTCTGGATTGGGTGCTATATTTTCAATTTTAGGTTTACAGGATTTTATCCATTGGGAGATTGTGTTCTGAAGAAGTGTCAAAAACCTTATTTTTGCTTCAGTTCATTTGCTAATAATGGCAGCATCCTACTTAAAAACAGAATGGTTTGATCACATAGGATACCTAATCAAACAAAGACAAACCAAAGGCCTTGTGATTTGTGTCTCAATCAATTGGGCTTTGCATCTCAACCAATTGAGGATGAGAGAGAATGCGGCAGAGGGAGGAGGGAGAGAACGGCCGGCATTGTTGTCGTGCCAAACACCGGCAAGGAGTACCGGATGTAATAGGTTTGGGTTTTAAAGAATTACGTTGTGTTAGGAACCCAACCATACACAGATATCTACAAATGTATTGTCACAACTATCCATATGAAGATTCTATATTTGCCCATCTCATATTCTTCTCCTTTGATTTTTCAATTTCATTATGATCCCAGTTCATTGTACATGTTGGATGTTTTATTCGGGTTATAATGCAGGTTGCTAAGTTATTTATTTACTTGTGCTCATGTCGAAATTATGATCTTTTCTTGTTTGTTAGTTATGATGGATGCTGGTAGTATTTTTAGCTGCTTGTATAGTTTCTCTCTTTTTCTCTTTGTTTAGGTGTATGTTTGGGGTGATCCTCATGCTTTATATGAGGGACATGGACCGTTGAAGTTATGTAGGTTGATTATAATTCTAGAATGAGCGAATTAATATTTCATGACTTCAATGTGAAGTTCCATGGTATAAGTTTCTTACCATTTTTGGAATGGATGTTGGCAAAAGGAACAAAACAAGCGTTGCAATCAGTTATCTGTTTTCCACTTTATTGGATCTAATGTCTAAAGTATAAAATGGCACCTTTATAACGAATTTGAGTTTTATGCTCAAATTTATTGTTTATTTTAGCTCTACGTTTTTTCTCAATATTTATTTGAAGGAGTTGCTTTAACTCCTCCTAATTCATCAATAGTTTAAGAATTAAGACCATTTTATTGTGTTTTTTTTTTTTTTTGTTTTTGTTTTTTGGTAGACGAAACATCATTTGAATTGCAAGGTGTGAAGAGTTTATTTGAGAACTGAAGAATCATGATTCCCAGTTATTGTTGACACAAGCTGGATTTTGGACTATTTATTCTTGATTCTACTTTAACACTAAAGTGCGAAAGACACATGTTTTGGTAATTTTTATAACAGTGTTAAAATTTTGTTGTTGGTTTGATAACCGCTGCAATAAAACATCGGCTTATCACTATTGGGCTATAAACTTGTGCAATTTTTGGATATTTTTAATTTAGGAGTATGCAATGCAAATAAAATGAGTTTTTTCCTTGTCGAGGTATTTGTGCTTGTACATGTTGTGTACTTGGGAAAGACAGTTTAGGAATAACTGAAACAAATGAAACCCAAAAAGTCACTTTTGTTTTCCTAATTTGGATGATTTCCTGCTAAAAGCCAAGTTTGAAGTGTTGCAAACTTTCACATGAATCGTGGACTTGATTATCGTTTTCCCCCATGTTATTTTCGCTTTTGAAAGTTCAAATTTGCAAATTACATCAGTGAAAATCTTGAAACGGCTCATCAAATATGTTTGTATATGCCAGTTACACTCGTTTGAAAAGCCTATTAGATGCACATTCTGATTGCTGTGGTAATTGATGTCTGCGACAAAATAAAAACTGAATATTGCATGTTGTTTTATATTGCAATAGCATTTACAAGTATGCCTTTTAGCCATAGGGTACACATTATTTGAGATGCATCTTTCTTATTGATTCCGTTTTCTTTCGAGATTGAAAGGACTGATAGTGGAATCATACTCTCCATTGGTCGTCATCATCTTGTAGTATGTGGTTCGTTTGAGTTTCTAGGTAGTTATATTACTTATGTGGGTTCTCAATCGCTATTATTTCAATATTACTCTTTTATCTTAGCTCAAGAGTTACTAATTTCCTCTGCAAGCCAATACTTCACTACTGCAAAAGTTCTAATATTTGTCCCTTTTATTTTATTATACCTTATAAACTTCATAATTTGACCAGAAGCTTACCGAGAGTCAAGGGACCGGCCTCAGGATGCAGTTCCCGACGTAAGTCAAAATGCTTACGTTTTGGTGCTAGTTTAAGCACACAAGTGCTATAACTATAGTTTTCCAGTTGAGTTATTGTTGTTACTATACTGGACCATCTTACCCTAGGGCTGTCCCGCTTTGCTGGTATCTTTATCTTGGTCATAATTTTCTATGCAGAATTCTCCCAGGGTCGAAGCACCAGCCGTTGACAATGGTGGCAATCCATCAGATAGCTATGACAGTAATGGAATTACCAAACTTGAGCAAATATTAAAGCAAAAGACTTTTAGCAGGTATAGTTTTGGCTTGATAATTTGTGTGCTAGTATCTTGTTTGGCTATATTTTTTTTAATTTCTGGACACACCTAACTGGTCACCATATGTCGAACACAACGGGTAAATGCGAAATCCAATTAATTTTATTAATTGTTAAGTGGGGACACACCGAGACAGATAAGGCGTCAAGTTATCATTTAGAAATTTATTAGTTAAATGATATTTTCTAGAAATAAAAGGTAAAAATTATAAATAATGAAATTTGAACCCCATAAAACCCTCATTTAGGTTATATATTCACACCAATATTCGGAAGACTCTCCTTCTAGCTTCCCGTCAAGGTTGGATTAGCTGAAATGAGAAACTACAGTTACTAAAGCCAAACCCTCATTGATGGTCTCTGACCCCCCAATGTCCATAGGTGGACATCTAAGAATGTTGATTTCAGATTAGTCAACTTGCATTGAAAGAAAGAAACGAGACAGTGGACAAAAGCCTTCAAGGCAAGCCTGACCATGGTTTGACTTCCTTGGATTGCTCACATTTGCCTCAGATTCCAATCCTTGCTCTGAGAAGCAAGCGATGTTCTTCTAACACTTAGAGAGAAAGATGTAAGAATTGCAAATTATAATATAGTTGTGGTTGTTTTGGATTCTATATCCATATAAATAACAACTAAATGTGTGTAAAATTATATATTTGTTTTTCATGCCACCCATGTATCTCTGTGTCCTCATTTTTTTTATGTTGTAACTTGTATCCTGTGTCCGTGTTCGTGCATGTTGTGTGATGAAAATCAATTTAGAGTTTGTTTTTTCTTTTTTGGGCATGCGTGCAATGCATCCATGTTCTTTGCATGTTGTGTGTGAAATGAAACTTCACTAATAGATCTATATGCTCTGGTTCCTGCAGTTTTCTGATAACTTCGATGTTTAGAATTTTTATGCCTTAAAGAGTGGGAAGCAATAAACTGACGTTTGATTGCTGTTGTGCGTCTTCTGATATACCCAACGCTGAACATTTCCTTGACTGTTAATCTTCCCTTTCTTGGGGGTTAAAAGGTTTATGTCAAGCTACTAATGTTGTTTGCTTGTTTCTGTGGGCATGAGCCTTTTTTCTTGCTTGGATCTCCTGTTGCATGCATTTTGCATGCGCACTTGCAGGTTTGTGCATATGTGCTTTGATTGTTTGAGTTGGCTACATGGGTTTCATGTTTGCATAGGCATGTGACGCATGTTTTTGTGTACTCTGTTTAGTTTCTTTGAAAAAGTCATTTTTGGTGATCTTTCTTTTTTTTTCCTCCGTACTTTTTAGATGCTCTAAGTCTAGATGCACTGAACTTGTAAATCTTGAAATCTTGATTTATCAGAAGTTTATCTAAAGACAAGAAAGTTACCTTTTGGTGAAAATGATTGTCTTCTGTCTTTAATATTTTTTTTTTTTCAGATTTAGTCCACTTTTTAGAATTCTAAATATCCTCTGGTTAAGAGAAAACGGAAGTGCAGAACTTAATTTAAGTGTGGAAACAAAGTTAAAGATGATCTAAAAATGAGCTGGCTTTTTAACATATCCCAAACGATGGTTGCTTGTAAATCGTGATACATGTGTCTTGCTTATGTGAAATTCATCACTTGTATGTATTCCCTTTGCCTCTGAGCATACTTATAAAGCTAATGCCACATGTATTTATCTTGGCACAAGGTTCATATTCATTGGGATGCTTAATTTATCTTCCCTAGCCCTTCAACACGTGGGTAGGGTGGGAGTAATAGTTTGCTAATTTTTGCTTTTTAGGTTACCAATTTGCTGGGGACCTGTTGCTTCCCACCAACTTTTTATCTTCCAAAATTGTGTTACTCCTTTTGGGGACATTTCTATTTTATCAGTTCAATTAATGTCGAGACAGTTAATTTACTGCTCAACACTAACCTAAATTGTACCACTTGGATAGAATGGTTTAGGTGTTAATGTTGCTTCCTCGAACCGGGTCCAGATGTCTGTGTGTATATATGGACTGATGCTGCATTTGGTTAAATTGTGTGGTACAGATCTGAGGTTGATCGTTTGACAGAACTGCTGCGTTCAAAAACTATTGATTTACCTAATAATGGGAATGACCACAGATTGGGTGAAATAAATGTTCCACAGCCGGTGTCTGCATATGAAGTACGACAAAATGTTTCTATTAGCCGAATGCAGGACAATATAATGGAGACCCACCGATTTGATAGGCACATTTCAACTCCCTTGATCAGTTCACAAGTATGTTAACATGCTTTTTCTATTCTTTTTAACAGTTCTGTGAATGTTTGCTTTATTCCTGTGACAGCATTTGTTTCAGTTTCTAAAGTTATATGGCTGCAATATGGGACTCGACTTCACTTTTATAAGATCAAATTGTCTTCAGGTTAGTGAACAAGCTTTTGCATCACCTGCTGAGCTCGCAAAAGCATACATGGGTAGTAAGCCTTCGAAAGTGTCTCCATCAATGTTAGGCTTGCGCAGCCAAGCATTGAGGAAAAATGCAAATCTGCCGGATAACGTATCCTATCCCCCAAAGATGCCTTTTCATGTTGGAATTCCTGAAAATGGTTCTACGAACCCAAGATACCGAGGCAGATCAGCTGTATATACCATGGCTCGTACGCCGAATTTGAAGTTTAATCCAACTGCTACCCAAAAGGTTCAGCTGCTGGCCAATATGTTTCTGCCATATTAATTTATTTTGTTTTCTAGGTTTAAAACTTATCTGTCTTGCTCAATTTTCAGGGTTCCACTTCCGCGTATGATAGTTATGGCGGACCATCTGCATCACCATCTCTGTATGTGCGGGAGCATGATGCACAATTTGGGTCTAAGCAATTGGTAATTTTTCAGGAGATTATGAAACTGCCATGTCTTTGCTTGAAGTATGAGTGATATATTTCTCATTCAGATTCTTTTTTCTTTCAGGCTCTAAAACGTAGGAGTTCTGCATTAGAAGGTGATACTGGTTCTATTACTCCCATACGCAGACTTCGGCAGAAAACTACTCTTTCAACTCCACAAAATTTGAGCTTGCCGGTAAATAGAATATGCAGACTTCGGCAGAAAACTACTCTTTCAACTCCACAAAATTTGAGCTTGCCGGTAAATAGAAGTCCTCGACCGCCTATATCTTCAACCCGAAAACCGTTTCCCGTAGAAGAACCTAATTATAGAACCTTGCATCCATTTGGAGAAAGCAGGGATAACATCCCTAGCACAAGTTATACTCCCCCTCCTTCTAAGTCCAGTGAGATGGCTACAAGAATATTACAGCAGCTTGAAAATTCGGTTCCAAAGGAGAAATCATCAGAAGGAAAGGTTGTTACTGGAATGTACAAATCACCTAGTCAATTGACGCCAAGTATGCTACGAGGACAGGCTCTTCGAAACCTAGAGGATGTGGATTCATCAAAGATTTTGCAGAACGCCCTAGAGAGTCATAAGTTGGACGAATTGTGCAACATCTCTCTGCTTGATGCTCTTCATACTACCTCTCAAAAGCAAGACAAACTCGAAGTAAATGGCCCAAAAGAGATTATTGTTTCTCGCGCGACAGTGGCTCCTGCCATAATCAGGGAAGCTGCGATTTCAGATAAAGATGCCGGTGTTAACACTGAAGATTCAGTTTTCACACCGCCGCTCAGTCAACCTCCTCCAAAGAAATGGGCTTTTCTTTTGAGTGTGCATGAGGTTGGTGATGTCTCATTTTTTTGTCCATCTACTTTGAAAGATTAACTGCTAGCGGGAGTTCAATGAGAGGACCTTTGGGCTTACATTGATCATAGTGACAATGTTAATCGGCTAGGCTAATCTTAAAGTCTTACTCAGTCCATCAACTGACTTCTCTCTTCTTCTTTTTCTGATTTTTTTATGAACCACTGACGCCATTGATTATTGTTCTAATGTAGGTTGAAGCCATGCAATTAGAGCTTTAGCTTATGTTTCTACTAATTGTAGCCCTTGACTATAACTGGAGGGTAAATCTTCATAGTTTACTGGTGACCAAGAAGAGTTGCATTTCACGTAACAATGACTCCAAGTTATGATGGTGCTCATCAGAGCTACACTTCTATACTTAGCCTCCTTGTTCTTGTTGATGGGCTGTTATAGATAGCTTGCAAGCCTGTCATTCCTTCCAGATTTTTGGTCCTTTGCTTAGTCATCCCCTCTTCGAGCCTCTACTGAATTTGGCTGACTTCGCCCCGTAATCAAACTTTAGTTTCACCTCGATATTGTGTGCGCGAAATAAGTTTGTATTTTTGGGATTTCTTTGCTTGTTTCATTTATATGGCTTTTATAGTATGCAACAAATTAATCCTTTTCGTTTTCTCATGAAGGATTTTCTGGACCTGGATGATGAGATTCAGTTGAGTGAAACTACATCTACGCCGTCGTCTCAGGAGAAAGTAAAACAAGAGAAAGTTACGGTGGAGAGCAAAATTGCATGTAATGAAGCAGTGATGGTGAACAAAACTTCAACATTGTCTGAAATCAAACCACCTGATGGTCCTCTAATAAAGAATTCAGCTGAGTTAGGAACTTCTGATGCGCCTGTGGCTGTTGAGAAAACCACCACATTTACTTTCAATACTGTGCCTGCTTCCAGCACAACTTTTCGGCCAGTTGTGGAAACTGTTCAATCAACCTCAGCATTTGATGCGATTGTTCCACTTAAAGAATCAAATTCAACTCCTGCTCTTTTTGGCGCTGACTATGAAAGTGTCGATAATGTTCCCTTTCTCCCGCTTTCTTCTTCATCTGCTGTCAGTGAATCTCTAGGCCTACATTCTAATGCTCCATTGGAATCAAAGCGTTCAAACAGGTTAGTATCTTGTTCATTGCTTGGCGGTGATGACTCGTATCTGTGTTTAACAAAAATTTACCCCTAATTTTAACACCCCTGCGTGTCTCCCTTGTCAAACTTGTATGGCGTGAATAGTAAGGTTTACATGCAGTCTTAGAGAACTGTCGATGTGGAATACTTAAAAATGGACTGTAATTTTACAAAACCTCTGACTTGTGGAGAAATGGACATCTTAAAGTGTGCATTTATTTAGTCACTGTTGGGAGGTGGGGTTTGAGGTTGAAAGCATAGTTGTCAAATCGAGAATCGAATCGAGAATTGAAAAGGTCCGTGTAAAAATTGTGAATCGAATCGAATCGTAAATCGCTCCGATTCAGTCATGTTCTTAAAACATATTAGAAATGCAAATATAATATAGCAATCAATAAAAATATTGTAGCTAAAGATATATTGATGATCACGTAGTCTAAATAGGTAAGTCACTTAATTTGCCCTCAAGTCTCAAGGCTGAAAAGTAAGAAAAGCCAACTTAAAAAGTGAAAATTTAATTTTTCAGTCTGCAACTCTTTCTATTCCCAATGTTTTTACAAAAGACCCTTTGTAAGCCCCAATGATTATTGTATTATTGTTCTTTTGGGAAATTTAAAAAAAAAATTGATTTTTTTGTTCTATGGGATCACTAACCCGACTCAGGCCTACAAAAATGTGAATCGATGATTCATGCGAATCGGGCGATTCGGAATCGATTCACCGGTTCTTTTACCGATTCAGTGCAAGTTGCGATTCGTTGTTAGGTTCGAATCATTTGCATGGTGTATCGAATCGAATCCTGTGAATTGTATCGTGAATCGTACGATTTTAATAACTATGGTTGAAAGCAACAATGGTCCTGTGTGAGCATGGCAGAGTAGGATGCTGTCTCTGTGTTCGTATGTGTTTTTACTACGTCTCTTGTACATAGTATCGTATCTTCACCCTTGTTGCTGTTTGGTCAATTTTATAGTCTTCTAAATCTATAGCAAAGTACCACATGTGTGCAGAATATTATGTGTACATATTGGACATAGCTTTTTGAGGTGTTAGTGTGGTTTTGTAGGATATGGTGCATGAGGGTGGACAATTGCCGAGAGAAGAAAATTGATGTGTGGCTTCAAACCTTGAGGAACATTGTTGAGCAATATCCATGGGCTTAAATAACACGAACTACAGTGAAATGATTTAACACCCTTGGGAATCTCCTTCAAATCTGTTGGTTTATCTGGTTATGTCTAAATCTGCTAATTTATATAGTTCCATTTACTCTAATTTGACTAGTGTATGTTTCCCAAGTTGAATTAATGAGAAATAGGTCCGTATCTCCAGTTTCTAGAATAAACAGAAGAGATCTTAAATTTCACTACTTGCATGTCAAGTTCAATAGGAAATGCATCCTACTTCGAACTTGATGGTCTCCATATGTGATTTCTGTTTGAATGAATCCATGATCCACAATTTGATATGGAGGGTAAAATGTCTTGTATTTTTAGATATGGTTATGCAAATACTTGGAGATTATCTGCTTTAAGGTGATACAACACTACTGTTGCTTTGACCTACCTTCTGTAACATTGTTTACTGAACCCACTATTGATGGTTAAAATCTTAACTTGGAAGTTGGTCCTTTGAAATGAGAGAAAATTGCACACGTTTTTTTTTGCCCAAAACTTTTCGAGTAACTTCATGGCCAAAAAGACAGATTCTTTTGGACGTGAGAGCACTGAATGTGATGCAGATTATCTATATGATAGCTGTGGGGATATATGAAACACATCATGTTTTGACTGTTGAATTGGGTGTTAATGTGAGTTTTTTTTATAATAATAAAGCTTTTCCACAAACTAATTAGTAAAGTAGGGCACTATTCAAACAATTCATAAAAATAGGGCAAAACACAAATCCTATTTGCGTTTTATAATGACATGGCACCATCGTTCCAGCGTGGAAACTTGTACGCAAATATAGATTGCGCATTACATGTACACACTTTTAATTTGCGTTTTGTTGGTAATAAGCGTTTGCGATTTACGATTTGCTGCCACAATAAGCATTTGGAATTTGCGTTTCATTTATTATTTAAAAGCCAGGTTACCACAAGAAAAATATCGATGGCTGACTTACTTTTTACATACATAGCAGAACATAGGTTATCGGAACCATAATGGTTGCATTTGAGTTGTATGAACGGTCATCGGGGAGAGCGTGTAGAAATCAACAGTCCTACTTCGAATGCCCAGTAATGAAATTTTATTTTGACGATTGGATCTCCATAAAATCAATCTCAAACAATAACTCAAGACCAACCTTAAAAATAGTTATAAAAAATAAGGGATTGGTTGGTCGTGGAGGCAGTTCGATGGTTGACAAATGTAAATTTGAACGACCAAATGCAACGGCACTCACTCCGTTGCATTGTCCGACAGTCCTATTTCGAATGCCCAGTAATAAAAAAAAATTTGACGATTGGATCTCCATAAAATCAATCTCAAACAACGACTCACGACCAACTTTAAAAATAGTTATAAAAAAATAAGACATTGGTTGGTTGTGGAGGATAGTTCGATGGCCTGCAAATATAGATCCGAATGACCAAATGCAGCGGCGCTCACTTTGCATTGTGCGATAGTCTTACTTCAAATGCCCAATAATGAAATTTTATTTTGACAATTGGATATCTATAAAATCAATCTCAAACAATGACTCACGACCACGACCAACTTTAAAAATAATTAAAAAAAAATAAGGCATTGGTTGGTCGTGGAGGGCAGTTCAATAGCCGGCAAATATGGATCCGAACGACCAAATGCAGTGGTGCTCACCCGTTGCGTTGTGCGACAGTCCTACTTTGAATACCCAGTAATGAAATTTTATTTTGGCGATTGGATCAACATAAAATCAATCTCAAATAATGATTCACGACCAATGGATATCTGTTGTTGGGAGAGGAGTGATGTGGTGATACGTTGGAGAACATTTTGAATACAGTATTTTGTTGAATACAAATTGCACCGTAAATCCAAGGCTTAATAGAAGGAGTTACGAACAAAAATATATATTTTGTGTATGGGTGGATGATGCACATATATGAAGTGTGCTGGTAAAAAATGGAGACGCCAGTTGCTGATATTGTCCTTGTCATGTCTCCACCGAACATAAAAATGTCTTTACGAGGGGAAAGTTGTCGTCGACGGATCCTTGACTCAACGTATATCTCTGTTGTGTAACCAGAAATTGTTTGTGCTAGCTCAAACATTACATCGAAGTAGGACTATCGCACAACGCAAACGAGTGAGCGATGCTGCAGTTGGTTGTTCGGATCTACATTTGCTGGCCATCGAATTGCCCTTCGCGACCAATTAATGCCTTACTTTTTTATAACTATTTTTAACGTTGGTCGTGAGTCATTTTTTGAGATTGATTTTATGTCGATCCAATTGCCAAAATAAAATTTCATTACTGGGCATTCAAAGTAGGACTGTCGCACAACGCAACAGAGTGAACACCGTTGCATTTGGTCGTTTGGATCTACATTTGTCGGCCATCGAACTGTCCTCCATGACCAATTAATGCCTTATTTTTTTGACTATTTTTAAGGTTGGTCGTGAGTCATTGTTTGAGATTGATTTTATAGAGATCCAATCGTCAAAATAAAATTTCGTTACTGGGCATTCGAACTAGGGCTGTCGCACGATGAAACGAAGTGAGTGCCACTGCATTTGGTCGTTCCGATCTATATTTGTAGGCCATCGAACTGCCTTCCACGACCAACCAATGTCTTATTTTTTTATAACTATTTTTAAGGTTGATCGTGAACCATTGTTTTAGATTAATTTTATGGAGATCTTACTGTCAAAATAAAATTTCATTACTGGGCATTTGAAATAGGACTGTCGCACAACGCAACGGAGTGAGCGCCACTGCATTTGGTTGTTTGGATCTATATTTGTTAGTGTTAGTTGTTATGTGTATAGATTAGGTTATGTATAAGTTAACCCTAATGGGCCTCGGTGATTAGAGCCCATTAGGTTAACCCTAACCTCGTCTATTTTATTATAAATAAGCAGCTCGCCCCTCTCTAAAGAGTGTGGGTTTTCATCTTTACATGGTATCAGAGTCTCGTAAAGAATAAAAAAATAAAACCCTAACTCTACTGCCGCCGCCACCGCCGCCGACCGCCGCGCTGGATATGCACTGAACTTCCGGCGGCGTCGCGTCTCCACTACCATAATCACATCCTAGTTTCCCCCTTTCAGATCTGTTCTCTAGCTCGTCTGCTGCCTCTTCTTCCGCCGCCGCCGCCGCCATCAACGTCGCCCGCCGTCGCCATCGCCGCCACCCTCCTCTTCTCCTGGCTTTAACTCCTCCTTCTTCCACCGATCTGTATCCCTCTCCTTCAGATCTGATCTTGTGGCCGTCTGACTGGCTTCGCCGCTGCCCGTCGTCGCCGCCGTCCGCTACCATCTCTGAGCCACCACCTCCGATCTGCTACTGTACCCTTCTCCTCTACCAAGCCTTAAACACCTGACCTCGTGATCTGGTATCTCGGCTGCCTCACAGCCACCCTCGTCGTCGCTGCCGCTGCCCTGCTCCTGCCTTCCTTCGTGCTGATCTCCTTTGTCTCTGTATGCCTGTGGACTGATCTGTCCTCTCTGTCCTCATGCCTACTTGATCTTCGTGTTACCCTTGGTTGTTTGTCTGTTATTGGTGAATGAATATTCTGATCCGGTGATTGGTGGTTCGTCGGGCTGATATAGGTGTCAAGAGTGGACTTTGTCCTATATTATCGTAGTCATGTCGACTACTAATTCTTCGCTACCATCGCCATCTGTCCCGTCTGCCCAGCCTGTGGTGACTTACGAGCCTACCCGACTCCAGATCTTCTCCTTATCCACTCGCTTGGTGGAAACCAAGCTGACTGGCTCATCCACTTATGTGTTATGGCGAAAGAAGGTCCTAAAATCTCTTCAGGGTATGGATCTCGATTCCCATTTGACAGACTGTGCTCCTCCCGAGACTTCACCTCAGTACCGCTCCTGGATTCGGGATGATGCTCGCCTGTTTACATTATTTCTGAACTCCATGGATGAATCTGTTGAGGTGTTGGTCGCAAATGCCAATACTGTACGGGAAATTTGGCAATTTTTGTCTGATACCTATTCCACTACTAATGATCTATCTCGCCTCCTTGATGTAATGAAGGGGTTCTTCCAACTCATGCATGAGGGGAAAACTCTTCAAGAGCACTATGCTGCGTTCAAGACTCTTGCTGATGAGTTTGACCGATTGATCCCCTTTACTTGTGATCCCACCATATTTCGCCGTCAGCGTGATCAGATTATGGTGGTGCTCTACTTAGCCAGTCTTGGTGGTGGTGACTGTGAGGCTGCCCGAACACAGATCCTTGCTGGGGTTGATATCCCATCTCTCCCGGAGGCTTTTCGACGTGTGAGTCGCTCGGTGAGTCACTCTGATGCTCGCCCTCTACCCCCTGAGCCCTCTGATAGGGTTGCCTGTTTTTCCTCCCCGGTTGGGGCCCGTGGCGGCCGTCGGGGCCGAGGCGGGCGTACAGGTGGTCGTACTGGATCTCCAGAGACTCGCACTTGTCATCAGTGTGGTGTGGTTGGCCACATTCGGCCCCATTGTCCCCAATTGGGCTCTAAGCCATCTTCTATGTCTCATGTTGCTACTGCACCTACTTCCTCTCCCGCGGGTCACATGGTCCATATGTCTGATGCTGAGTATGACCGGTACACTTAGTCCCCTGTGCTCTCTTATCCTGCTGTTGGTACATTTATTACAGGTAACTCCACCGTCGACACTTAATGTTGAGTCCTATCTCTAAGACTAATCTAATGTTTCATCATCAACACTTTTCAACATTAATTTTGCATCCTAAAATTCAAAAATACCCAAAATGACCCTAAAAATAAATAGAGCACTAAATCAGGATTGTCCTAAAAATAAGGGATGTGTTTACCAACTTACCTTTAATATTACATTGACTGTCCAAAGAATCAGACGGTTTCCGGTCGGCGCTTCGGTTCTGTCCTAAAAATAAGGGACGGTTCGTATTCTCTCTCGTTGTTTGCCCACCAAAAACTCCATCGAAGTCCACTGTTTGCCCTTGGCATCCCGTCCTACGGTCCGGTCACCGCAGCAGCAACTGAAGACCGGCAACGTCTATACTTTGGTGTCACTGGCGGACTGGGTGGTGTTCCGATCAAACACCCAGCCATTGTTGAATCAAAGTTTGCTTTAATGCTATAAATGACATAAATAAAACAAAAAAATAAAACATATCAAGAAACTTAAAAATGGGTACATCAAGAAATAAATGAATCAAAGTTTGCTTTAATGCTATAAATTTATGTCCAAATATTATGAATTTAACATGTAAACCATGTAAATTAAATTAAACAAAAATTAATATTAACTAACTTAATTCATAAATTATATACTATGTATAATATTGTGTGTGTATGTGTAGAGTATTTCAGTCGCAATAAGTATTTTTAAGGGTGCAAGTGCACACATATGACCTTTACCATTAAATATTTGACGGAAAAACTAACGACAGGGTATTATGCCATATTTTTATAGTTGAATAGGGTAAGTTGTAACAAAAAAAGAAGATAAAGAGGGTAATATGAAAAAGAGTTATAGTCAGAGGGGGTAAAGTATAATTAATCCTTCTTTTATTGCGAACAAAAGTAAAATAGAAATACAACGATAAGGTAGTTAGGCACCAACATAATCCTCCTCAACATGTCCCGATTCTTCATGCTCGGGAGGATACTCTAACTGTTTTGCAACATTTGGTATAGTCTTACCCAGGTGGCAACCCAAGGGAGGGGGTGAATTGGGTTTATGAAAAATATTGGCTAATAAAATGTCACTCCCACAATTTTCCATAAAATAAACACAAGTTTGGTCATTGATTAGATCTCACAAAACATGTGCCATCCCAACATAATTATCCAAAATGTGTCAATGAATTGACAAACATCCATACTCCCAAAGAGGCCATTACGAACCCAAAAGGTAAAGTTAGAAATTCAAGTATTTAGATGAGTTATATTACATCTTTCTAAAAAAAAAAGTTGGACTAAAGATGTTAAATAACTCTAACTAAACTTTCTTCAAAAGATGCAACACGCCAAGCATACCATGCTCTACCATCTATGTCTCCGGGAGGGTACCTGAAATTGAAAGACGGGGTGAGCCAAAAGCCCAGTAGGAAAGTTTACACCAAAGCTATATGAATGCTAAACATAACAATACACACACACCCCATCTCAAGATCACCATATAAGTTCTATATACAAGGTACGATATGTTAATGACATAAGAAAGAAGGACGCTAAGATTCATTTCATATATATAAACATTTAGATACTCCATGAAGAGGGACCACTAACTTCATCCATAGTCGTCATGTCATCTCAAGTGTGTCACCATGCCATTCCTAGCATACCCGAAGGTGTCTAGTTCATTTCCTAGCATTCCCGGTAGGGAGTCTAGTACATTTCCTAGCATACCCGAAAGGGAATCTAGTTCTCTTCCTAGCATACCCCAAAGGGAATCTAGTTCTCTTCCTAGCATACCCAAAAGGGAATCTAGTTCGAGTGATTGTCTCATTTGCATGAATCACTTGGATTTACTTTAAGGGTTTATCATAGGGATGTCATTGTATAACAATACGTTATTAAAACGTTCAATACAAGGGTCACGGGAAATGTATATTGGAGGATCACATCAACCTTAGCATGTGTAGTTGAGGCTCAACATCACCTGAAACGTTTATACACAATACGATTGAACGAGAAGTCACGAATAAGCGTCTATGAGCAAGACAACCACACTAGCACACAAAGAGAAACTATGCGCGGTTTCTAGAAGTTTAAATGGAAGAACGGGTGTCGGGATGGAAGACATTGGAACCTCCAGAAGCCCCAGTATCGCTACACCACTGAACATGGAGCGCTACCTTTCGCTCCAGAAGCCCCAGTATCGCTACACCACTTATCATGGAGCGCTACCTTTCGCTCCAGAGGCCCCAGTATCGCTACACCACTTATCATGGTACGTGATTAGACATGCTCAAGTATAAAAATGTGGGAGTCATGTAAATGCATGTTAATCCAAAACAATAGTCACATCAGCCGTATCAAACTCACAAGCCCAGTTATCATCAATTTTATGAAAGAAACTCACTATAGCTAAGAAGCAAACAAGCGCGGATACTTTTCTCGAACTTCATCCTCTCGTTCCCACGTTGATCCTTCCTTACCTTGATTGTTCCATAGAACCCGAACCAAAGAGATCGTCTTACCCCTAAGCACCTGCTCTCGAGAGTCTAGGATGCTTACCGGTTTCTCTTCATAAGATGCATCGGCTTCTAACTCCAAATTAGACCATTCAAGCACATGTGAAGGGTCAGGCTCATACTTTCTTAACATCGACACGTGGAATACATCGTGTATTCCCGACAATCTTGGCGGTAAAGCCAAGCGATACGCGACCTCTCCAATCCTCTCAATAATGTCAAAGGGCCCGATATAACGAGGTGAGAGTTTCCCTTTTTGCCCGAAACGGGTTAAACCTCTCCGCGGTGACACTTTTAAGAACACATGATCACCCACTTCGAATGATAGTGGTCGACGACGACGGTCAGCATAGCTCTTTTGTCGACTCTGAGCGGTAAGTAGTCTTTCACGAATCACCTTGATTAGTTCTGTTGTCCTCTCTTGGGCGGCCAAAAGTCTCTGGCGAATCAATCTTATACTATCGGTAGTCTCCCCTATCAAGTCTGGCCCCACAAAGGTCGCCTCTCCCAATTCCGTCCAACACACGGGTGATCTACACGGGCGCCCATATAAAGCTTCATATGGTACCATCTCAATACTGGATTGGTAACTATTATTGTATGCAAATTCGGCTAGCGGTAGGTGTTCTTCCCAATTCCCTTGAAAGTCCAATGTGCAAGCTCGAAGCATATCTTCCAATATCTGAATCGTCCGCTCGGATTGTCCATCTGTCTGATGGTGATAAGCTGTGCTAAACAAAAGGTTTGTACCAAGTGCAGCTTGTAAACTCCGCCAAAAGCGTGCAGTAAATCGCGGATCTCGATCAGACACGATAGACACGGGAACCCCATGAAGTCGAACAATCTCTCGGATGTACAAACGGCTAAGCTTTTCAACAGAATCCATCACTCGGATTGGCAAGAAGTGAGCCGATTTAGTCAAACGATCTACAATCACCCAAATAGCATCATGTCCTTTCGGCGATCTTGGCAATCCCGAAACAAAATCCATCGTGATATTCTCCCATTTCCATTCGGCCACAGGCAATGGTTGCAACTCCCCAGCAGGTCGTTGGTGCTCGGCTTTCACTTGTTGACATGTAAGGCACTTGGACACAAAAGTCACAACATCCTGCTTCATCCCCGGCCACCAATATTGTCGACGGAGGTCATGGTACATTTTCGTTCCTCCCGGATGGATGGCTAATGGTGAGTGATGAAACTCTCTCAAGATCTCTTCTCGACATGAAACGGGTACAAATAATTTTCCTTGAAAACGTAGGCTTCGGTCGGCATGAACCATCCATCCATCTCTAGCGTTGCCACCAAAGAATTTCTTGCGTATCTCATCTGTCTCCTTGTCATGGAGTTGGGTATCTATCACTCGAGTTGAAATGGCCGATTGAATCATCAAGTTGCACAAAATCACCCCTTCTCGAACTTCCTCATAGTGTGGCGCATAAATCCCTAAGTCTTGAGCAACCTTCCACCTATGGATGGCTAGGCTTGCCAAGTGTGTCGGCTTTCTACTCAAAGCATCTGCGACCACATTGGCTTTTCCGGGATGGTACTGTAAATCAAAATCGTAATCCTCGATATGCTCCATCCACCGACGTTGTCGCAAATTCAACTCTTTTTGGGTGAACAAGTACTTCAGGCTCTTATGATCGGAGAAAACTTCAAATTTCTCACCATACAAATAATGTCGCCAAATCTTCAAGGCAAAGACTACAGCTGCAAGTTCTAAATCATGAGTTGGGTAATTTCGCTCGTGGTTCTTCAATTGTCTCGAGCCATAGGCCACCACTTTACCCCCTTGCATTAGCACGCACCCCAACCCTTCCTGTGAAGCATCACAATACACCGCATAACCAGCTCCCCTTTCTGGTACAATCAGTATCGGTGCGCTGGTTAGACGTTTCTTTAATTCCTCGAAAGCTGTCTCACACGCCTCATCCCAAACGAAGCGCGTCCCCTTACGAGTCAACCGAGTCATTGGGGCTGCTAATCGAGAAAAGTCAAGAACAAAGCGTCGATAATACCCAGCTAAGCCCAAAAAGCTGCGAATCTCAAACACGTTCTTCGGTCGCTGCCAACTCACAACAGATTCAATTTTCCCAGGGTCAACAGATACACCTCCTCTACAAACGACATGTCCCAAAAATTTCACCTCCGATAACCAAAACTCGCACTTACTAAGTTTGGCATACAATTGATGTTCCCTCAAAAGTTCCAACACGATGGTCAGATGAGTTTTGTGCTCCTCCTCTGAGGATGAATAAACCAGAATGTCATCCACAAAGACCACAACAAATCGATCAAGGTACTCGCGAAAGATGCGATTCATGAGGTCCATGAACGTTGCAGGCGCATTTGTCAATCCAAAAGGCATGACCACAAATTCATAGTGTCCATAACGCGTTCGAAAAGCAGTCTTCGGAATATCCTCGTTCCGAACCCTCAATTGGTGATAACCCGATCTCAAGTCAATCTTCGAAAAGCACGTTGCGCCTCGCAGCTGATGAAATAGATCGTCAATCCTCGGCATTGGGTACTTGTTCTTTACGGTGACCCGATTTAGCTTTTGATAATCAATACACAAGCGCAAAGAACCATCCTTCTTTTGTGCAAATAGGGCTGGCGCTCCCCACGGAGATGTACTAGGGCGGATGAAATCCAAGTCTTGCAATTCTTGCAATTGTGTCTTCAATTCTTTCAACTCAGCGGGTGCAAAACGGTAAGGTGGCATAGAAATAAGAGTGGTACCGGGATGCAATTCTATCGTGAACTCAATCTCTCTCTGTGGAGGTAAGCCAGGTAACTCATCCGGAAATACATCTGGAAATTCGCTCACCACCTCTGGCAATTCCCCACGTACAGATAAGTCCTCATCAAGAGTCAAACCTGCTAATAAAGCGTAGATCGAGTCCCGCTCTCGGGATGCACACAGGTAGGGTTCGAAAGGTTCTTGGCGCTCTCCCAAGAACTCGAAACAACCGTCGATGGGTGAACACATACGGACCCTACGCTTGTAACAGTCAATGGTGGCATGAAAAGTCGACAACCAATCCATACCCAAGATAATATCAAACCCCCGCATGTCTAGCACGATGAAATCAAAAGTAAAGCAACGATCAAGGATGGTGAGTTCGCAACCTCTACAAATATGGCACAGTAATGATCTCCCTCCAAGAGGTGTCTCAACGAATAGTGGAGGATCAAGCGAGTCAGTTTTTAATTCCAAGACACGAGCAAAGGATGCAGCAATAAAAGAATGAGATGCTCCAGAATCAAATAAAACTTTCGCAAATGAGTTAAACAAGAGGAATGTACCCCTCACAACTGAAGTCTCTGGAGTCTGTGAAGAAGATGGTGCAACGGTGGATGTGATGTTGAAAGCCCTCCCTTGGGTATGTTGAGCCGACGCATATCCCCCTCGTTGTCCTGAACCCAGCGTAGGTGCCGACGAACTTGCACCCCTATCAACCTGAGAACCCTGAACCACAGTAGTCTGACGGAAATGGGGTTGATGTTGCCGTTGAGCACCCCTAAATTGCTGTTGCCCACGGCCTTGTCCTGACTGCTGAACAGAACCCGCCTCACTACGCCCACTCGTCCCCTGGGGACAACTCCTAGCCAAGTGACCCGGTTGGCCACAAGAATAACAAGCCTTGGATTGTACAGTACACTGATTACGGACATGGCCGGGTTGGTTGCACCGGTGGCACACCACAGGTGGTCTCGGAGTGTTGCTCCTCGAATCCGAGAAAGTAGGTGGCCTTAGATTAGAGTGGCTCGGTGGAGACTGAAATTGCTCCCTTTGTCGCTTGCGCCCCTGACTTCCGGAGCTCCCTGAAGATGACAAAGTTTGCACAACGTTTGATTGCCTTGGTTCCCAAGCTCTAGAACCTCGTCGTGTCTCCCTAGGTAATTCCACACTCCTTGCACACTCAATGATTTCTGCAAAATCCATCTTGTGCTGGCTCACAACAAGTCTCCTAACAGAAGAATGGAGACCCCTCTCAAAACGACGGCATTTTCGATCCTCAGTAGTCACTAGCTCTGGTGCAAAGCGAGATAAATTCTGAAACTTTGCTGCGTATTCTGAAACTGTCATATCCCCTTGCTCTAACCTCTCAAATTGTATACGCAACTGCTCACGATAGGACTCCGGAAAATATCGATTTTCAAAAAGAGCTTCAAAATCAGCCCAAGTTATATCCTCAACATCCGGTTCATCACTTCCCACCGCTCGCCTAGCGGTCTTCCGCGCATCCTTCCTTGCTTCAAGAATTGACTCCCACCATTCATTAGCCTCTCCTGTCAATTGACACGCCATAATAGAGACTCGAAGGTCATCCTCCACTATCCTCAAGGCCTTAAACAGCTTACGAATCTCGGTAAGCCAGTGATTTGCTGCAAGAAAGTCTCCACCTTCTCCGCTAAATTGAGGAGGGTTAAGACGCCGAAATTCTCTCATAGCATCGATAGCCCGATCACTAGCCTGGGCCCTAGCAGCCTGATTTTGCCTATTGGCCTCGGCAGCCTGATTGAGCCTATTGGCCTCGGCGAGCACAGCCATAAACTCCCTAGCGAAGGCACTCGGATCGATTTGCGGTTCGACGTTCTGTTCTACTTCTTCATGAGCTTCCCCAGCCCACGGAATCTCCCTCTGTTGACTCACAACATCTTCCAACGGTATTTCTCGATAACGACCTCGACCCCGACCTCGTGGCCCACCTAGTCTCACTCCACGTCTTGGAGGCATAACTCTACAACGATAAACACTACACTATCAAATTTAAATGGTCATAGTCATCACAAAACCAATGTCAATCTGGGACTTCTAACAAGGATCAACAATCACACATAGTCCCACTTACATGCTATGCAATACCAATGCATGTCATGCACACAAGCACACGCAAATCATGTCTAAATGCAACAAGTTTTGAACCCAGTGAGACTAAATGCCTCCCCACGGCCTCAAGGTATTCTAACCGATGCTCTGATACCAAGTTGTCACACCCTCAATTTTCCATAAAATAAACACAAGTTTGGTCATTGATTAGATCTCACAAAACATGTGCCATCCCAACATAATTATCCAAAATGTGTCAATGAATTGACAAACATCCATACTCCCAAAGAGGCCATTACGAACCCAAAAGGTAAAGTTAGAAATTCAAGTATTTAGATGAGTTATATTACATCTTTCTAAAAAAAAAAGTTGGACTAAAGATGTTAAATAACTCTAACTAAACTTTCTTCAAAAGATGCAACACGCCAAGCATACCATGCTCTACCATCTATGTCTCCGGGAGGGTACCTGAAATTGAAAGACGGGGTGAGCCAAAAGCCCAGTAGGAAAGTTTACACCAAAGCTATATGAATGCTAAACATAACAATACACACACACCCCATCTCAAGATCACCATATAAGTTCTATATACAAGGTACGATATGTTAATGACATAAGAAAGAAGGACGCTAAGATTCATTTCATATATATAAACATTTAGATACTCCATGAAGAGGGACCACTAACTTCATCCATAGTCGTCATGTCATCTCAAGTGTGTCACCATGCCATTCCTAGCATACCCGAAGGTGTCTAGTTCATTTCCTAGCATTCCCGGTAGGGAGTCTAGTACATTTCCTAGCATACCCGAAAGGGAATCTAGTTCTCTTCCTAGCATACCCCAAAGGGAATCTAGTTCTCTTCCTAGCATACCCAAAAGGGAATCTAGTTCGAGTGATTGTCTCATTTGCATGAATCACTTGGATTTACTTTAAGGGTTTATCATAGGGATGTCATTGTATAACAATACGTTATTAAAACGTTCAATACAAGGGTCACGGGAAATGTATATTGGAGGATCACATCAACCTTAGCATGTGTAGTTGAGGCTCAACATCACCTGAAACGTTTATACACAATACGATTGAACGAGAAGTCACGAATAAGCGTCTATGAGCAAGACAACCACACTAGCACACAAAGAGAAACTATGCGCGGTTTCTAGAAGTTTAAATGGAAGAACGGGTGTCGGGATGGAAGACATTGGAACCTCCAGAAGCCCCAGTATCGCTACACCACTGAACATGGAGCGCTACCTTTCGCTCCAGAAGCCCCAGTATCGCTACACCACTTATCATGGAGCGCTACCTTTCGCTCCAGAGGCCCCAGTATCGCTACACCACTTATCATGGAGTGCTACCTTTCGCTCCAGAGGCCCCAGTATCGCTACACCACTTATCATGGAGCGCTACCTTTCTCTCAGGTCGCGACACAGCAGAAAACGCAGAAATCGGATTTTGTTCCCAAATGCTTCAAAATCGATCACAAACCCAAATGTATGTTTAAACAAGCCATATACATATAGAATAGGTGAAAACCCCCTACCTCAAGCTTGAAATGGTTGAAAACAAAGCTTCCAAAGACAAGCTCCAAGTCTTCAATGGAGGAAAGCTTCAAAGTTGATCTCCGGGAACTTTCACGTGCTCTAGCTTCGATATCACCCGAGGATGGAGAGATGGTGGAGATTCTAAGACTAATTTGGGTGATTTGGGTGCTAGATCATGGAGCTCATGGCTAGGGTTTAGAGAGAAGGGAGAGGGGTTTAGAGAGAAGGGAGAGCCATTGCTTATGCTTTCACTTAATGGGCTCCCTTAGCCTAAAAATCTGATGGAGCAAAATAAAAGGGCCCCAAAATGACCTCAATACCCTTCTTTGCATAAAATGCTCAAAACAAGCATTAAAGGTCAAGCTCCTAACTTATCCGAACCAAGATTTGATTTTCTATGGCAATAAGACTTACTAATAAATGTCCCAAGCATGAGTCCAAAATAAAATAAAATAAAATAAATTCCGGGTCGTCACATAAAACTTATGCGGAAACAATCTAATATAAACTAAATTAGATGTTACAGCAAACAACACAATATGATAAACAATAAATAAACAAGTAAGGGAGAGAGTACACAAACGATGTATAGTGGTTCGGTCTGAGCGTGTCCACTGCCCAGCCTAGTCCCCTAGGAGTCACGTGATCTACTAGAAACTTGAATGACTTTGGGTGTCGTACAAACTCTTACAACCTTTCTTCTCGTTAGCTTTCCCGAGGAGCTAACCGAACCACCGAATCTTTACCCCCAGACTCGATTCTTCAAGGTTTGTACTCCACAAACCTTACACACAAAATCATTGATGCAAGTAAGTGATGAAGACTACACAAATGTCTTTCACCAATTTGGTACAGAGAAGGATGAACAATATAAATTTAATACAATGGGTTATCTCACTCATTCTCTCTCAATATCTCAGTCAGAAATTAATCACGAAATAGAGCAACGTGAGAATGGTGTCTTCAATTACAGAGAGCAGCTTGTGATTGCTAGAGAGCACAAATGATTTGAGAGAAGGCTCTGTAAATTGCACTATAAGGGCATATAAACCCTAACCCATAAAATTCGAATCTTCAAGGAGTCTTGGTCACTTCCGAAATTGATTGCTTCAATCTTTCCACCTTCCATATTCTTAGAATCAACCGTTTGAATCACCAAATGAAAGATTTGATCAATCAAATCCCTGCAAAAAATGAATCAGCAGATTTTTGCACAAAATAGCGACCGGTCAACAGCACGATGGTCCCGGTCGACCGCCTGGTCCGGTCGACCATATGACTTGGCTGGTCGACCACCCGCCCGGTCAACCGCTTGACAGTGCCGGTTAACCGCGACCTGCATATTTTGCTTCCTGTAATTTGTATTCAATTCGGCAATGAAACTTTGCAAGAACACTATTCAACATGTAATACATCAAAACATGTGATAAAAACTATTTTTAAAATGTATTACATGATAAGTGCATACTTGGTGGATTTTGTCAACCAACGACATATATGACAAGTTTCAAACTCAATCTACTTTCGTCAAATTACCATCTTCAATCTAGGCAATATCAGCAACATAATCAATGTGATATTTCTCGCGATGGCATATTCTGATTAAGTCTATCTTCCATGAGTCATTGCAATGAATCATGCTCCAAATTGCATAACCACCAATAAGCGTTCGGATCATAATATTAGATTTTCGATTACATATGTTATTCTCAATAATTCAATTCTAATTCCTATTTTATAAAAGGCATAATCAAAACATAATTAAGTGAATATTTAATGGACAGCATTATTTCCAACATATAAAACGCCATGGGCAGAGAAATTGCACATATGAGTTGTGTCACTTAATAGGCAAAAGTTAAAAAAAAAACTAACCTACAGATGCAGATATACAGCAAAGCATATAAATCATAAAAACGATAAAGTGTATAAGTAAAGTAACGTAGGTTTATTATGTTCTTATTCTTTGGATAAATTAAATCAGGATCCTATTAACACTTACATCGTAGGGTTTCATCCCATCCAATTTTTAAAGTTATATTTTCATCCCATTTTTGTATGGTTTGATATTTTTGCCATTACTTTTGAATTTTTTTTACTCTCTTATCTATATTACAAATCAGAACGGTGTGGGGCCCTTAAAAGACATTTTCAGAATAACGGTTCAGATCGTTTTTCTTTAACGGTTGAGATTTACTAATTAATTTTTAATAAAATTTAAATTCCTTCTTAAAATCTTGGAATACACTAATTTTGATTTTCCAAAATTGAAGCACTTCCCAATCAAATAAGGGGCTATAGATTTCTTTGAAAAGTATATTACTTGAGTTTCCAAATTAGTGTATAGCACTTTCCAAAATTGAAGCACTAATGTTTAATTACACGAGATTTTTATCTTTTGGGTTTTGGAATGCTTAATTACGTTTTGGATGTTGCAATGCTTCATTACCTTTTGAGTTTCCAAGTTACTTATACATAATTGTTCTGTGACTTTTCTTAAAAATTTAAATGGAAAACTTTGTGTTGAAGATGGAAACAGTGTAACAACCGATTGGATGTGAGTACAATTTCTATATTTACATAGGAAAAATATGTAAAAATATCCATTTTAACACAATTTTTACATAGAGAAACTTACATTTTTAATTCGTATTGATTCTTAAAGTGAAACAATTAACACTAAATTCCATATTAAAAGTGAATCAATTAGCAGCTTTAATTTCCATCTTTGTCATAAGTAATTAACGTTTCAAATGGAGAAATTCCATATTAGGCGCAATCATGTAGAAGAAATTTCAAATTAAAATTGAAGCGATTAACAATGGTACAAACACTTTTTTCCATTAATCTATCAAAGAAAAATATTTCTCGGCTGAATTCTCCATCTGTAGTTTGCAAGACAATACTTCATACTTTTACTATCTACACTTACGGTATGTTCTGTTCTCAACCCAATACACTTAAGCCATTGATGTGTACTAATTTTCACTGTATTTTTTGGGTTTCTTTGCAAATAAATCGACTATAGAAAATGTCTTTTTTTTTAGGTGTAAATATCAAAACGTTTAACTTGACATAAAATTTTATTCCCTACAATCTTACATCTTCTGTAATATAGATTAAAGCATGAGACTATAAATCAAGTATAACTCTTACATCCTCCATACTTTTAATTTCTTCTCCCCTATGTGTTTCGTTTCTCTAAAAGAATTCAGTTTTGTTGCAGATTGTGTTCTCTATCATCAATAACATTTTTATGTCAGTTAAAATGATAAACTCTACTGGTATAAAAAAGTTTCTCTTTATTGATTTCAGTTCTTTTAGAGCACTTTGATAGTTTACTTCAAGATACTGAAAGTTTGGACAATTTTATTTCGATAGGCAGTTGATTCCGAAATTTTACAGTTAAGGAACAATTTCAATAAGAAGAACTACTAAACAAGATGTTCTAAGAGCTAACTCTATAAGAAGATTCGAAAGAAATATTTGAAGGATAACCCCACATTCATTTCCAAGAGGCAGCCCTAGGCTGAATCTCTAGAAAGAAAAATAAAGAGAAAAATATTGGACGTGTGTGTATATAATCTTGATATAATTAACTTAAATACACACACCCAATTTTTTTTTCTCTCAATACATATATTGTGATTTTGAAGGCCATTAGAGCCCGATGAAATTGTATGATGACTATTCTCTTCATTAAGTTATGTTCTATATATGCACTAAACTTAATTATTTATGCTTTGAAAGTAAGCTTAATTAGTTTAAGCTAAATTGGAGTTTGTGGGTATGAAGGTTTTAAGTAAATGGAAAGTTTGGATTTGATATTTTCAGCTTACTTGGATTTTATTTTTGCATGTGAGATTGAAAGGTGCAACATTAAATTCAATTGGAACTGTAAGTTTCCTTTCCTTTTGATTTCAAATGTGAAACCTAACCTCCAAGCCAAAGCTTTGCTTTGTTTAGACATTGTTGATTTCATAGGATTTAGGCACTAAAGAAGCATTTTTAATACGTAAAGAGAGAAGTAAAAATAAATTTTGGGTGAGTATGAACCGTAAATTTATTTACATATTATTTGCTAAATATCCAAGAAAATTAAATGAATGTTCTGTATTTAGAAAAGTTGTTCTAAAAACCATTTAGGAACGTGTTTTTTCTCTTTTCTTAGCGACAAAGTTCTGTTCGATAGTTTAAACTACAAAGGTACTTTATTCAATTTTTTTCGTACGTGAATACGTTTCAGTAGTTCTGTCAAGGTCAGAGGATCGTGAGGATTGTGGATGAATATGTTTAAGCAAAACACTGATTGCGGATCATGGGCATTGGAGATTGACAAAATGAGAGTCTGAGGTCATTAGAGAAAAATCAGTCTTTGTAAACAAGAGCCAACAGAAGAGGGTATTGATGGGAAGTCTTGAGAGGACTCCGGTGATGGTTTGGGTTAAAAGTTGGGGGATGGACATGCATATTATTTTGTCTTCTTTCTGGCTATGCTATGTTTCATTATCATTGTTCATTGTGTTTTTATTTACAGGTATGTATCTTGTTTAAATTTGGATTAATGTATTTTCATTTACATGTATGCTATGATTTTCGTTGAATTTTTTCTTTTTTTATTAATTTACATTTAAAATAGATATAGGTGTTGGGTTCGAAACACAGTTTGAACTCGGTTTATGAAATTTGTGAGTTTAATTTTGTTTGTAGTGCCGTAGGCACGGGTAATATGCTAGTCCCTTTTTAAGTCAGAACGTATAATTCCTGATTTAGTAGGTCTAAAATTGTAGCACTTAATTAGGTTTCAAATATGAAATTCAATATGGTAATTATTTTTCACTGAGTATTGAGAATATTGGCCGAAATTTTAAATAACCTTTTGCTAATGGTAAATTTGTTGCTACATATTTCTCTTGAAACTTGAGATTAAATCACCAGAATTCTAGTAATTCACTGTAATATTTATCATATCTTCATATTTTTTGCACGAAATTACATAAAATTTTAGTGATTCAGTGAAATATTGACTTATCTTTGGATTTTTTGCACGAGATCAAATAAAATTTTATTATCGTATTACCCATCATGTATCATATAGATCCGCCACTTTTATGTTCTTAGTTATCAAAAAATCGAGTGTTGCGAGTTAGGAGGAAGATTTATTATCAAATCTAAAGAATTTTTTCGAAAATTATTCGGATTGCACGGTGAGTGAATAATATTTTATAGTCGTTCTTATTTTGTAGTATTCATTTTGAGTTTGTAAATTTTATATGACATGTACTTTGAACCTTGATAGTCGCAAAAAAGAAAAAATTTGGATTTGTAGAAATTTATCATCATCTAAAAATTTACCATAATCTGCAAATGGTCGTTCTTTATTTGTTTCATTCCATTTTGAGCACAAAAAATTTACTATGATATGCAAATTGACCATTGTTAAAGGTTAAAAAAATTAAAATTGTAGGGATTTACTATAATATGCAAATTTATCATGATTTGTAAAGTGCTATGGCAAAATAGAGATTAAATTTACCATCGCAAAATGTAGAATTTTATCATGAGCTGCCAATTTACCATATATTTGGTAATTATAGTGTACATTCCTATAGAACATGCTAAACTAACCATCTCAAATTTACCTCAACGGTAGAAACGAGCTGCAAGTTTATCATCACAATTTGTCTTCACCAAATGTACCATGATTGAATTTGGAATAATATTGTTAGGGGGTGCAAACTGAAAAGGAAAGGATTTACTGTATCCCTTTTTCTTAGAAAGAAAATTACTGAAATTAGGCTAAATTAGAATATAGGGAAATTCGGGTATTTTTTAAAAAATAGGACCAAAACTTAAGTTCCAAAAGTGTATAGGATGAAACACTAGTTATAACTTATAGATAGGACCAAATAATAAGTACCTCTATTGTTTTAAGTTTCTAATAATACCTTTTTCTCCTAGTATCTTCCTACCCAACTATCTAGTATAAAATACTCGGTTGATATTGACAAGTTCTTACCGAAACAAGACAGAGATCTTCTACCGTCTATTCGAGTCAATACATATTTCACTCTAACTAGACCCGATCAAATAAGTGGCTTTGCCGAGTTAGGTACTAACGATCCTTAGTCGCTTTCCTTTTACCGGCTCAAGGTCACCCAAGACAAGGCCGTCACTCCCTCGGGGCTTGGGGCTGTTGACACAGATGTACCCCAAAGTCACCTCCAATTGAATACACCAATCTCCTAGTTGAGGTCCTTAAACAAACAGGACAACGCCTAGTGGGACTCAAACCCACATGGAACACAAACTTGGGACGACGCCCAGGACATAACACTAGGCAAGACGGCCAACATCACTTGGCACGACGGCCAACAATTCTATTTATCCATTAAACGAACCTATTGTTCACTATGTGTTCCACTACTTATAATGATCACTTGACAACCTCTGCTTTCATGTTACAGTGACATTTGAATCGATGACCCTAATGTGGATAGTAAATTTTCACATAAATCACCAAGTCATGCTTTGCCTTATCTACTATAAGTCATCAATCATCTTACGCTAAGTCAACGGCACGATGGCCTCATTAATACAGAGTTGGCATGACTACCTAATTACGTTCAACTTTTGGCACAACAGTCGAATTTACTCTAATTTTTGGCACAACAGCGTATTCAAACTTCTCAATCATTTTCACAACTTGATATACATAAACATGTTTTCCATCATCTATTATTCATAGCTATATCTATAGCATAATAACATGCGATACTATCAAATCCATAGTCAAATTAAGGTGATCAAATACTCACACATAGCTCCACGAAAACTCATGATCATACAAATCATGCTTGTGGATGCTTATGTAGAGTGTCCATTCAAATCAGTGTAGGTCGGGGTCTGGATTTGCTGTGCAGAAAGTTTGGATAGAAACCAACAAATTTTTATATTTCAATAGGTCACTCGAGCGGCTTAGAACTCGATCGCTCAAGCAATCTGCCTAATTTTGGATTTTAGATTCTAGTTTTCGAAAATGTCAGAATCTGTTAGAAATTTGATAGGTCCCTCAAGTGGCCTATAGCTCGCTCGAGCGAGCTGTCTTTTCCAACAGCTTTGGTCTTTAGGGTTCTTATCTTACAGTGCACAATCCGGATATCAAATTGAGATTTCCTGAAGTAAAATTGAAAATTGAAACTACATACAGCAAGCCCAAATATGTAAGATCAAAATCCCTTTAACTATTTTATGAATCAAATAGTAACAGAAATCAATTTCATGCTTTTAACAACAAAGGATAGAAAAACCCTAACATGCATATCTTCAAAAAATCAATATACGTACCTTACCTACTGTAAATCGTAACCTAAGGATTAGTAGTGGTTCCCCTACCTTGGTCCTAAAGATTAAGCACGAAATGGCCTCAGATTGGTTGAATCACACACGAACAAAACCTCTTTTGCGAAGAACGCCCACGAACTCCAAACCCTCTCTACTTTTTGATAATCTCTCAATACAGAATTTCGTGTAGCAAAATAATAGACTCCCTACGTTTAAGTAGAGAATAATTACATAATCATGTAATCAAAATCCATAAACGCTGAGATTAAACGAAATTGTAACCCCTCCATTAATGGCATTGAATCTGCTATTCGATCGTTCGGAATTTGAACAGGTCGCTCGAGCAACCTCGAGCGGCTCGCTCGAGCTTGCTCCTAATTCTCAAATACCGAATTTTAAATTACTAAAATCTAATTATTAAAAGAATAATGTATTATTAATTTATTTTAATCAATAAACGGATTATTACGATAAGTCAATCCCTTGCAACTATCATAATTTAAAGTTCCCAATCATAAGAGATACAAATAAAATTTCGAATTCTAACACAACTTAGACATATGACCGTAGTAGTTTAACTTTTTAATCAACAGAATTTATATTTTTTAATATCACAAGTATATAATTGTTTTGTAAGTAATATATACAAGCTCGCTGAGCTGAACATAAATTTTGAAACCTTAAAAACGCAAGTTAAATTGGGCGGGTTGGTCCGGCTTGCAGGCCGATGTGCATCCCTAATTCCTCTCTAGGTGCTCAAGGGCAGGACTGTCTAGTTTTTTACTCATTTTTATTTTTATGGTCACAATTGGTAAAAAAATGTCCAACTTTGCTAAAACCATATCAATTGGATATTAATCAACACATTATAATTACAAATTGATATTAATAAATTTGATCTAAATGTGACAAAAAATTACATAAATGTGTTTTGTAATCATATTAATTGTTATCTAATTAGCAAGGAGATTTTTTAATCAGTCATCTACTAATACTTCTCTTAATTTAAAAAAAAAAAAAAACTAACTTTGAATCTCAATAAAAATTAATTTCTAGCGAAAAAATTCTCAAAAGTTATTAATTGGTCCATAACTCCAGACCAAATGCGCCACATTTGAGTATGGGATGAATACATACTCCATTGAAGACTGGGTTCCTTTGATTAGTGAGAGAATGATAGAAAATTGGACCCTTAAAGATGAAATTACTATATAAAGTGTAAACAAATTAAGCTCAAATATAATTTAATTTTTTTTTGAAGTTTTTAAATTAAACTTGAGTAATAGACAATTTGACTTTCAAACCTTCTAAAGCAAAATCTTGAATCGACTCAATTAAAACTTGTTTAATATGAAGTTATTGATAAAAACAAATTTTGAATTCTCTCGCTGTATGTGTTTTTTGCATATGGCTTGCAGTGAAAGATGATGTTTTTGAAAAGCAAAAAAAAAAAAAAAATCAAACTATAAATTGTTAGTTTTAGTTGCTTAAAATTGTTCCCAGCCTAACCAAGAAAACAAACTGTGCACACACCCCCAAAACAAAATGGAACAGCTAGACAAGAAAAATCATAAGCTACGGGCACCCTCACAGCAACACTAGTATTATCTTATCCCATTCAAGGTTCAATTGCTTCCCAATTTGTGTTGGCACAACGTTTTGAATCCAATAAGGATTAGGAAAAAAAAGGACCAGAAAATGGAAAAGCTAAGAATAAACAACCAAATCTTTATCCTGTTAGAAGAAAGGCAATATGAAATGTCTTTGGGTACAAATACACCCATGTTTTCTTCTTTCTCAGCAGTCCTTTCTCAAGGACGAGTTTGAGCCATAGCCTGATTCAAAACCCACCAAGAGCATAGCAACAGAAAGCCAGTGGCGTTGGATTAATTGCGCGAATCTCCTCAAAACAAAGAATTGGACCTTTTCTTTATTATGTTGACAATAAGTTTCAACAACTTTTGTTCATTAAAATCAGTGCTTGGTGCTCAACAAAGTTCCCTAAAAAACCAGCATATAGACAGAAACTGCATGATTAGCAAAGAAGAACAAAAGGACTCTTCTTATGCAGCAGTGATGGAAGTCCTAAACTAGGCTAGATTAGCAAATAAGCTCCATGCCTTTCTGGTCAACCGCTACCCTTGCACTGAGAATGTGCGTTCAAATTATGTCCAAAGAGAAAGTAGAATCAACAAAGATGCAGAATAAGGACCATATATGATCAGCAGATAAGAGGACTTCGTAGCAGCTAGACAGATTCTGGTTCCCCGACTGATCTCTTGTATTCTTGCTTGAGCTCGTATGTACCTTGATTAACTCCCTTGTTGTTGTAAACACAGAGATCCTTGAGCAAATCTTTCAGAAATTGCTGCAAAGGAACCGAGTGAGAGCATAAATTCTTGAATGTATAGATATCAGATCAACAGACAGCTGCATTACAGTTTAAGTGAAGATAACGGAATTTGCTTTTGATAAAATCTGATACTTGGACGATAAATATCATGTTAGTTTCTTTTTATCCTCCGAATTAACTTACAACTTTATCCAATAGGATCATATATTTTGTATAGGAATTAATGTAGGCTACAGAAAAGATAAGAAAATAATGGAGTGACTGAAGAAAAACATTTATTTCTTTGGTTTTCCCTGTCATTTTGCATTCCCTAGGTAAACCCCTCCAAGATCCAAACACATCAAGAATTAAAAAAGAGAGACATCAATCAGGGCCATGTGGTTTGCACTTCTTATTGGTTTATTTGGTTTATTTGCTGATTATGGATCTAAATCTAAGCACAAAAGCATTCAGATATGAAAAAAGACCAACAAGACATAAGACAAATAACCAAACATGCACTCAGAGTAGATGTGTCAAATAGTTCGTGCCTAAAGCCCCCTATTTATCATCATGCCTCATATGCTTCGTGTCGTGCCTAGCCACGCCCATTTATTAATTGTGCGTAACCCAGCCCGTTCGTTAAGTGTGTCGTGCCTTGTTAGAACATTCTGAGCCCAGCCCTGCCCATAGGCATGCCACAATCCTTGCCATGCCATGTCGTGCCGTGCTGTGCTCATGCCCCTGCCTAAATTCAGGTTGTAAGGCCAACAATGAAAAACCTAAGCAAAAATTATCAATATCTATGTTCAAGAGTTGAAAAGAATAAGCAATAACTAAAATAATACAAATAATTCGAAATACCAATTTATTAATTTACAGTATCATGGTTTTTCACTTTATGAATTATGCATCTTGAATCCTATATGTGCGACAATAAAGAAGTAAAGAACTAATGATTCAATAGTACCGAAGTTATTTAATTGATTGTGCACCAAAAGAAATATCATTTTTACCTCATTGAATTAGATGAGTTTAATCTCATTTATACTTAAACAAAAATTGTATAACCAAGTTTTGTGTCGTGCCCATGCCGTGCACATGCCAAAAACAACAGCCCAGCCCAACCCACATAAGGTGTCATGCTGTGCTGGACCATACCGTGTCGTGTCGACCTTTAAAAGTGTTGTGCTCGTGCTAGTCAGGCCCACTTGACACCTCGATTTCATAGTGAAAGTGTTGTATAGAGAGACAATGTCCTCAGACTAAAACATCAAATCACGTCCTAATACATCTTCGTAATGAAAATGGAGCAAAAACATGAGTTGGCTTTTCCAGTAGCTATAGAATGAGCACTGAAAACTATCTGCTTTTTTGTTATAGATTCCTCGTCACATACCCAAGGTAATAGACACCAGCCTAGTGGCTCATAGATTGTAAGAGTACAGAGATGTATCTGAGATAAAATGGGTATTAGTCCTGGTATGAAAAGCTGATTGTGCTGTGTGTCTTAGCCAATGTAGGAATGACATAAGAAGAATGCTATTATGCTTAGAGAAAGTGAAACTCCATGAGTTATTCAGGGGGAAAAGAGAGAAATAAATCCAAGTGATCAATTAACATACTTCAGGTTGGTCTGTCTCATGGAGCAGTTGTTTCAAGGTCCAGTTTGACTGCCTCTCAAAAAGCTTAAACATAATCTCTTCCATCTCTCCACGGTCCCTTCTTGTTCTTTTCATGTCTGACCCCTTTGCTGGCACTTTCTTCTTATCCTAAAAGAAAACCGAATTTAAATTACAGTGATCATAGATAGTAAGAATTTAGATATTGACCCTATTATACACAGGTGAAGAAAAGGAAGGCCAATCTACTCAACCCAGACCTGTCCAACGGGTCAAAAATACACCCACAAGAGAAACCAAAAATAACAGTGAAAAGATTACAGGATAAGACTAGTATGAGAAATTACAAATGGATAAGAAAAATTGGAATAAGTACACTGGGTCCAGAAGCCTTTAGACCGATCATCCCTGGCAAGGGCAACATACGTGTTCCATTATCATTGCCAATCACCTGAAAGAGGGTTCCAAAAGAATTAGGACTAGACAAAAAACTAGACTCCATATATATATATAAAATCCGGAAGAAGCTATATAAGGTCACCTGTATCTGTCTATTTTTGGTCATATACTTCTTTGTCCTTTCACGGCAGAGTTTCCCATACTCTATGTTTTCATTATGAGGTTTCATGTCAAACTTGTGATATATTTTCCCCTCAACAGAAAGTTTTCCTACAACGCGGAATAATCAGCCATCAATAAGCAAAGATAAATCTTCAATCTCAGCAAACACGCACACTGCCCAGTAAAAACAATCAGGAATACCCAAAACATAAACGTGAATGCTATCCATATTCGTTGTGTTCACTGAGTCTTAGTTTTTGCTAAACATCTTGGAAAAACTAGAACATCTTGGGAGATATAACCAACGTTTGGCACAGTACAGCATATCACATATCTAATAGACACACCAATATGCCTGCAATATATATCATCTCTCTCATCTTATTTAACAATCACCAAAGCTTCAATCTCAAGGAATGCCACCCATACACAAAAGAGAACTTACGCTGTTATGTACTGCAGCCAACTACTGACATGAAAGTTTTTATTTTCTCCAGGCAAATGATATCAAACCAGTTAAAATTAGGGAGAAGTAGCAAAGCATAATTTTAAATTTAGGGACTACCGGTTAAATTGGCTTTTCTAGAAGTACCCGGACACTATATAATACATTAGGAAACTTTTTGGTACATTTCTCTGTCACATTTTTCCCGTCGGAGCTTAGGTAGGCCTAAACTTCCACCCTAAGTGCACGCAAGCGAGTGCAAATGGAGGCACCCCCTTTTTGCCTCTTTTACGATTCTTTATCATATCAATACAAAAAAAAAGAACAATGATCTCAACTGTTTCCAAGACCCAAATGCTATCCATAGATATGTAAAATACAAATGTTGATTGAACACTTTCTCTAGAGCCCATTACCTCCCAAGTTCCCAAGTATGCTTAATTTCCAGAGGACTTCATCCTCAAACAATACTAAAACTTCAAGAGTTTACTTTTGAGTCCACTGATAAATTCACTTCTCATTACCGTGATACTCATAAACACTCACATTTCCCAGTGAATGATGATCCCCTAGCTTATTGAGGCCAAAGAGAAATTCCAATTTGGACTTTCTCAATGAGAAAGTGTAGTATGTGATCTACCATTTCAAGTTTTCAACAAGGGGCGTAATCATTTGGTGTGCAAATACTCTGTCCAATATTGTGCTTTAAAGGCACGTCATGCTTTAGAGAAGAATCAATCGCAAAGGAAGAACATACACGCTCTTGGGCCTGCAAATACTCTTTCTGACTTCTTGCTTTAAAAGCACCCATCCATTTCTAACATGTACAATTACTCGGGTATTGTGCAGGGTTTTCCCAAATATTTGTTTTAAAGCAGAATATAACAAGACTTTAAGATTTGATTCTATGGCCCGATTCTCAAAATTTTGAGACAGACAATCTTTGCAATTTAAAAACTTGTCATCAACAACTACCAATATCACTAAGCAGCAGAACAGTTCTCCAACAAGGGTGTTAAGGTGTAAACATCCAGTATCAATTTCCAACAAAAAAAATCATACAAACAGAAGCAGAGATAAATCAATGCAGAAAGGAATTCATCAGCACATCACAAGTGATGACTTGACCACCCAAAGTGAAAATGTTTGTACTCACCTTGGGATGACTCAGAAAACAGACATTGGGATGAAATCTGTAGACGTGTCCATGGAGTAACACTTGGGTAAATTTCCAGATTCAGTGGCCGCCAATTTCATGGTGAACTGGTCATCATGTAAACAATGCATGAAAATCGGACAAATTAAATAGTGATTGCAAAGAGGGCGGATATGCAAAGAAAAACCTCCAATCCTTCTCACTGACCTGTTAAGATTGCCAAATTAAACATAAAAAATGACAGACTATAATTAAGTAACAATTGTTTTCCTTCCAAAAATCTTAGATTAAAAGAACTAACGCTCCTCCAATTGTTTCATGAATAGAAGAGACCAAATAGGGGACATCCCATGGAGATTCAAGATAGTATCGTGGAAAAGATCAAGTAAAAAGAGTATAAGATTCACGAAAGCCTCAACTATCCATAAACTGGCAGGGGATAGTCTAACCTATGAGTAAAAGTCTAGATGTACGATGATTTCAACTACAAACATTTCACCTGAAGCAGTGAAAAATCTCATCCCTCAGCAATTATGCCGTATGCTGTTCCTATTTCCAGAAAATGTCTGTAGTAGATAAGTCCATGGTGACAAGCAGATTAGCCAAGAACAAATTCAAGTCCTACAGCTGTGAAAGAGCCTTTTAAGGATGCACAATACAATACATGTGAAAGGCTGAACGAGGACTTCAAATGCCAAGTGGGTGACTAAGTTACTTCGAGACTGTGATTTGAGGCAGGATGGAAAGTTCTCAGAAATAAGGTTTAGGCCTCTTGTTGCATATGGAGGAAAAGAATAGGAAGGTTTTGAACAACACTGAAGGAACAGTCTATTGATAAAGTAGCAAGTTTTTTAGAATCCCGACACATCATTAAAATGGGTTTAACCTGTCGCAGGAGGGGGCTCTTTAATTATGTAGACAACATGAATACTTGTGGAGGATATAATCTGTACACTGCGGGACTCTACCTTGGTTTGCATCCCTTCTCCTTCAACATTTAGATGATATTATTTCTTAAAATCCATTCACCAAATTCAAGCCAAGCAAACAAGTCATCGAATTCTTTTACTGTATTTCGGGCATATGCCCTTGGTATGCTCGGGTGAGCCTACACTTCATATGGACCCGTATAGAAAGAGCCTCTTTTACCATCATATTCAAGCAAGTACCAACTACCAACTAATAGCAGCTTGAGACTCTAGCCATCCTAGTTCTGTGTGATGCGAAGTCCAATATTGCTTGAATACAAAACCAGGATGGCTAGAGTCTCAAGCAGCTATTAGTTGGTACTTGCTTGAATACAAAAGTTATCTGCAGTATATAAAAGCGTGAGGGCACCCTCACTTCAACAACTAACTTTTGAGATTAAGTTGTTCCCAAGCAGTACAATATAGCATTTTTGGGAGGTATTGAGTTCAAGCCTCTAGGTTTGCATTTGTTCCGTAGTTGCCTTATGTTTCTCTAGGTTTGTATTTAAATCTCCATTGCACACGGGGTTACACCTGCAGGGTGTTTGATAGCTTGATATACATTGTTGGACCCACATACTAAGAGCTTAGGTGTGGACTACCAACCACGTTGCATGTGAAGGAAAGTGTGAAGCAAAGTCCCACATCGCCTAGCTACAAAAATGATGTGCAGTATATAATCGTGAGGGCACCCTCGCTTCAACATGCAACTTTTGGGATTGAGTTCCACCAAGACGATGTAACGTCTCTCTCTCTCTCATCCGCTCTTACCTAGCCCACCTTACTTCTCAAACTTCCAGCAAGTTTAAAATCTTCCATATCTCCATTTGTAAGTCTGAATCAAGGAAGCAATACACCTTCCAACTAACTTGAAAAACAACTCATATGGCTAATTCTACCTGCAAGAGAGAATGATGCCCATAGGATCATTGTTGCTTAAGGTCGTATATGGTGACACAAATGACAACATGGTCAATCAACACAAAACTAGTGCAAATTTTGCGTCCTAACTTCCATATTCTAACTGATCTAAATTTGCTATTTCAGCATCAATGTACATTAATCAAACCAAGTGAGTAAACCGTCCAACATCAGACAAATATCCCAGCCATTTTATGACATTTCAAATAGCATATGTGGATAGCTACGCAAAGATGGATAGTTCTCCACACAATTCACTTCCGACAATTTTCTTGAAGCAACTCTGTCAGAAATGAACAAATTAAAGAACAACCAGCAATTGAAAAAAGGACACAGAAGTTGAGAGCCAGAAGAACAACCAGCAAATGAAAATTAAATCCCTTGCATATAAGAGCACAAAAAGTGCTTTTTCTTCAACAAAGTTGAGTGGCTAACCTCACCAAATACATATACCTTTTTTTAAAACCGAGCCTTAAGTCTCAATCAATTGGGGTTGGCTGCATAAATTCATTTTCTCCAATGTGCTCCATCGAGGGCATCGTTTTGTGATATCTGGAAAACCTAGATCCTTCTGAACTACCAACACCAAAGTCAATTTTGGTTTACCTCTTCTCTTAGTGCTACCATCTACCGTAACCATACCACTCCTCCTAACTACCGCATCAAACAATTCCGTAATATGATCCTCAAAATTTATATTAGGATTCGATTCACTCTTCACTCTCCTTGCCTTCCTTTTTCTTTCTCCTCTCCTAAAAATTGAATTATAAACAAGAAGAAGATTTCCTTGACTTCACTCTTTCGACATATAGAGGAATTGCCCACAGGAGATGATTCCTTCAGGAGGTGACTGCTTAATTTTGTAAGTAGTACATATGATTTCAATTTATGTAGCTAAAGTCACCAGGTCGAATTCACTTTGAATTTGATAAATGCATTGCTTGTGAAGTATGTGTTCATGTATATGGCATCTGGAATCTTTGCCAGATTTCCCATCATTAATCAGCAGTTATTAATAAATTCATACCTGAGAAGTCTCATAATCACTGTTCAAAACGGGATACTGAGCATCCTAAATGGTGCTCATTTACAACCACTACATCTACTCCTGAACTTCAAGGACTAAGATATTCTATCCAAACAGAGAAGCAAGTGTAATCCGGTTTCTGGCACCCCAATTTTTTTTTCCGGATTTGGGAGTCACCGTAGCATACACAAAGAAATGCAACAGAAGCACAGGACAAGTAACACTCAACTTTGCCCGAGATGTCTTATGGATACATGCCTTGTCAGTGAAAAAATACTCTCTTCTTGTTGCCAAAATGAGAGTTTTAACCCTGCCTCATCAACTAGAGCAGCAGAAAATACTAGTACAATCAATTTGATTCCAATTATCAGTCATCCAACCACGCAGACTAGATTTTCTCTTTCTTTGCCCTTCCCCTTAGTCTTTTGACAAATCAAAATAATGTTATAGCAATAAAGCAATACTATACAGACAAACGTCTTTAGCGCACCCACTAGACTATTTAAGTTTCAATCCGACTCAAATCCCACCAGAGGGAATTCTGTTGTATAGCCATTCTTTCAAGAAAAATATAACTACGTTTTTGCTATGCAACAGTTTGTGACTTTCTTTACCTAAAAGGTTATGACAACCTATTTAGCACTGTTTTTGGTTTATGGACCAAAAACAACCAAAAAAGGCTTGAATAAATAGAAAAAGATTTGAGAGAGAAGCTCTATTTTGATGCCTTTCGACCTCTGCTTCTCAAACATCAGCTTTAAAGTCTAAGAAACCAACTGAATATGTCTATATAGACATTGACGATAAAAAACAAAGATTTCAATAGAAAAGCAAGTGCATGCAAAAAAGGAGGCCCTGAAGATAAAACCCTAGAAATGGAGAGGAAATGAGTGGCAAACATGGAATACCTCACGAGAAGACAAGTCGTCATTGGAGCGGAGAGGGTCAATCGAGACGAGGACCTTGGCGACAGGACCAGAGGAGGAGTCGAAGGAGTAGGATGCTGCGTCGGAGGATGGAGGAGGGCATTGCAAGGAACGAGAGACCACAGGAGGGCACTTCATCAGCAACACCGCTCTCTCCGCTTTGCTAGTGTCCAGCTGTCCGCTGTTGGCGGTGGGGTTGCTCTGTTCGTCCATGGAGTCCCGATAGAGAGGGGGGGAAATGAAGGAAACGGTTTTTCGAGATTCTCTGTAACTAACGAACTGATTGCAGATTTTATGAGATTAATTTTCACCTTTTTATCCTAGAACTATTTTATATTTTGCGTACTTAATTTATAAAGTATAAAATATTAATTTTTTTGTATAGTTAATTTATAAATCATAAAATATTAAATTATATTAATTTTACTCTCAATTACTTTAATTTATGAAGGTCTATTAAATTTACAATGAAAATCGTTATTTATAATTCATTTTTATTTTTATCCTCTAAATTATTGATTTTTAAATTATTAATTTTATCTAAGTAATCTCTAATCTATATAATTTTACACCTAACTGGTCAATAGTTATGACTAGAAATTTTTATAAAAATTATTATTAAAAACAAAAATAATGTCAAAACAAATTAATTATTTTTATAATTACTTTAAAAAACTATCATAATTTTTAATGCCTCCTACACAAAATTAGCTATGGGCCCACCTCTGTGAGGTCGATGGGGAGACTATCATCACCCAGAATGAGTGAATTCATCTGTATTTTTTTTTTTTTTTTTGAATAAACTATATAATGTGTTAGTTTTTTGGTTGATACTTATAAATAGTGAACTTATTTTATAATTTCTTATGCTATTATAATACTATATAGTGCTTTGCGTAGCTGATGAACTTTAAATTGATAATGAGTAGTCACTTGTCCGTCTAGTATAACGACTTTGTGAATTAAATTTGTGAAGTGATTAAATTTTTTGTTTTTTTATCAAGTTAATGAGCTATTAAGTTCTAGATACTTTGTATTTTTCAAGCGAAGTGTTTAAACTTTTTATACTGGCTAATTTTTATCTAGTCCGAACTTGTACATTTTACATTAATTGAGGAATCTAAATTGTAAAAAAAATATGACAAAAAACTTTAAAAAATTTCGAGAATATAAATTAAATATTTTTTTTTGTTTGGTTAATTTTTGTAGCTATACGTGAGCGGAGAGAGTCAAGAGCTTCTTTCTTTACAATAAAAAGTTGTCAACTCCTCTTAACGCCTCCCCTTCCTCTTTCAATTTCTTCCCGTCCTCTTCCTCCTTCTCCTACTCATCTTCCTCCTCTATGGTTGTGAGATGGTTGAGACTTTCTCTTTTAGCGAGTGATTTTTGTCAAATTATTAACTATTAACTTCTTTTATAATTTCTTTTGTATAAGTGTTTGAACTTCATAATTCTATATTTTGGTCTAATGTGGCCTTATTTTGGCTAAAAAATTCTTATCTAAATTAAACTTTGGGTAAATTAAATTAGGGTCCTTTTTACCTATACTACGTAGGGTTGAATCCCATACACTTTTCAAACTTATGTTTTCACCCCCAATTTAGCTTGGTTGACACGTTTGCCCTTATTTTTTGATGGTAGATTACCCTCTTATCCTTTTTTTATTCAGAAAATATTTTATATTAATTTGGTATTTGTGAAAAGATATTTTTAGCCATTAAATGCGAGAAAAATTAATAGGTAATTTGACTAGTTAACCGTTTGAGCATTTTACTCCTGTTATCTTGGAGTTAGCTTCAACACCCCGTTTAAACGGGCAGCTATTTAACCGTTTGAGCTTTTTACTCCTGTTATTTCGCTGTGAAAAAACTTACCTCCAAAAATAAGAAAAACTCAAGCAAAAAGTCGAAATGATGTTGCAAAATGACGAAATGATGTTGCAAAAACGATTGAAGGGGAAAGCGATAATCATGTCTATGAATACAAGCAGGATGCTTCCATTGTAAGCAGAATATATTCAACATCGGTAAATAAAAGATTTCGAGAAAAAAATATAATTATTTTTTTTTTCAGCTTAGAACAGTGAATTCAATTTTTTGAAGAAGTTGGTGCAGAATTGTTGCAAAAATCATTTTCCGATATCTCAATTTTGGTTATCATATTGTAAAGAGAATTTATCTAATAAAAATTTAACATTTATGAGGAAAATGTTTGTGAAAAGGTATTTTTAGCCATTAAATGCGGGAAAAATTAATAGGTAATTTGACTAGTTAACCGTTTGATCCTTTTTACTAGTTAATTTAATCTGTTATCTTGGTGTTAGCTCCAACACCCCGTTTAAACGGTCCGCTATTTCGCTTTGAGGAAAATATTTGTGAAAAGATATTTTTAGCCATTAAATGGTATAAAAATTATTAAGTAATTTGACTAGTTAACCGTTTGAACATTTTACTCCTATTATCTTGGAGTTAGCTTCAACACCCCGTTTAAACGGGCAGCTATTTAACCGTTTGAGCTTTTTACTCCTGTTATTTTGTTGTGTCTTCTTTTTAACTCCCCCCCCCCCCCCCCCCCATTCAGTTCTTACAATTACATACTCAATACCCTCCACCCACCCAATTTCAAAACCTTAATTTTCCCCCATGACTTCGACGACGTCGGGCGAAGGCACCTCATACGAAGGCGGCGGCAGAGGAACCGACGGGAAGTTTCGTAAAAGGGCTTCTCGACAGCCCCAGCCGACGCCGTACGATCGGCCCCTGTCGACCTCCCTTACAAACCCTAGAAACAACGGCTGGCTCTCCAAACTCGTCGACCCCGCCTCCAAACTCATCTCTTCCAGCGCTCGCTTGTTCTTCTCTTCCGTCTTCCGCAAATGCCCCCCGCTTCAACTGCCACCAGGTGCAATTTACACGCGCACACACATTCTGTATTGTTTTTCCCCGAAAATTAGTCATTTGAATGTGTGCTCATTCTGAATGTGTGCTCATATTTATTTATTTATTTGGCCGGAGAGTTGCATAACCACTTGATCAGTTAATTAATAGAATTGGAAAACGAATAACCATAATATGAATGGGGAATATTTATTTATTTTTTCCTTCATAAATCTTGAATTTGAATGGGGAAGTGGTTGTTCGAGCTCTATAAAATAATTATCATAATTTATAAAAGGAAAAAGCTTCCATATAAATTAAGGTATATAATTATCCATTACAATACATGTAAAGTTGGTTCAATTTCTCACCTATACTGTATTAGGAAAAATAAATGAATACACATTGTCAAAACCATGTCATCGACAACACACACACATACACTTTCTTTTATTAGGTTCAAAACTTGAAATTATTCGATCAATTTTTTTATACATGAAGAATATTGTGATGTCAACTTAGAACAAATATTCTGCAAAACAATGTATGGATGCATGCATATTTAATAAGCACTGGTTATGCATAAATATTCTAGTCACTCGATCAAATGATATGAAAAAGAAATAATTAAAAGGCCTTGGAGATATATACTTGATCTGTGTCTTTGAAAACTGTGAAACTAGGGTTTCTTGTCAAGAAGATGAATTTAAATACCTTGTGGTTGCAATCCTATACTTACCATTATATTATTGGGAGCGTATAGACGTACGTGGTCTCCATATTAAACTTGCGTTTTGAGTCCTTGGAACGACGATAAATTGCGCTACTTTGTTATAAGCATAAAAATCTATATCACATTTTAAATACTTTGACTTCTGATAATATATTTATCCATGTGGGAAATCCCAAACTATAACATATTCTCCTCTTTGGCAAAATGAAGATGAGAGAGCCCCAGAGAGAATATATGACTTTTTTAGTCCAACAATTCAACACATTTTTTTCCCATCAGCTGTAATTGGATGAATCCACGTGCATTTTTCTGTAGCAAAATGTCAATTTATCTAAGCTGTTGGTCACTATTTTAAGAGTTCGCTAAACATAAAATCGGTGGTACCGTCAAAACTGTTGTTCACATTGTACGACTAGTCAAAACCATTAAATATACCAAAATTTATGTTAATCATATCTTTGTACGAATCAGCATATGAATGAACACATGCATGACTATATTCAACATATTTATATGTACAGAGATTTTTATCAGGATAAATGTAATAAATTCAAATAAAGATTGATACTAAATTAACATAATTTTTTACTCGATTGACCATATCAACGTATTTTAAAAAATTATTATAATCATCAAAGTAGGTCTGGAAAACACTAAAAAAAACCGTCAACATATCTAGTCCCTTTCAGAGATTGGAAAGGAGTCATTTAAAAAAAATTGCTAACATGAGCTATATATCCATAGTTCAATATTATTATTTTTTATAGCCGAGGTATCTGACACCGGCTTTGAAATTACTCTCAACAATTAATGTCAACTAGTCCTTGAGAGATCAATCACACCGTCCACTTGTGAAGAATTTTACCATGTATGGACTGACCCTATAAGCGTTGATAGCACATAAGAGATTTCAAACCTGAGACCTCCAAGTCCCAAACTTTTACCACCAAGTCAATTTCTTGAGACCTCCAAGTCCCAAACCTTCGAATTCATGTATATTGTTCTATCCAAGATCAATCAAATGCATAGGCCTACCAAGCCAACGTCTTGGGCCCCAATTTTAGGCCCAAAACGAATGCATATGCTGCTTCAGTGGTTGGTTGTTCGGCTTCTTTTCCTTTGATCAAGGTTCGTCAATCGGTTTTGAAATCCAAATAACAAGACATTGTTCCAACCGCAATTGTATCTTCTTTGATTTCTATTTTTCAAATTATCTTAATATAATATAAAGTTGTTTATATTATTTTTCAATTATATCTTCTTTGATTTCTATTTTTCAATTATATGTTATTATTTTTTGTTTGAAATATTTTTTTTATCATTGTTTCTGTTTGGAATAAGTTCTTTTATTTTTCTCAATTTTTCTTGTTTCTCTTTAATATTGTCATAACGGTTAAAATATATCAATATTTGAGGGAAAAAAATCACTTAAAGTGAATTTTAATGAATTGCTTTTACTAGTATCATCAATGCATTTTTAGTTTTTTAATTTCACCATTGTTAATACGATTCGAAAAAGTAAAATTTTCTTCTATTGTTAATTTTTATGCCAAAATAGACCTAAATGGTATACTAAATAACCTTGTGTAATTAGCAAATACATATTTACAATACTTAAAATTTTACTTTTGTTTGTATAAAATCGTAACTTATATTTCAAATCAATTAAATATAAAAGAACATAAACCTACATCGGGTGTATAATTTTTATTGTTAGTTTAATTTAAAAGTATTTTTCATTGATTTAAATTTTTAAATGAAAATGTACAAGGTTCTATTAAATGATCTTGCTTTAGGGCTCCAAAACTTTCAAGGTCGGCCCTGGTTCTGTCTACGCAGACTTCCAAACAAATTATTTAAGAAATAAGCCGATTGAACTTTCCCTAGGATTGCAAATGAACTGAACATGCATTTTGCAAATTGTTCAATACTCAGTTAATGATTTGTTCAAACTCGATTCGTCTGAATTGAATCCAGATCTCAATTTTAGGCTCATTTAAGAAATAAGCCGAACTTGAACCTAATAGTATTCGACTTGATTAGGCTACTGAACCGGGATCAAAAATTTAAACAATAAGTTTTATTTACAACCTAGAACCCTACATCGAGTACGAATGTATATCGATATTTTTGGCTTGTTAAGATTTGAATAGTCTAATTGGGTAATTCTAGAATATCACATTAAACCGAATGCATTGTAATCTCTTTTTATGAGTTCTCAAAGTACTTGTTATGTAGGTCATTCCTTATCTCCAAACAACCCAAAAAAATATGTGTATAAATATTCTATCCATGAAATTTGTTGATACGAGATTGAATAAAAATATATACAAGTAAAAATATCACGTGATACTCCAGAAAGGTTGAATATTTACTATTTCTAAGTTGGCTTATTTTTAGTCCTTAATTGCATGAATGAATGAAAAACATGTAGGCTCGTCAAGTCTAATTTGGCTGTTCATTTTTCTACCCACGAGGTTTGCGACTACTGCCGAAATCAAATTGAAGACAAAATAGTATTACTTTAGATAATCCCCAATTGTTTGGATATAAAATAGTTATGACACCTCTCCGGCTCTCCGTCATGGGAAGAGACGGGGGCAAAAGCACATGGAGATCGGGAGGAGAATAGGGGCCAAACCAGCCTCCAAATTTTTTTAAAAAAAATTTAGGATTTAGGTTTAAATTTTGAAAGTTATAAAAAGAATTATATTTCGATTCCTCCAAATTTCATTCGGCCATTTCCCTTTCCCAAAAAAAAAAAAAAAATCTTGGCCCTCAAACGTTTTCTTTTATCAGCAAAGAAAATTACATTAATATAGATAAAAATAAATTACACCCCGATTCATGCATCTGTTGTCAAGATACCAACCAGATCCCGACCTTTGCCCTAATACAATCGCATAATACTTGACGAAAAGAAAGGCCCAAAAAAACGATTGGGCCACCCCAGACCAGCCCAACCATGTTCAGTGCCTCCCCTTATCCCTGCTCTATTATGAAATCGGCTTGCGACATAACTCCCTCACCAACCACCCTGATCTTCTTCTTCTCCATCTTCAAAGCTTCATCCTTCTGATTGCTTGAAGATTCCATGCAAGTCTGAAATTGAGACTCCCAGAAACCGAAATTTAGATTTTGCCCATAAAACAACCCACCATCGTAGTAGACCCGTTCGGCTTCTTTGACCGAAGCCCATGGTGCTGAAGTTGGTCCCATATTACTTCGTTGACCTGTTCAGCGGAAATCCGTTCGGTCAATACGTCGGCCCAAGCCACACGTTGCCGACACGGTCCATATCCCTGCCCAATCATTCTCATTTGAAGGATGTTTGCGGCCCTGTTATTTCGGCCCTCCACATTCCCTATGATGTAAGTTTTATTTGTAACCTAGAACCCTACATCAGGTATGAATATGTATATTGATATTTTTGGCTCGTTATCATTCGAACAATCTTTGAAAGTAATTGGGTAATTCTAAAATATCACATTGTACCAAATTTGTTGTCATTCCATATTTCCAAACAACCTAATGAAAAAAAAGGTAAGCTCGTCAAGTCTAATTTGGGTGTCAAGGCCGTTCATTTTTCTACCCACGAGGTTTGCCAAAATCATATTGAAGACAAAATAGTGCTATTTTAGATAATCCCCAATCGTTTGGATATAAAATAGTAATGACTATTAGAAAATCGAACGAAGAACGTTTAATCTCACAACACCTCTTATGTATCTTGAGAATAATAAATCACCGAACGAAAAACAAAACAATCAAACGTGCGTAATAGAAAAAGAAACGAAAAAAGAAACAAGACACAAGATATACATGGAAAACCTTAACGTGAGAAAAAACCTCCCAAAGGTATTTATAACAAATCATATCTCAAAGCATATCTTTTAGAAAATCTCCCAAAAGATATACATAACAAATCCTAAACAATAAAAAAAGATAAAATCACAATTAGATTAGGAAAACAAATCTTGAAAATCTTGCAATAGGATTCTCGCGCATCTCCTTACTACTGGTAGTACCAGTCACTATCGGTAGTTCCAGGCACTGTCCAAAAAAGTTAGAAATATTTACTACCGGTAGTTTCAGGCACTCCTAACACTTACCATCGGTAGTTCCAAGTACTGCCCAAAAAAATTAGAAACATTTACTATCGTTAGTTTCAGGCGCTCCTGGCACTTACCATTGGTAGTTCCAGGCGCTGCCAAAAAAATTCGCTATTCACTTCAAGGTACTAACTCATCCCAAACGGGCATTACAGTGGAGGAGTCTTCACTTCTTAACAATGATACCTCTCCCTCGTGGAAAGAGATAGCCTAGGCAGTAGGACTCAGTCAAGGAATTCTGTATACATCCGAATACATGTGTGTCTAAAAACATCGGATGCATGTGAACTCTTTCGTAATTATGTGAGCCACACGTGCATATATGCGACGGTTTCTAGACATGTTCATTCTCAAATTTTGTTAGTGCATTTTTATTATCATGACTTATGTGTATGCAAATATTAAGGATATAAATTATTAAAAGTGTAAATATTATTAAGTTTAGCCTTTCGTATAGACAATGATTATTTTACCTTACTCCTTGAAGATATATATCTTCTGTTTTTTGTTAAACTAATTGAATATAAAAATACTTTAGTTGCTAAAAGAAAAAGTTAAAATGATTTTATAAATATTTGAATATTTGGGAAGAGGTAGAATTAATATGAATTTTTTTTGTATAAATCTCTCTCTGTCACACAAACAAATAGTTCAACGAAAAATTAGTAAACATGACAAATCTAAAGTAATTTAGCTCATCCGAACAGGTATCAACGACTAAACACAACTTTACACTAATAATTAACCCACTAAAGTTATATAAAATTCAAAATAAATAAATTCTATTTGAATTTCTTTAACCAATATATATTAATTACATGAAAATTAATTTTAGTCAATTTTTTATTCACTCCTTAATAATTTTGAACAAGTTAGAATGATTTTATATAACTTTTACAAATATGCAATTTTTTTTTATAAATCTCTCTCTCTCTCAAATAGTTCAACGCCTCAGAATATTTAACTATCAAAGCCAAACTACTTTCAGTCTACTTTTAAAAAAAATTAAAAATTTACTGCAATTCAAAATAACAGACCGAAAACGAATTTGAACATGAAGATATTGGTTGCAATTAAATATTGATTCCAATTCAAAAGGATTAAACATCTAATTAAATTCGGTATTTGGCAACAACAGACGACAAGACTAAAGTAGCCCCTCCACAGTTTAATCTCTCTTCTCCATTCGGAAATCAACCTAAAACACATGTCTAGTACTGTGTATCCCTGCAAATTCATTAGTTCGGTATTGTTCATCGATTAGGAGGTTCGGTGTAGTGAACGTTTTCTCTGTTTGCTTTTGGTTACTGTGAGTATGGTAATTATTTCCTTTGAATTTAGGATGATCCCCGAAGTTGGTTAGAGTCACAAGGGTTTTCTGGATTGGGTGCTATATTTTCAATTTTAGGTTTACAGGATTTTGTCCATTGGGAGATTGTGTTCTGAAGAAGTGTCAAAAACCTTATTTTTGCTTCAGTTCATTTGCTAATAATGGCAGCATCCTACTTAAAAACAGAATGGTTTGATCACATAGGATACCTAATCAAACAAAGACAAACCAAAGGCCTTGTGATTTGTGTCTCAATCAATTGGGCTTTGCATCTCAACCAATTGAGGATGAGAGAGAATGCGGCAGAGGGAGGAGGGAGAGAACGGCCGGCATTGTTGTCGTGCCAAACACCGGCAAGGAGTACCGGATGTAATAGGTTTGGGTTTTAAAGAATTACGTTGTGTTAGGAACCCAACCATACACAGATATCTACAAATGTATTGTCACAACTATCCATATGAAGATTCTATATTTGCCCATCTCATATTCTTCTCCTTTGATTTTTCAATTTCATTATGATCCCAGTTCATTGTACATGTTGGATGTTTTATTCGGGTTATAATGCAGGTTGCTAAGTTATTTATTTACTTGTGCTCATGTCGAAATTATGATCTTTTCTTGTTTGTTAGTTATGATGGATGCTGGTAGTATTTTTAGCTGCTTGTATAGTTTCTCTCTTTTTCTCTTTGTTTAGGTGTATGTTTGGGGTGATCCTCATGCTTTATATGAGGGACATGGACCGTTGAAGTTATGTAGGTTGATTATAATTCTAGAATGAGCGAATTAATATTTCATGACTTCAATGTGAAGTTCCATGGTATAAGTTTCTTACCATTTTTGGAATGGATGTTGGCAAAAGGAACAAAACAAGCGTTGCAATCAGTTATCTGTTTTCCACTTTATTGGATCTAATGTCTAAAGTATAAAATGGCACCTTTATAACGAATTTGAGTTTTATGCTCAAATTTATTGTTTATTTTAGGTCTACGTTTTTTCTCAATATTTATTTGAAGGAGTTGCTTTAACTCCTCCTAATTCATCAATAGTTTAAGAATTAAGACCATTTTATTGTGTTTTTTTTTTTGTTTTTGTTTTTGTTTTTTGGTAGATGAAACATCATTTGAATTGCAAGGTGTGAAGAGTTTATTTGAGAACTGAAGAATCATGATTCCCAGTTATTGTTGACACAAGCTGGATTTTGGACTATTTATTCTTGATTCTACTTTAACACTAAAGTGCGAAAGACACATGTTTTGGTAATTTTTATAACAGTGTTAAAATTTTGTTGTTGGTTTGATAACCGCTGCAATAAAACATCGGCTTATCACTATTGGGCTATAAACTTGTGCAATTTTTGGATATTTTTAATTTAGGAGTATGCAATGCAAATAAAATGAGTTTTTTCCTTGTCGAGGTATTTGTGCTTGTACATGTTGTGTACTTGGGAAAGACAGTTTAGGAATAACTGAAACAAATGAAACCCAAAAAGTCACTTTTGTTTTCCTAATTTGGATGATTTCCTGCTAAAAGCCAAGTTTGAAGTGTTGCAAACTTTCACATGAATCGTGGACTTGATTATCGTTTTCCCCCATGTTATTTTCGCTTTTGAAAGTTCAAATTTGCAAATTACATCAGTGAAAATCTTGAAACGGCTCATCAAATATGTTTGTATATGCCAGTTACACTCGTTTGAAAAGCCTATTAGATGCACATTCTGATTGCTGTGGTAATTGATGTCTGCGACAAAATAAAAACTGAATATTGCATGTTGTTTTATATTGCAATAGCATTTACAAGTATGCCTTTTAGCCATAGGGTACACATTATTTGAGATGCATCTTTCTTATTGATTCCGTTTTCTTTCGAGATTGAAAGGACTGATAGTGGAATCATACTCTCCATTGGTCGTCATCATCTTGTAGTATGTGGTTCGTTTGAGTTTCTAGGTAGTTATATTACTTATGTGGGTTCTCAATCGCTATTATTTCAATATTACTCTTTTATCTTAGCTCAAGAGTTACTAATTTCCTCTGCAAGCCAATACTTCACTACTGCAAAAGTTCTAATATTTGTCCCTTTTATTTTATTATACCTTATAAACTTCATAATTTGACCAGAAGCTTACCGAGAGTCAAGGGACCGGCCTCAGGATGCAGTTCCCGACGTAAGTCAAAATGTTTACGTTTTGGTGCTAGTTTAAGCACACAAGTGCTATAACTATAGTTTTCCAGTTGAGTTATTGTTGTTACTATACTGGACCATCTTACCCTAGGGCTGTCCCGCTTTGCTGGTATCTTTATCTTGGTCATAATTTTCTATGCAGAATTCTCCCAGGGTCGAAGCACCAGCCGTTGACAATGGTGGCAATCCATCAGATAGCTATGACAGTAATGGAATTACCAAACTTGAGCAAATATTAAAGCAAAAGACTTTTAGCAGGTATAGTTTTGGCTTGATAATTTGTGTGCTAGTATCTTGTTTGGCTTTATTTTTTTTAATTTCTAGACACACCTAACTGGTCACCATATGTCGAACACAACGGGTAAATGCGAAATCCAATTAATTTTATTAATTGTTAAGTGGGGACACACCGAGACAGATAAGGCGTCAAGTTATCATTTAGAAATTTATTAGTTAAATGATATTTTCTAGAAATAAAAGGTAAAAATTATAAATAATGAAATTTGAACCCCATAAAACCCTCATTTAGGTTATATATTCACACCAATATTCGGAAGACTCTCCTTCTAGCTTCCCGTCAAGGTTGGATTAGCTGAAATGAGGAACTACAGTTACTAAAGCCAAACCCTCATTGATGGTCTCTGACCCCCCAATGTCCATAGGTGGACATCTAAGAATGTTGATTTCAGATTAGTCAACTTGCATTGAAAGAAAGAAACGAGACAGTGGACAAAAGCCTTCAAGGCAAGCCTGACCATGGTTTGACTTCCTTGGATTGCTCACATTTGCCTCAGATTCCAATCCTTGCTCTGAGAAGCAAGCGATGTTCTTCTAACACTTAGAGAGAAAGATGTAAGAATTGCAAATTATAATATAGTTGTGGTTGTTTTGGATTCTATATCCATATAAATAACAACTAAATGTGTGTAAAATTATATATTTGTTTGTCATGCCACCCATGTATCTCTGTGTCCTCATTTTTTTTATGTTGTAACTTGTATCTTGTGTCCGTGTTCGTGCATGTTGTGTGATGAAAATCAATTTAGAGTTTGTTTTTTCTTTTTTGGGCATGCGTGCAATGCATCCATGTTCTTTGCATGTTGTGTGTGAAATGAAACTTCACTAATAGATCTATATGCTCTGGTTCCTGCAGTTTTCTGATAACTTCGATGTTTAGAATTTTTATGCCTTAAAGAGTGGGAAGCAATAAACTGACGTTTGATTGCTGTTGTGCGTCTTCTGATATACCCAACGCTGAACATTTCCTTGACTATTAATCTTCCCTTTCTTGGGGGTTAAAAGGTTTATGTCAAGCTACTAATGCTGTTTGCTTGTTTCTGTGGGCATGAGCCTTTTTTCTTGCTTGGATCTCCTGTTGCATGCATTTTGCATGCGCACTTGCAGGTTTGTGCATATGTGCTTTGATTGTTTGAGTTGGCTACATGGGTTTCATGTTTGCATAGGCATGTGACGCATGTTTTTGTGTACTCTGTTTAGTTTCTTTGAAAAAGTCATTTTTGGTGATCTTTCTTTTTTTTTCCTCCGTACTTTTTAGATGCTCTAAGTCTAGATGCACTGAACTTGTAAATCTTGAAATCTTGATTTATCAGAAGTTTATCTAAAGACAAGAAAGTTACCTTTTGGTGAAAATGATTGTCTTCTGTCTTTAATATTTCTTTTTTTCAGATTTAGTCCACTTTTTAGAATTCTAAATATCCTCTGGTTAAGAGAAAACGGAAGTGCAGAACTTAATTTAAGTGTGGAAACAAAGTTAAAGATGATCTAAAAATGAGCTGGCTTTTTAACATATCCCAAACGATGGTTGCTTGTAAATCGTGATGCATGTGTCTTGCTTATGTGAAATTCATCACTTGTATGTATTCCCTTTGCCTCTGAGCATACTTATAAAGCTAATGCCACATGTATTTATCTTGGCACAAGGTTCATATTCATTGGGATGCTTAATTTATCTTCCCTAGCCCTTCAACACGTGGGTAGGGTGGGAGTAATAGTTTGCTAATTTTTGCTTTTTAGGTTACCAATTTGCTGGGGACCTGTTGCTTCCCACCAACTTTTTATCTTCCAAAATTGTGTTACTCCTTTTGGGGACATTTCTATTTTATTAGTTCAATTAATGTCGAGACAGTTAATTTACTGCTCAACACTAACCTAAATTGTACCACTTGGATAGAATGGTTTAGGTGTTAATGTTGCTTCCTCGAACCGGGTCCAGATGTCTGTGTGTATATATGGACTGATGCTGCATTTGGTTAAATTGTGTGGTACAGATCTGAGGTTGATCGTTTGACAGAACTGCTGCGTTCAAAAACTATTGATTTACCTAATAATGGGAATGACCACAGATTGGGTGAAATAAATGTTCCACAGCCGGTGTCTGCATATGAAGTACGACAAAATGTTTCTATTAGCCGAATGCAGGACAATATAATGGAGACCCACCAATTTGATAGGCACATTTCAACTCCCTTGATCAGTTCACAAGTATGTTAACATGCTTTTTCTATTCTTTTTAACAGTTCCGTGAATGTTTGCTTTATTCCTGTGACAGCATTTGTTTCAGTTTCTAAAGTTATATGGCTGCAATATGGGACTCGACTTCACTTTTATAAGATCAAATTGTCTTCAGGTTAGTGAACAAGCTTTTGCATCACCTGCTGAGCTCGCAAAAGCATACATGGGTAGTAAGCCTTCGAAAGTGTCTCCATCAATGTTAGGCTTGCGCAGCCAAGCATTGAGGAAAAATGCAAATCTGCCGGATAACGTATCCTATCCCCCAAAGATGCCTTTTCATGTTGGAATTCCTGAAAATGGTTCTACGAACCCAAGATACCGAGGCAGATCAGCTGTATATACCATGGCTCGTACGCCGAATTTGAAGTTTAATCCAACTGCTACCCAAAAGGTTCAGCTGCTGGCCAATATGTTTCTGCCATATTAATTTATTTTGTTTTCTAGGTTTAAAACTTATCTGTCTTGCTCAATTTTCAGGGTTCCACTTCCGCGTATGATAGTTATGGCGGACCATCTGCATCACCATCTCTGTATGTGCGGGAGCATGATGCACAATTTGGGTCTAAGCAATTGGTAATTTTTCAGGAGATTATGAAACTGCCATGTCTTTGCTTGAAGTATGAGTGATATATTTCTCATTCAGATTCTTTTTTCTTTCAGGCTCTAAAACGTAGGAGTTCTGCATTAGAAGGTGATACTGGTTCTATTACTCCCATACGCAGACTTCGGCAGAAAACTACTCTTTCAACTCCACAAAATTTGAGCTTGCCGGTAAATAGAATATGCAGACTTCGGCAGAAAACTACTCTTTCAACTCCACAAAATTTGAGCTTGCCGGTAAATAGAAGTCCTCGACCGCCTATATCTTCAACCCGAAAACCGTTTCCCGTAGAAGAACCTAATTATAGAACCTTGCATCCATTTGGAGAAAGCAGGGATAACATCCCTAGCACAAGTTATACTCCCCCTCCTTCTAAGTCCAGTGAGATGGCTACAAGAATATTACAGCAGCTTGAAAATTCGGTTCCAAAGGAGAAATCATCAGAAGGAAAGGTTGTTACTGGAATGTACAAATCACCCAGTCAATTGACGCCAAGTATGCTACGAGGACAGGCTCTTCGAAACCTAGAGGATGTGGATTCATCAAAGATTTTGCAGAACGCCCTAGAGAGTCATAAGTTGGACGAATTGTGCAACATCTCTCTGCTTGATGCTCTTCATACTACCTCTCAAAAGCAAGACAAACTCGAAGTAAATGGCCCAAAAGGGATTATTGTTTCTCGCGCGACAGTGGCTCCTGCCATAATCAGGGAAGCTGCGATTTCAGATAAAGATGCCGGTGTTAACACTGAAGATTCAGTTTTCACACCGCCGCTCAGTCAACCTCCTCCAAAGAAATGGGCTTTTCTTTTGAGTGTGCATGAGGTTGGTGATGTCTCATTTTTTTGTCCATCTACTTTGAAAGATTAACTGCTAGCGGGAGTTCAATGAGAGGACCTTTGGGCTTACATTGATCATAGTGACAACGTTAATCGGCTAGGCTAATCTTAAAGTCTTACTCAGTCCATCAACTGACTTCTCTCTTCTTCTTTTTCTGATTTTTTTATGAACCACTGACGCCATTGATTATTGTTCTAATGTAGGTTGAAGCCATGCAATTAGAGCTTTAGCTTATGTTTCTACTAATTGTAGCCCTTGACTATAACTGGAGGGTAAATCTTCATAGTTTACTGGTGACCAAGAAGAGTTGCATTTCACGTAACAATGACTCCAAGTTATGATGGTGCTCATCAGAGCTACACTTCTATACTTAGCCTCCTTGTTCTTGTTGATGGGCTGTTATAGATAGCTTGCAAGCCTGTCATTCCTTCCAGATTTTTGGTCCTTTGCTTAGTCATCCCCTCTTTGAGCCTCTACTGAATTTGGCTGACTTCGCCCCGTAATCAAACTTTAGTTTCACCTCGATATTGTGTGCGCGAAATAAGTTTGTATTTTTGGGATTTCTTTGCTTGTTTCATTTATATGGCTTTTATAGTATGCAACAAATTAATCCTTTTCGTTTTCTCATGAAGGATTTTCTGGACCTGGATGATGAGATTCAGTTGAGTGAAACTACATCTACGCCGTCGTCTCAGGAGAAAGTAAAACAAGAGAAAGTTACGGTGGAGAGCAAAATTGCATGTAATGAAGCAGTGATGGTGAACAAAACTTCAACATTGTCTGAAATCAAACCACCTGATGGTCCTCTAATAAAGAATTCAGCTGAGTTAGGAACTTCTGATGCGCCTGTGGCTGTTGAGAAAACCACCACATTTACTTTCAATACTGTGCCTGCTTCCAGCACAACTTTTCGGCCAGTTGTGGAAACTGTTCAATCAACCTCAGCATTTGATGCGATTGTTCCACTTAAAGAATCAAATTCAACTCCTGCTCTTTTTGGCGCTGACTATGAAAGTGTCGATAATGTTCCCTTTCTCCCGCTTTCTTCTTCATCTGCTGTCAGTGAATCTCTAGGCCTACATTCTAATGCTCCATTGGAATCAAAGCGTTCAAACAGGTTAGTATCTTGTTCATTGCTTGGCGGTGATGACTCGTATCTGTGTTTAACAAAAATTTACCCCTAATTTTAACACCCCTGCGTGTCTCCCTTGTCAAACTTGTATGGCGTGAATAGTAAGGTTTACATGCAGTCTTAGAGAACTGTCGATGTGGAATACTTAAAAATGGACTGTAATTTTACAAAACCTCTGACTTGTGGAGAAATGGACATCTTAAAGTGTGCATTTATTTAGTCACTGTTGGGAGGTGGGGTTTGAGGTTGAAAGCATAGTTGTCAAATCGAGAATCGAATCGAGAATTGAAAAGGTCCGTGTAAAAATTGTGAATCGAATCGAATCGTAAATCGCTCCGATTCAGTCATGTTCTTAAAACATATTAGAAATGCAAATATAATATAGCAATCAATAAAAATATTGTATCTAAAGATATATTGATGATCACGTAGTCTAAATAGGTAAGTCACTTAATTTGCCCTCAAGTCTCAAGGCTGAAAAGTAAGAAAAGCCAACTTAAAAAGTGAAAATTTAATTTTTCAGTCTGCAACTCTTTCTATTCCCAATGTTTTTACAAAAGACCCTTTGTAAGCCCCAATGATTATTGTATTATTGTTCTTTTGGGAAATTTAAAAAAAAAAAATTGATTTTTTTGTTCTATGGGATCACTAACCCGACTCAGGCCTACAAAAATGTGAATCGATGATTCATGCGAATCGGGCGATTCGGAATCGATTCACCGGTTCTTTTACCGATTCAGTGCAAGTTGCGATTCGTTGTTAGGTTCGAATCATTTGCATGGTGTATCGAATCGAATCCTGTGAATTGTATCGTGAATCGTATGATTTTAATAACTATGGTTGAAAGCAACAATGGTCCTGTGTGAGCATGGCAGAGTAGGATGCTGTCTCTGTGTTCGTATGTGTTTTTACTACGTCTCTTGTACATAGTATCGTATCTTCACCCTTGTTGCTGTTTGGTCAATTTTATAGTCTTCTAAATCTATAGCAAAGTACCACATGTGTGCAGAATATTATGTGTACATATTGGACATAGCTTTTTGAGGTGTTAGTGTGGTTTTGTAGGATATGGTGCATGAGGGTGGACAATTGCCGAGAGAAGAAAATTGATGTGTGGCTTCAAACCTTGAGGAACATTGTTGAGCAATATCCATGGGCTTAAATAACACGAACTACAGTGAAATGATTTAACACCCTTGGGAATCTCCTTCAAATCTGTTGGTTTATCTGGTTATGTCTAAATCTGCTAATTTATATAGTTCCATTTACTCTAATTTGACTAGTGTATGTTTCCCAAGTTGAATTAATGAGAAATAGGTCCGTATCTCCAGTTTCTAGAATAAACAGAAGAGATCTTAAATTTCACTACTTGCATGTCAAGTTCAATAGGAAATGCATCCTACTTCGAACTTGATGGTCTCCATATGTGATTTCTGTTTGAATGAATCCATGATCCACAATTTGATATGGAGGGTAAAATGTCTTGTATTTTTAGATATGGTTATGCAAATACTTGGAGATTATCTGCTTTAAGGTGATACAACACTACTGTTGCTTTGACCTACCTTCTGTAACATTGTTTACTGAACCCACTATTGATGGTTAAAATCTTAACTTGGAAGTTGGTCCTTTGAAATGAGAGAAAATTGCACACGTTTTTTTTTTGCCCAAAACTTTTCGAGTAACTTCATGGCCAAAAAGACAGATTCTTTTGGACGTGAGAGCACTGAATGTGATGCAGATTATCTATATGATAGCTGTGGGGATATATGAAACACATCATGTTTTGAGAACTGTTGAATTGGGTGTTAATGTGAGTTTTTTTTATAATAATAAAGCTTTTCCACAAACTAATTAGTAAAGTAGGGCACTATTCAAACAATTCATAAAAATAGGGCAAAACACAAATCCTATTTGCGTTTTATAATGACATGGCACCATCGTTCCAGCGTGGAAACTTGTACGCAAATATAGATTGCGCATTACATGTACACATTTTTAATTTGCATTTTGTTGGTAATAAGCGTTTGCGATTTGCGATTTGCTGCCACAATAAGCATTTGGAATTTGCGTTTCATTTATTATTTAAAAGCCAGGTTACCACAAGAAAAATATCGATGGCTGACTTACTTTTTACATACATAGCAGAACATAGGTTATCGGAACCATAATGGTTGCATTTGAGTTGTATGAACGGTCATCGGGGAGAGCGTGTAGAAATCAACAGTCCTACTTCGAATGCCCAGTAATGAAATTTTATTTTGACGAATGGATCTCCATAAAATCAATCTCAAACAATAACTCAAGACCAACCTTAAAAATAGTTATAAAAAATAAGGGATTGGTTGGTCGTGGAGGCAGTTCGATGGTTGACAAATGTAAATTTGAACGACCAAATGCAACGGCACTCACTCCGTTGCATTGTTCGACAGTCCTATTTCGAATGCCCAGTAATAAAAAAAATTTGACGATTGGATCTCCATAAAATCAATCTCAAACAACGACTCACGACCAACTTTAAAAATAGTTATAAAAAAATAAGACATTGGTTGGTTGTGGAGGATAGTTCGATGGCCTGCAAATATAGATCCGAATGACCAAATGCAGCGGCGCTCACTTTGCATTGTGCGATAGTCTTACTTCAAATGCCCAATAATGAAATTTTATTTTGACAATTGGATATCTATAAAATCAATCTCAAACAATGACTCACGACCACGACCAACTTTAAAAATAATTTAAAAAAAATAAGGCATTGGTTGGTCGTGGAGGGCAGTTCAATAGCCGGCAAATATGGATCCGAACGACCAAATGCAGTGGTGCTCACCCGTTGCGTTGTGCGACAGTCCTACTTTGAATACCCAGTAATGAAATTTTATTTTGGCGATTGGATCAACATAAAATCAATCTCAAATAATGATTCACAACCAATGGATATCTGTTGTTGGGAGAGGAGTGATGTGGTGATACGTTGGAGAACATTTTGAATACAGTATTTTGTTGAATACAAATTGCACCGTAAATCCAAGGCTTAATAGAAGGAGTTACGAACAAAAATATATATTTTGTGTATGGGTGGATGATGCACATATATGAAGTGTGCTGGTAAAAAATGGAGACGCCAGTTGCTGATATTGTCCTTGTCATGTCTCCACCGAACATAAAAATGTCTTTACGAGGGGAAAGTTGTCGTCGACGGATCCTTGACTCAACGTATATCTCTGTTGTGTAACCAGAAATTGTTTGTGCTAGCTCAAACATTACATCGAAGTAGGACTATCGCACAACGCAAACGAGTGAGCGATGCTGCAGTTGGTTGTTCGGATCTACATTTGCTGGCCATCGAATTGCCCTCCGCGACCAATTAATGCCTTACTTTTTTATAACTATTTTTAACGTTGGTCGTGAGTCATTTTTTGAGATTGATTTTATGTCGATCCAATTGCCAAAATAAAATTTCATTACTGGGCATTCAAAGTAGGACTGTCGCACAACGCAACAGAGTGAGCACCGTTGCATTTGGTCGTTTGGATCTACATTTGTCGGCCATCGAACTGTCCTCCATGACCAATTAATGCCTTATTTTTTTGACTATTTTTAAGGTTGGTCGTGAGTCATTGTTTGAGATTGATTTTATAGGGATCCAATCGTCAAAATAAAATTTCGTTACTGGGCATTCGAACTAGGGCTGTCGCACGATGAAACGAAGTGAGTGCCACTGCATTTGGTCGTTCCGATCTATATTTGTAGGCCATCGAACTGCCTTCCACGACCAACCAATGTCTTATTTTTTTATAACTATTTTTAAGGTTGATCGTGAACCATTGTTTTAGATTAATTTTATGGAGATCTTACTGTCAAAATAAAATTTCATTACTGGGCATTTGAAATAGGACTGTCGCACAACGCAACGGAGTGAGCGCCACTGCATTTGGTTGTTTGGATCTATATTTGTTAGTGTTAGTTGTTATGTGTATAGATTAGGTTATGTATAAGTTAACCCTAATGGGCCTCGGTGATTAGAGCCCATTAGGTTAACCCTAACCTCGTCTATTTTATTATAAATAAGCAGCTCGCCCCTCTCTAAAGAGTGTGGGTTTTCATCTTTACATGGTATCAGAGTCTCGTAAAGAATAAAAAAATAAAACCCTAACTCTACTGCCGCCGCCACCGCCGGCGGCCGCCGCGCTGGATATGCACTGATCTTCCGGCGGCGTCGCGTCTCCACTACCATAATCACATCCTAGTTTCCCCCTTTCAGATCTGTTCTCTAGCTCGTCTGCTGCCTCTTCTTCCGCCGCCGCCGCCGCCATCAACGTCGCCCGCCGTCGCCATCGCCGCCACCCTCCTCTTCTCCTGGCTTTAACTCCTCCTTCTTCCACCGATCTGTATCCCTCTCCTTCAGATCTGATCTTGTGGCCGTCTGACTGGCTTCGCCGCTGCCCGTCGTCGCCGCCGTCCGCTACCATCTCTGAGCCACCACCTCCGATCTGCTACTGTACCCTTCTCCTTTACCAAGCCTTAAACACCTGACCTCGTGATCTGGTATCTCGGCTGCCTCACAGCCACCCTCGTCGTCGCCGCCGCTGCCCTGCTCCTGCCTTCCTTCGTGCTGATATCCTTTGTCTGTGTATGCCCATGGACTGATCTGTCCTCTCCGTCCTCATGCCTACTTGATCTTCGTGTTACCCTTGGTTGTTTGTCTGTTATTGGTGAATGAATATTCTGATCCGGTGATTGGTGGTTCGTCGGGCTGATATAGGTGTCAAGAGTGGACTTTGTCCTATATTATCATAGTCATGTCAACTACTAATTCTTCGCTACCATCGCCATCTGTCCCGTCTGCTCAGCCTGTGGTGACTTACGAGCCTACCCGACCCCAGATCTTCTCCTTATCCACTCGCTTGGTGGAAACCAAGCTGACTGGCTCATCCACTTATGTGTTATGGCGAAAGAAGGTCCTAAAATCTCTTCAGGGTATGGATCTCGATTCCCATTTGACAGACTGTGCTCCTCCTGAGACTTCACCTCAGTACCGCTCCTGGATTCGGGATGATGCTCGCCTGTTTACATTATTTCTGAACTCCATGGATGAATCTGTTGAGGTGTTGGTCGCAAATGCCAATACTGTACGGGAAATTTGGCAATTTTTGTCTGATACCTATTCCACTACTAATGATCTATCTCGCCTCCTTGATGTAATGAAGGGGTTCTTCCAACTCATGCGTGAGGGGAGAACTCTTCAAGAGCACTATGCTGCGTTCAAGACTCTTGCTGATGAGTTTGACCGATTGATCCCCTTTACTTCTGATCCCACCATATTTCGCCGTCAGCGTGATCAGATTATGGTGGTGCTCTACTTAGCCAGTCTTGGTGGTGGTGACTGTGAGGCTGCCCGGACACAGATCCTTGCTGGGGTTGATATCCCATCTCTCCCGGAGGCTTTTCGACGTGTGAGTCGCTCGGTGAGTCACTCTGATGCTCGCCCTCTACCCCCTGAGCCCTCTGATAGGGTTGCCTGTTTTTCCTCCCCGGTTGGGGCCCGTGGCGGCCGTCGGGGCCGAGGCGGGCGTACAGGTGGTCGTACTGGATCTCCAGAGACTCGCACTTGTCATCAGTGTGGTGTGGTTGGCCACATTCGGCCCCATTGTCCCCAATTGGGCTCTAAGCCATCTTCTATGTCTCATGTTGCTACTGCACCTACTTCCTCTCCCGCGGGTCACATGGTCCATATGTCTGATGCTGAGTATGACCGGTACACTTAGTCCCCTGTGCTCTCTTATCCTGCTGTTGGTACATTTATTACAGGTAACTCCACCGTCGACACTTAATGTTGAGTCCTATCTCTAAGACTAATCTAATGTTTCATCATCAACACTTTTCAACATTAATTTTGCATCCTAAAATTCAAAAATACCCAAAATGACCCTAAAAATAAATAGAGCACTAAATCAGGATTGTCCTAAAAATAAGGGATGTGTTTACCAACTTACCTTTAATATTACATTGACTGTCCAAAGAATCAGACGGTTTCCGGTCGGCGCTTCGGTTCTGTCCTAAAAATAAGGGACGGTTCGTATTCTCTCTCGTTGTTTGCCCACCAAAAACTCCATCGAAGTCCACTGTTTGCCCTTGGCATCCCGTCCTACGGTCCGGTCACCGCGGCAGCAACTGAAGACCGGCAACGTCTGTACTTTGGTGTCACTGGCGGACTGGGTGGTGTTCCGATCAAACACCCAGCCATTGTTGAATCAAAGTTTGCTTTAATGCTATAAATGACATAAATAAAACAGAAAAATAAAACATATCAAGAAACTTAAAAATGGGTACATCAAGAAATAAATGAATCAAAGTTTGCTTTAATGCTATAAATTTATGTCCAAATATTATGAATTTAACATGTAAACCATGTAAATTAAATTAAACAAAAATTAATATTAACTAACTTAATTCATAAATTATATACTATGTATAATATTGTGTGTGTATGTGTAGAGTATTTCAGTCGCAATAAGTATTTTTAAGGGTGCAAGTGCACACATATGACCTTTACCATTAAATATTTGACGGAAAAACTAACGACAGGGTATTATGCCATATTTTTATAGTTGAATAGGGTAAGTTGTAACAAAAAAAGAAGATAAAGAGGGTAATATGAAAAAGAGTTATAGTCAGAGGGGGTAAAGTATAATTAACCCTTCTTTTATTGCGAACAAAAGTAAAATAGAAATACAACGATAAGGTAGTCAGGCACCAACATAATCCTCCTCAACATGTCCCGATTCTTCATGCTCGGGAGGATACTCTAACTGTTTTGCAACATTTGGTATAGTGTTACCCAGGTGGCAACCCAAGGGAGGGGGTGAATTGGGTTTATGAAAAATATTGGCTAATAAAATGTCACACCCACAATTTTCCATAAAATAAACACAAGTTTGGTCATTGATTAGATCTCACAAAACATGTGCCATCCCAACATAATTATCCAAAATGTGTCAATGAATTGACAAACATCCATACTCCCAAAGAGGCCATTACGAACCCAAAAGGTAAAGTTAGAAATTCAAGTATTTAGATGAGTTATATTACATCTTTCTAAAAAAAAAAAGTTGGACTAAAGATGTTAAATAACTCTAACTAAACTTTCTTCAAAAGATGCAACACGCCAAGCATACCATGCTCTACCATCTATGTCTCCGGGAGGGTACCTGAAATTGAAAGACGGGGTGAGCCAAAAGCCCAGTAGGAAAGTTTACACCAAAGCTATATGAATGCTAAACATAACAATACACACACACCCCATCTCAAGATCACCATATAAGTTCTATATACAAGGTACGATATGTTAATGACATAAGAAAGAAGGACGCTAAGATTCATTTCATATATATAAACATTTAGATACTCCATGAAGAGGGACCACTAACTTCATCCATAGTCGTCATGTCATCTCAAGTGTGTCACCATGCCATTCCTAGCATACCCGAAGGTGTCTAGTTCATTTCCTAGCATTCCCGGTAGGGAGTCTAGTACATTTCCTAGCATACCCGAAAGGGAATCTAGTTCTCTTCCTAGCATACCCCAAAGGGAATCTAGTTCTCTTCCTAGCATACCCAAAAGGGAATCTAGTTCGAGTGATTGTCTCATTTGCATGAATCACTTGGATTTACTTTAAGGGTTTATCATAGGGATGTCATTGTATAACAATACGTTATTCAAACGTTCAATACAAGGGTCACGGGAAATGTATATTGGAGGATCACATCAACCTTAGCATGTGTAGTTGAGGCTCAACATCACCTGAAACGTTTATACACAATACGATTGAGCGAGAAGTCACGAATAAGCGTCTATGAGCAAGACAACCACACTAGCACACAAAGAGAAACTATGCGCGGTTTCTAGAAGTTTAAATGGAAGAACGGGTGTCGGGATGGAAGACATTGGAACCTCCAGAAGCCCCAGTATCGCTACACCACTGAACATGGAGCGCTACCTTTCGCTCCAGAAGCCCCAGTATCGCTACACCACTTATCATGGAGCGCTACCTTTCGCTCCAGAGGCCCCAATATCGCTACACCACTTATCATGGAGCGCTACCTTTCGCTCCAGAGGCCCCAGTATCGCTATGGCTCATGCTGCTACTGCACCTACTTCCTCTCCCGCGGGTCACATGGTCCATATGTCTGATGCTAAGTATGACCGGTACACTTAGTCCCCTGTCCTCTCTTCTCCTGCTGTTGGTACATTTATTACAGGTAACTCCACCGCCGGCATGGTTACTTCGCGCACTTGGGTTATTGACTCTGGTGCTACCGATCATATGACCCGGGACTACAGGTACTCTTTCTGAGTATTCTCCTCTTAGTAGGACTGGACAGGTTACCGTGGCCAACGGCTCTTCTCTTGACATTCGAGGTTGTGGCATTGCTACTCCCACTTCCTCGTTGACCCTGCAACATGTGTTACATACCCCTGGCTCCCCTTTTAATCTGCTTTCCATTAGTCGTGTTACTAAAGATTTAAACTGCTCCGTAGCATTTTTTCCTAATCATTGTGTTTTTCAGGATCTGGTGACGAAGCGGACTATCAGTAAAGGGAGTGTTATAGGGGGCCTGTATGTGCTTGATCAACCGATTGCCTGTGCCGGGCTCACCTCCTCTGCTTATGATGCTCACTGTTGTTTGGGTCATCCCTCTTTAGCTAGTTTACAGTCTTTATGTCCTGAATTTAATTCTATTTCTCATTTATCTTGTGAGTCTTGTCATTTAGCCAAACACCATCGTGTGTCTTATCCTATTCGTAATAATAACAGAAGTTCTATTCCGTTTGCCCTTGTGCATACTGATGTGTGGGGTCCATGCTCCATCCCTACGCCCTTAGGCTATAGATATTTTGTGACTTTTGTGGATGACTACTCTCGTTTTACTTACATTTACCTTTTGAGAGCTCACTCTGAAGTCTTCTCTGTGTGGAGTTCTTTCTTCTCTGAGATTCGTACCCAGTTTGGTCATACTATTCGTGTTCTCCGTAGTGATAATGGTAAAGAATATGTATCACAGTGGTTCCAGGCACATTTGTCCCACCATGGCATTGTTCACCAGACATCTTGTCCCGACACCCCACAACAAAATGGGGTTGCCGAACGCAAGAATCGTCATCTTCTCGACACTGCTCGTGCTCTCCTTTTCCGCACGGGTGTTCCCAAATGCTTCTGGGGTGATGCTGTTCTCACTGCCTGCTATCTCACTAATCGCTTATCTTCCTCCGTCCTTTGTGGTGTCACCCTCCAGTCTGTCCTTCTCCCTACCATTCCTCCTTATAGTCTTCCTCTTCGCCTATTTGGGGGTGTGTGTTATGTTCGCGATACTCGCCCCAGTTTGTCCATCCATTCTCTCAAATGTGTCTTCCTTGGGTACTCCAAAATCCAGAAAGGGTATCGATGTTTCTCCCCCCAATTGCGTCGGTATCTCACCTCTCGGGATGTGGCCTTTGTCGAGACTGAGTCATTCTATCCTTTCACTAGTGTCTCGGAGTCCCCTCCACCTGATGACTTTCTTGTCTATCTCTCGACTCCTCCGGCACCACCTCCGGCCCCGGCACACACCTCCCCCTTGGCTTCCCCTACTGAGCCAGTCCCTTTGCCAGCTGATCCGGTCTCACCCTCTGTGGCTCCCCCTGCCCCCTCTAGCCGCCCCTACCGCTCCTGCCGTGATCACCCTTTATATGTTACCTCCTACCATGGTTTGACAACTCCTATTCGCTCATTGATTGTCAGCCTAGATTCTGTGCCCCAGCCACATACTCTTGGTGAGGCTTTGGCTCATGCGGGATGGCGTGCTGCTATGGAGGAGGAAATGCAGGCCTTGGAGGCCAATCATACTTGGGATCTTGTTTCTCTTCCCCCTACCAAGAATGCTATTGGTTGCAAATGGGTTTATGCCGTCAAAGTTCATCCCGATGGCTCCATTGCCCGCCTTAAAGCTCGCCTTGTGGCCAAGGGTTATGCCCAAACCTATGTTGTCGATTACTTTGAGACCTTCTCCCCAGTGGCCAAAATGGCCTCCCTCCGCCTCCTTCTCTCTTCGGCGGTTACTCATTCGTGGCGCTTATACCAATTGGATGTGAAGAATGCTTTCCTTCACGGTAATCTCACTGAGGAGGTATATATTGAGCAACCACCCGGGTTTGTTGCTCAGGGAGGGGAACGTCGTGTCTATCGGCTTCGCCGCTCTCTTTATGGGTTAAAACAGTCTCCAAGGGCCTGGTTTGGTCGGTTCAGTCACGTGGTTACTAGTTTTGGGCTGATACAGTCTGCGAAGGATCATTCGGTCTTCTATCGCCACCATTCTTCTGGATGTATCATGCTGATTGTATATGTGGATGATATTGTCATTACCGGTGATGATGCACAGGGGATTATTGATCTCAAGCAGTTTCTCAATCAGCATTTTCAAACCAAAGACCTTGGGCAGCTGAAATATTTTCTTGGCATCGAGGTGTTCGCGGAAAGAAGGGTATTGTTATTTTCCAGCGCAAATATGTCTTGGATATTCTGTTTGATGCAGGGCTGTTCCAAGCAAAAGGGGTCACTTCCCCTATGGACCCAGGAGCCAAGCTACTACCCGATACTAGTGAGTTATTCCCTCTCCCAACCAGTATAGGCAGTTGGTTGGGAAGTTGAATTATCTAACTACAATGACTAGGCCAGACATTACTTACTCTGTCAGTGTTGTTAGTCAGTTTGCTCAGAATCCGCTGGTTCCTCACTGGCATGCAGTTCTACATATCCTCCGGTATTTACAAAGTAATCCAGGGAAAGGTATTCGGTATCATAATCAGGGCTACACCTGGATAGAGGGATACACCGATGTCGATTGGGCTGGATGCCCAACTGATAGACGATCCAGACGATCCACCTCTGGTTTTTCAGTCACTATTGGGGGTAACCTGGTCAGTTGGAAAAGCAAGAAGCAAGCAGTGGTGGCTCGTTCAAGTGCCGAAGCAGAGTATAGGGCCATGGCTTTAGCCACTTCCGAGATTATGTGGATTCGGCATATCCTCTCCGAATTACGAGCAACAGTGGACGGACCGACCCAACTATGGTGTGATAATCAGTCTGCCATACATATCACCACTAATCCTGTGTTCCACGAACGTACGAAACATATTGAGATCGATTGTCATTTCATCCGCGATGAATACAAGAAGGGCACGATCACTCCTGTGAACAATTGGCGAATATCTTCACTAAGCCACTAGTTGGGAATCGAGTTTCATATATATGTAACAAACTGAGCATGATTGATGTATATGCACCAGTTTGAGGGAGGGTGTTAGTTGTTATGTGTATAGATTAGGTTATGTATAAGTTAACCCTAATGGGCCTAGGTGATTAGAGCCCATTAGGTTAACCCTAACCTCATCTATTTTATTATAAATAAACGGCTCGCCCCTCTCTAAAGAGTGTGGGTTTTAATCTTTACAGTTAGCAATTGAACTGCCCTCCATGACCAACCAATGCCTTATTTTTTTATAACTATTTTTAAGGTTGGTTGTGAGTTATTGTTTCATACAACTCGAATGTAACCATTGCGGTTGCGATGACCTATGTTCTGCTATGTATGCGAAAAGTGAGTCAACTATCGATATTTTTCTCGTGGTAACCTGTCTTTTAAATAATAAATGAAACGCAAATCCCAAATGCTTATTGCGACAGTAAAATGCAAATCGCAAATGCTTATTACCAACAAAACGCAAATTAAAAGTGCGTACATGTAATGAGCAATCTATATTTGTGTACAACTTTCCACGCTGGAACGATGATGCCATGTCATCATAAAACGCAGATAGAATTTGCGTCTTGCCCTATTTTTATGAATTGTTTGAATAGTAGCCTAATTTGCTAATTAGTTTGTGGAAAAGCTTTATTATTATAAAAAAACTCTGTTAATGTTGGCAACTACTTGTCTTTGCTTTTTTCTTGTCTTCTCCATTTCATTTGAACTGAATGAGAAGGTTTCTGAAATATGTCTATCTTTGTACACACGCAGCTTAGCAAATATTGCCTCTGGTACAGCTGTTGTTGCACCAAAAATTCCTGAGTCAGACAAAGGTGATAACGAGGACATACAAAAGTCCGGTGAAGAACCACAAATTTCAAGTTCTACTACTGTATCTGCAAGCAACATTTTCTCCTTTGGAGCCTCTGCCAATATTTCAGGTCCAAGTAATGGTTCACTTGGTTCACACCCTTCTATATTTTCATCCCCTGCTCCAGTTCCAGTTGCAGTTGATTTCACAGAACAAAAATTTGGAAACAGTTTTAGCAATACTGCCCCTTCAACTACTGTTACCATTACTACCAACGGCACCAGCACTGCCTTTGCCTCCAATGGAAGTGTCTCTACCTCGCGTGCAGCATCTTCATTTCCGGTAGCCCCTCCTTTTGATTTTAGGTCTGGCTATGGAGCTCTATCGAATCCAGTTTCAACGATATCGACCACTTCCAGTTTAGAAGCTACAGGTTTGAAAGCCAAAACTGAAAAGGAATCAACATTAAGCAATGGCAACCTAAGCAACACGCCTTTTGGTGGCACGTCATTTGGAATGGCAAGCACAGGAAGTAACATTTTCAGATTCAGTGCTTCAGCTACATCTTCATCTGCCAAAAGTCTGTCTCAGGGTTCTATTTTTTGCACCACTAATGGATCTTTAGCCATCACACAGGTGTCTCCTGCTAAAACTGGGGTTGCAGTGGTTACGCAGAGCATGCCTATTCAGTTTGGGTCATCTTTCACCTCTAGCAGTCCACTGTTTGGTTCCTCGAGCAGTCCACTATTTGGTTCTTCAACTTCTCCCAAGTTGTTCGATTCAACCTCCAGTTTCGGTGTCAATTCTTCGGCTTCCTCTTCACAGACGAACACCATTAGCTCCAGTGGTGCCCCCACTTCAAGCTTATTTGGATCCAACTGGCAGCCCACCACCACCCCATTTAGTTCTACTTCTCCATCAACTGTTTTTGCCTTTGGAGCATCCTCCACTTTTGTTGCTTCTACCAATAATGCCCCTGCGGTGTTTGGATCATCTAATAGTGGCTCTACGATGTTTGGCAGCGGAATTCCAGCAACACCTATCTTAGGTAATGGGGATCAGATGAGCATGGAAGATAGTATGTCCGAGGATCTTGTACATGGATCGGCACCGGCAACTCCAGTCTTTGATCAACTACCCATCTCAGCCTCATCATCTAGCTTTATTTTTGGTTCAACAGTTTCATCTGGGGGAATTCCCTCTTTTTAATTCAGTAATACACAGAATCAGAGCACCCCGCAAATGCCACCTCCATTTCAGTCATCTGGTAGTCTGAAGTTTGGTGCCAATAATAGTTTCTCATTGGGTTCTGGTGGTGGCGGTGACAAGTCTGGTCGGAAAATAGTCAAAGTCAAACACAAGAACCAAAGAAGACCATAATACATGAGTATTTGGTTCCTAAACATTCCTGTGGTTAATGGGCTAACGAGAAGAGATTCAGTTTCCGTATTGTTGGGAGATTTTTGGCTGGAGTTCGCTGTTATTGTGGGTGTTTCTTGATGCTGGAAAATGTAGATCGATCTGGTTGAGTCTTCTGAATTCTGGTAATTCTGATGTGTCATTGCAATGTATGTTTTATTGGCCAATTTTTCTGTTCTTATATGGTAGGGAAAATGTGTTCCAATTTTGGTTTTCTTTAGTGAACGTAAGAGCAATAGTAGTGTATTTTAGTAGTTATAGTTCATAGGGTTTCTGGCCCGGAAACTGTGTTATCGAGTTTGTTTGTGTACTCTGTACTTGTAAAATAAAAGGAAAGTTTCAGTGGCAAGTAATTCTACCTTCTGGTTATTGTAATGCTTACTAGGGCTACTAGGCATCTTTTCACCTTTCTGTGCACGTTTCCAAATTTTGAGAAATGCAGAGAACACCGAAGACTCATTTCAGCCACAGTACCCCACCCATTGCTCCATAACATCACCTGTAGAAAGAACTTGGGAGAAATTGAACATGGCATACGAACATATGGTACATTTACCATTTGTGGTAAAAACTGGTATTGCACATTCACCTGCATGCTTGTGCCTCAAATGGGTGAATATAGAAAGCTCAGTCAGTATATAACAAGAAGCTCAACATATCTGATATTGTTATCAATGCTGAGAGATTTCAGATGAACAAGGAGAAACAAAAGTAGAGTGTATTTTGATATACATGAAATATAATAATTAAATTACTCTCATGTTGACCTTATTAGTTTTAGTTTTATGCTATCTTGTGACTAATTATGATTTATTTATGTTTACAGAAAAAATAGAGATTTGTCATGAAATGAACTTTATGCAAGGTCAATGATGTAGTCCAATTCAAATAAATCAACTCCAACCCAAATTAGAGGTCTATCGGGTGCAAACAAGTGAAGTCATTCAAGAAAAGAAGAATCCAACTTGATTTTGGAATTATACATAAAATTGAAAGCAATCCCGAGTTGGAGTATTTTTGGATAGCTTTTAGTATTTTAGACGTAACTTTCTGCCTATAACTCGGATTTAGGAGATTCAAATTGGGTTAGAAAGCTATTTTAAAGGGCTACATATTTATGTGAAATAATAATTTTTCAATTTTGACCTTTAAGGGGTCAAAACGGGCTCTGGGCTAAAAATACTGAAAAAGTCAAATCCGAATTTATTTTGGATTTAGGATTTTTCTAAGAGGCGAAGCTTATGAAAATAGAGAGGAAAAGTGGTTGAAAGGGGAGGATACAAAAAAGAAGAACACGGCAAACCAAAGAGGAGGATTTCACTTTTGGGGATCTCACGGCTAAAAAATCAAAGAGAGAAAAAATAAATCCAAGGTTGCTCTTCTATATTTCTGTAAGATTTATATTTTCTTCAATGGAGTTTTATTGTTATTTTGATTTATGTTTCATCGACTCCATGAGTAGCTAAACATTGAAACCAGGGTTAAGGATGAAACCTCATATATTTTATTGATTAATTTTAGGGGTACTTAATGTTGAGTCCTATCTCTAAGACTAATCTAGTGTTTCATCCTCAACACTTTTCAACATTAATTTTGCATTCTAAAATTCAAAAAATACCCAAAATGACCCTAAAAATAAATAGAGCACTAAATCAGGATTGTCCTAAAAATAAGGGATGTGTTTACCAACTTACCTTTAATATTACATTGACTGTCCAAAGAATCAGACGGTTTCCGATCGGCGCTTCGGTTCTGTCCTAAAAATAAGGGACGGTTCGTATTCTCTCTCGTTGTTTGCCCACCAAAAACTCCATCGAAGTCCATTGTTTGCCCTTCGCATCCCGTCCTACGGTCCGGTCACCACGGCAGCAACTGAAGACCGGCGACGTCTGTACTTTGGTGTCACTGGCGGACTGGGTGGTGTTCCGATCGAACACCCAGCCATTGTTTCGTATTGTGTTCTGGGTTTTCGGCCTCTGTGTTAGGGTTCAAAAAACGCAGTACTGTGCAGACGAACGGCGATCTAGGGGCCCGATCTACCGTCTACGACAGACCCTTGACGCGTATTAGGACCTGTGCCAAGAACTACGTGCCGAGATACTACATGAGCTAATTAGAAATGGGAAAAAATAGGATGTAATATATTATCACACATGCCGTGCAATGTTTTGATAATTTTCAGTACATTACGTTGATGTTAGACTCCTTTGTGTGCGGTGGTAAATTTCGTAGAAGGGTGGGTAATTATAGTTAGGGGATGGTAAATTTCAGTATATGATGGTAAATTGGATGGATGTGGTCAATTTCATTGTGGGATTCATGTTCAATGTTCAATTTTGGTCAGTTAATTTTGATGGTTAATTTCAGTATATGATGTTGATGTTAAACTCCTTTTGTGCGGTGGTAAATTTCGTGGAAGGGGTGGTAATTGTGGATAGGTTGATGGTAAATTTCACATTTATCATTTGATGATCTCTCTGCATTTTATCATGTTTATATCATAACGTAAAAATACTACACCGCTTCCTTGCGTTTTGATGGTAAATTTCTCTCTGCATTTTAACATTTTGATGGTAAATTTCTTTCTGCATTTTAGCATATCGATGGTAAATTTCGAAATGCATTTTAGCATTTCGATGGTAAATTTGTCTCTGCATTTTAACATTTCGATGGTAAATTTGTCTCTGCATTTTAGCATTTCGATGGTAAATTTCGAACCAACTAAAAACGACAAAAATAAAAATTATACACTCACCGTGTGTTTTTTAGCAATTTTCAACAAAATTTCTTCAAGTTTGGCGATGCGATCTTTGTCCTAACTTTCGACCCTCAATGTTTTTCCCGATGAGTAATAAAGAAAGATACTTTGTGTGACTACGTTTCAAAAAATCTGAAGATATGGTAAGGAAAATCCCAAAAAACCCTTGCGATTGCATAGAAAATCAAATCTTCAGTGGGAAGATTCCAGCAAAATTGCCATCATATTGACAAAATACAATATTGATTCCTTAACATGAAATATTTGAAGAAGATTCTGGCCCGCATCACCAAAACCGAATATTCACGATGATCTAAAAAATCAGTCCCGTTTCCGGCAGCTTCCAGATCCGATGGCATCCTACGGTTTCTGGCGGTGGCCAACAGTTTCCGATGGGTTGTCCTGTAAGTTAAACATGACAGATTTGCTGCATAAACAAAACTTTCGACGAACATTAAATCCAGCGACTTGATTCCATAATCAGTTAACTCTTTTACCTTATTTAATTCCGTAATTACAGCCATATTTATTGCCCCAACTATAAACATGTCAAATCAATACAAAATATTTTCTGAATCAAAAAAGGATAAGAGGGTAATCTACCACCAAAAAATAAGGGCAAACGTGTCAACCAAGCTAAATTGGGGGTGAAAACATAAGTTTGAAAAGTGTATGAGATTTAACCCTCGTAGTGTAGGTAAAAAGGACCTGATTTAATTTACTCTTAAAAAAATTAAATTATTTGAATTATTTTTGTAATTGTACGTAAGAGGAGAGAGTTGAGAGGTTCAGCTCTCAAGACTCAAGAGAGAAACAACCTCCTTTTTCTCTTTTAGATTTGATATGCCTCAGTGACAGATTCTTGATTTTTTTTTTTTTTTTTTTGTCTTTGATATTGAAAACACACACACACACAAAAGACGTGATGTAACTTATTTGAGTTCAGAAAGTGATATTTGGTTGCTTGTATATTCGAATCAATTTCACTGCTATGGCCTCTTTATTTTTTTTATTGTAGTAGTAGTCGTCTTTTGATTTTATAAAATTATCATATTGGTAATTTGTATTTATTATCGTAAATTTATGCAACTTATTATGATAAGTATACTTTATTATGATAAAATTAGTTACTACAATCAATATATAATAGTTATTGTACAATAAAATTTTCACTCTTCTTTGTAGTGAAATATATTATAATTTTTATATAACAAAATTTTTATGATTTTTGCGTAATTTGTGTATTTTAAAATTTTGTGTGATCTCTCCTCGGTGATAAATTTTTATAATTCTTGTATATTGGCATAATTTTAAACTTTCCGTAAATTTTTCATCTAAAAATCATATTATGTATCTAGTAATGAATTCTTTATAATTTTTGTATACGAACTTTTCATAAATTATCAAATTTATGAACTTTTGTTATTATCTTAATAGTAAAATTTAGTTTTGGTATGATTTTTGACAGGTCTATAATTTTAGGATACTTGAAAATTTGTTTTGAGATATTAGGGGAGAGAAGATTAGAAGAGAGAAATTTTGGAAGATTAGGAGAGAAGATTGAAAGAGAGAAAAGATAATCATGATATATATTTTTTCAAATATAAGATCAGAAAATAACCTTCTCAAGTAACCCAGACTATTTCCGAAGAGTCTCTATCCGAAGAATCTATATGATATAGAACTTATAATTTTAAACCCCAAAATATATTCTCTTTTCTAATTACCTTAAGAAGATAAGTTGACCTATGTTTTGTAAAATAATTAATTGTTATGTTTAAAATAATCAATTTATTTGGTACTCCAGGAGCACCAAATAAATTTTCCTGTTCCAACTATGGATAACGAAATAGTAATGTCGGTATCAACCTCCAGAATACTCTTCACCTTACAACATATGAATTTGGTTGAATTTGGATACTCACCAAATTCACAGAGATTTACCATCACCTGATAGTAACTCAATTGATAGTCTCAACCTCACTTAAATCTACCGTAGTAATACAAATTGAACAAATGCAATTCAAGGAAAAAATACCGGACAGAAAACTCCTACCAAAAATGCTTTTACATAATTTCTTGATACACTTAATACGATCTACGAATTTTACTCGATAAGACTTGAAAAACCACACAGCCAAATCGGTGTTATGGTATTAATGTAAGGGGAGCGTCCGTAAACATTTACACGTTTTTTAAACTCAGGCAGAGCTTTCTGAATTCAAAGCAGCCACTGAATCTGTGTTGTTTCCCCCAGTGGGATTTTGCTTCCTCTCTGCTTGAAGCGACCGGCAGAGTGGTTCAAGCTTTTCCTTCTGATTCTTCGTTTTCTCCAGTTGTTTCCTTAAGTGCCCACGCTGCTCAGTCAAACGAAGAATCTAAGTGATGATTTATTTGTAACAAAGTTTAAATTAACTCAACACTATTTGCATGTAGACATGAAAAATGAAGAACAGTGGAACTAAGTGGTCCCCAAGGCCATGTTATCCAGCGCGCAAAAAAAAAAGAACGAGAAGAAACAATGGAATGCACTTTTGAGGAATCCCAAAGCAGCAAAATGTTTGCAAGGCGGTGGAATTCAATATAATCCGAACGACTCGTTCTGTGGAAAAAGTTTCATAGAGTAAAACTTGCATAATGTAATGATGAATATGCAGCAGATGAAGGGAAAGTACACAAGTTTCTAAACATGAATATAACAAAGCATTGCTGGACAATTACAAAGAGATGCAAGACAGCATGACCATGTAAGAAAAGACCATAAATAGACTATATGGATCTGTATAGTGATTTGATAAGAACAACAGTGTTCCCATTTGTATAGGTAAGATTTACTTGAATGGGAAAACCATACTTCCTCAACAAGTTCTATCAGAGTAATGTCTGATTTCTCGCTTTTGCTCTTTAAGAAGGTGTTCTCCCTTTTGAGTTCCTTTATCGACTTCCCCACCTGTTTTTACAAGCATCACAAATGGAATGGTTAGTTACTTTGAGAACTGCACTATGCTGCTAACAAGTTGCAATAAAATTCAGCAATCAACAAAACAAATGAAGTCAAAGAAATGGCAATCTCAAAGGAACAACATACCTTCTCAATCTCTTGCTTGAATGTTTCAAAAACCTCGTTGCTTTTCACAAGAGCATCCTGCAAAAAAAAAAGAAAAGAAAACCTAGCATATAAGTCGCACACTTATCCTTGGGATAGCCTCCCCTATAGATCAGATAACACGACAAAAAACCTTTACACATGAACTTGTGAACCAACAGGGCTTCTTTTGGCTATGTGGTGTTGGTGAACTTCATGAATTGCACCAATGTCAAGTTGCATCCCTAGGGCATTTGTCATGATGGGAAGTGCTTTTACCACATTAATGATCCGGTGTAATCTTCATGTACATCTCTTACCAGTAAACTAGTATTGGTTCATTGAGTCGGAGCCCGTATAAACTAATTTCTCAAAATAGAGATCGACATTATTCCACCTTCCAGTTTTTGACGGTTGGACCTCTAACAAAACACATTGTTACATACCTGCCTATGCGTGTATACGGGGCATGGGCTACTTGTATGTTTATTTGACGACCAAGGGCCACCTACTTGGACATGAGTCTCTATTTTAAATGTGTATCATACTTCTGTGTACATTACACCACCATTGTTCATAAAAACAAGATGTCATAATTTTCCCTCATTCCCACCCAACCTGGCCTCTTGTCCCACTAACTGCTAAATCTCTTGTTTCTAGCTTTTATTTGTTTTTTAGACAGTCAACATTCATGAAACTTCCTTCAAAGCAATGACTGTTTCTACGTATATAACATCAGCAAAATGGATGTCTTAATCTTGGAAGAGGTTTGCTTTCACAGTTTGTGTTGGTGAACCGATTCCCCTTTATCTAACATGAGCATTTTCAGGAAATTCAACACTCAAAAGTTTTCCAGTCCCACTTCAACCATGCCACTTTGGTTCCACACTGCTGAAGAAAGGTTTTGATGATGCCAGGAGATAGAAATCAATAACTGAGGGACAACCTCGAGTCATTTTAAACCAAGACAAACAAGAAAGTTAACAAGCCGCTACATGAAAAATGTTTCCCAACCTCCATGTGTGCAGGTCTCAATTGAGATATACACATCTTTACACCTCTCAGGCCCCACTATCATCCAGAAGGACAAGAAAAAAATAGAAGAATTATCTATGTCCATAGTGCTTGGGCCATGCTCGCTAAACAAGCTTGGAGATGTCAAGGCAAGTTGTTTAAACCCACACAAGGTCATTTATTCATTTTTTCCAAGGCTTCCTAGTTTAAAATTGTATCAATGAAAGAAAAAACAGTAGAATATTAACTTTGTATGAATGCTAATATTCTTGCTATTCGAAAAATACATTTCAAACAGAAGTGCACTTCCAAGGTTTGTATTCTACGAAATCTTCTATTGGAACTTCTTTATTTACGGAAAAGATATTCCTTATATTAGGCCAGGCATCCATGCCAATGCACTCTTCACTACAGTATAAATCTCGACATTTGATTGTACTTTGTAGAGCAGCAATATGATCTTCATCTAAAAAGGGGAGAAATAACTCCTAATCAGAATCTGATTTTGCCAAAATGAAGGAAAAACGTAATTCTTTCCAAATCATATTTTTAGACAAATTTAACTAAAATATGCTGCTTGCATCAGCTTCTGAACATAAACTATGAACATAAATGCAAATCTGCCTGCTGGTCATCAAACTAGTAGACACAAATTCATCATATTTACAGATTTCTGGAACTAATCCTCAGCGTCTTCAGATTCATGAAAAACATTGTCCAAACTAATGCTAGCAACAGTGAAAGAATATTTTGTTGGGAGTAAAATAAACCTGGAATTGCTGGAATTTTTCTCCATCAGCTGTTAATTGTAAGCGCAAAGTCTTTTCAGTTGCCAATAATTGTGACACCTGCTCTGCATATAACTTCATCTGCGACTGTTCCTGGAGCAATTTTTCCTCATGCTGTTGAATTTTCAAATCAGCAATCTGGAGTTCAAGTGTTTTCTGCTTCAACTGCACATACAAGTTCCACAATGAAAGCAAATCCAGAACCTTGCATAGAGTGCATTATAAGTGACTCTGGAAATGCAAAAATGGATTATAAATGCATGAACAAATTACCATCTGTGTGTGCTGCTGTTCAGAAAGAGCATACTGATCTGCAAGTTGCTTCAGTTTGCTTCTTAACCTGAACTTGAAGATTTTGCGCATTATTTTGGATACTCAAGATGGCACCTTATGAAATAGGATCAAAACAGAAGGAAGAGCTGGTAAGCAGTAAAGGAATGGACTTAGTGAGCTTTAAAAAAAAAATTACTCAATAGCTATTAGCTATGTAGCATAAACATGGGTACAGCACCATAAAGACACACTGACAAGGCAAAGGCACATCTAGATAGATAAAGAGCAAAGTTTCAACTTCTTGTAAGCGAGGGAGGACATAAAGGTGATTCGATTGATGAAAGGAAAATGTAGGAAAACAATTTTTTTTATTCTTAACATTAGAAGGTATCTCGGCAAAGAATCTTTAGAGGTATGATGTGTTAGGTTCCACCAAACTCCACTTTGCATGTCACCCTTCCAGCCTAATCTTATGAGATATAGGCATCATAATAATTGAATAATGAAATTATTCCTCAATCCTCATGGGTTCCTTAATCATACATTTCATTATCCTTCAGCTGAGACAGACATTCATCTTTCTGCCCTTCCAGCCTAATGCTTACTTCCTGAAACAGAAAACAAAAAACTGAGAATATAATAAAGCACACAGCCACACACAAGAACATACAATTCATAAGTAACACAAAAAGATCATTAAACCGAATGCACAAAACAAAACATGAATCACAGGGAAATTGTGGACTTATGTATGGGGCATCCCCCAGGATTACCTAAATTATGAAGAACTTCGTACAAGTTAGGCTACCAATCAATTAAGAAAAGCATAAGCACTAACAAAATCTGAAGAGAGAGATTCCAATTAACACATGGATAACAAGCTAAGTTGTATTCTGGCCAAATCAGAGCCAGAAAAAGTACGAATAATGCCCCCAAAGACCATCAAACTCAACAAGTTACAAGCTTCAAACAAAAAGCATTCTTAAGTAAGAGATAGCTTCTAGAGATTTGTGGGTAATAACCTAGACTAAACCATGTTACCAATCGATGTAGGCATCCTGCCGAGATTTGAAATTGACAAAAGGTAAGTTCTTTTGGCCTTCCAAACTATCAAACAATTTTTTATTCAAAAAAAGGTGTTCCAGAGCAGCTGGAGAAGAAAGGAGAATTCTAAATTATAATGAGGAGCTTCCATGGGCAACAAAAACAAATCTTACCTCCAATCAGTAACACTAAAAAAAGAAAAAAGAAAGAGAAGAAGACAGATGAGGGTGGAAAAAGAAGGGAAAAGTTATTCAGAAAAATGTGACATGAGGTACAAATGTAGATCCGGCGACCCCTTATAGAAAAGAGAGGAAAAAATGCTCATTATAATTTATTCCAAAAGTTCAGCTACAAAGATCAATACACAAACTAGGAGAAAAATAAAAAAAGATCATCCTAATGTCTAAAACAACCAAATACCGCTGTTGAACCAAAACAAATGTCACACCCATATCCTGCTTTGAGCTGGGTACACTACAGCCCATCTGAGGGTTTCCTCTAGTAAACAGAAGGCAATCTACGATGCTATTGCAAGAAAGACAGGTTATCAAATGAAAAGTAGAGTCTCAGACACCTTAATTGCATCATGGAATTTATTTGATAGATCTAATCTCAAGTTTTGCCCCTCTGTTGATACTCGTTTGCATTCATCCTGCCAAATAACAAGGAAGAAAAGAAAATTGTGATATCTGACTCAAAGATAATAAGCTTCACAGCTATGATGTTAAAACTAAGACTCTGAAAACAAATCACAAATATTTAATACATTTGAGTGTGTAAACTACAATCTAGGGTACAAAAAGTTAAAACGTATTAAACAAGGTATTGTGATCTGGATCAAATTGCAAATAAATTATAGCTTTCATGCAAATGTTGAATAAGTTGAATAATTTTTTTTTCAAAGAATTTTGTTCTTAAAATTTTTGAGTTGGTGGAGGTTGTCACAACTCTGAAAGTGTATTAGATATTATCCGAAAAAGAACTAACATAACCTGATCATCTGCAGGAGGGAAGAAACTGATTAATGAAACTACCAGTAATACATGATCAGCTGAAACAGATGGAGCTGAAAAGAAGGTATACCATTAACATTTTGTTCTGACGTTGTAATTCCCGGCACAATGACTCAAGTTTATCTCGAACAGTGATGGCTACAAAAAAGGTAGTTCGTACATTAAAATGATATAGTAAATAGAAGTACAAACGTATTATCAGAAAAGAATTAATTTAGCTTCTGTGTAGTCAAGATAAACTGAAGAGGCGTTCCATTGAACATTGTGCATAATTTTTCTCTTAGTTGTTTCCAATTTTCAGTTAAGTACAAGTATCTACTGTCAAATCTGCTGAAATTCTCAAGAAAAACAAGTTTGTTTTCCAGACGATCCCACATTTTACAGAAGTTCTGAATTATGAACCTCTTGAGGAAATTTAACACAACTTAAATATTTCATTATCTAGCAGTGCAACAAAGAAACTTTCCAAATGACTATTTAGGATTTAACCAGTTGATCGAACAAAAGGGAAAAGTTTCTCCAGTGAACACTAGTCATTCATTGAACCTGGCCAAACTTATGTGTCCTCTTATTACAGACTCTAAGAGGGATGCACAGAAGGTTCGACGTGTTTTGGTAATCTCAAGGGACAAAATCCTATCCCTACCCAATATATCATCTCTACATATCAGGTACAGTGCTCATCTATTGAAAACTAACCATATGTGGTACGAAAATACTGGAATGAATTCTATGCACGAGTGAATAGATAAAATGCAGTTCAGCAACGTCGCTCCAAAGGTGCAAATGCTATCTATTCAAGTTTTCTCATAAAAGTCTAAAGGAGATGCTACATGTAGGACCCACCATGTGAGATCTAGAGAAAAAGAGGTTGCCAAATTTTGCCTGTACCTAAACCTTGAGCCAAAACAGGAAAAAGATATGGCAATGCTATAATATAGCAAGAGGTTTAGCTACCCATTGCAGAGAAAAATACACGGCCTTCATACTATTTTGCACAAATAGAGGCCCTTATACTTCATCATTGGAAATGCTCTTAGTGCTTCTATTTCAAGGAGGAGTGGCATAAATTTCCCATGACTGTGGTTGATCGATGGAAGAATTTTATTGATATATCAAGGAGTCTTGCTTCAGAAAAAGAAACAATCTAGTAACAATATTGGATGTATGATGGTGAGCTGCATGACGGCATCCGAAGAGATGTACTGTTTAACCTCTCTAGTATGTCAGTGCGAACACCATACAGGGATCTCTTCCACATAAATCATCAGTAAAAATGAATGACAAACGCGAGTTAAGCCTCACACTTATAAAGTTGCTTTCATGCTTCTTACAGCAGATGCAGCTACAAAAAAAAAATGTCATAAGGCTTAAAAGACAAACTGCTACTGGAGACCAAATAACAACTGTTCCCATAACAATCAAAATATCCATAGTGTTTTAAGCATATGCATTAACCATTGAACAAGAGGATCGTAGCCTTTCGAAATTCTTGACAAATAAGCAACCTGAATCTCTTTCTGAGAGAACTTGTTGATATTTCAAGGTGAACTCTAGAAACTCCTTTTCAGATTTAAAGGCACGCTTTGTATTCTTCCGTTTCACTTCAGAGGTTTCCTGACAAAGAAATATTGTCCAATCATCAAACAAGCATCATGAAACATATCTTGGTGGTTACACAAAGAGTCAGCACTAAACAGCATAGAATAACGACGTACATCCAAAATCTCTAAGTCATGATAGAGTCAACAGATTCATCTTGATATGCCGCCGCCGCCGCCGCCGACCCGGGGTTTTTTTTTTTGGTTTGGGGGGGGGGGGGGGGGGGGGGGGGCATTTTGCCACGTTGTATAAAATAAATGGTGGCAGAAAAAAAAATAATCTTGATCAATCAACTTCTGTGAGACACGTTTACCAATTATGCTTTAGAAAAACCAAAATCTTAAACTGCACAAATGATGTCCAGTGTGAAATATCCAAATGCTATCTCCAACTCACAGGTCTTTCAATTACAACCTGCTGCCATCAGGAAAAAAATGTAGCCAAAATTTTTCTGCATTGAGATGATAAAATTGGTGCATGCATGCAACTTTGACGGATCTAATTGGAAAGTCCATTACAACAGTTACTGGAAAAAGAAGGCGTACATCTCTTAATAGCTTCACTAGATAATCGGTTACTGTGATGTATTCGAACTTCTGCGTGTATATACCTCAGAACGGCAATCATCATGAGCTGCAACTATCTACTCAGATGAAACTTTTCATCTATTCTTTCCTTAGTGGCTTAAAAAGTATTCCTATTTCGAACAATGTGCAGCTAAACTAGCTATATATGTACCATTAAATTTGTTTTTCCTTCATAAAATGTCTTTAACAAAATTTGTCACGTACATAAATTTAAGGGAGATTTACCTGGAGGAAGTAAGTCACTGACAGGTTTCTTTCACTAGTTAAAATTTACTCAAGTAAACACCTAAAGGGGCACACCAGAAGGAAGTACAACTAGGTCTTTTAGAAACCTACAGCTAAATATGTGAACAAGGAAAAATTATTGGAGCTAAATGAGACTCATTACTTCGAACATTAAAAAACATACAGACACATAATAATAACCACAAATTGATAAATTTAACCAGAATCAAACTCGATATCCACATTCTTTGACTTGAAATTGAATAGACAGCATCATATAGGCAGGAAATAAAGTATAATGAGTGGAAAAAAAGAAAAAGGAGACTTAAACAGTGCACACATGCACACACATATCTATAAGAATTAGGATTTAATGATATCACTAACTGTTTTTTTGTTGTTTTCAGCACTGTCAGTTGAAGATATATCCTTTATGTGTGCTGCTTGTGTCTCTAGGCCTCCTTCAATTGCTGCAAAAGAAGAAAAAAGAACGAACAAACTCATGTCAACATTCACCAATTCCTGCACCGGACTTGTCAAGTACGTAGATGTGATTGACGGATGAAAACGGGAAAATTACAGTCTCAATCCGTGCACTAACATCAATTACTTGGACTCACGAATGGATGTCGGGCAAGGACATATGTCTAAGCATTGGATTCATATGATTTCCATCTCAAGGACAGGTGAACACGCCAAAATGTTTGTGTTCTTAAAATTATTTGATTTTTCCCCTAGGATAAATGATGTTTACTAGGATCCTTAAGCAATTTCTTGCATACTAAAGGAATTCTGTGCATAATTCATGAAAAGGTCAGACTAGAAAATATGCTTGCTGGGTGGATGTCCAAACCAAACATATAGAACACAGATGCCACATACTCATCCAAGTACAGAGTGTCCTGCACTTGTACTTACACATTTAGAAGGGTCCATGTAACATCAGAGGAACATCTCGTGATTGATAACAACTAATACTTGACATTATGCCGTTTCCTATATAACCCTAAACATAAGTAGCATCACCTGCCTGCATGCTGTGTGTATGTGTGCTAATTGCGGTAAATAAATTCTTGTACGGTGTTTGCTTCGTAAAATAGGCATGGACATAGAACATGTAGACGGAAAATCCTGAAAAGGTAGAACAAAGATTTTGCAACTTACAATACATTTATATAAAAGATGTAATTTAACTTTTTGTTGAAATATTCCAACTCCTACCTGAAATTGCTATATGCGGAAGATGAAGCTCTAGTTCTCTACAAATGCCATGTAACACCCTTCTAACTTTCTTCCTGCCATAGTCTAATTTCCATTGCTCGGTCCTTTTCTTATCTTAGATTTTTTTTTAATGCCTAGTATAGTTCATGTTGTTCCTCCATGATGGAAGTCTCGAAGAAAAGAGAATCTGAAATACATCAAAGCACATTCTGTGCCTCATCTTGGTTGGCACTCTTTGCGTGAAGAGTATAACTTTACTGATTGAAAAAAACATAAAACAAAGCAGACTTCCATAGTTTCCAATCAATTTAGCATAAGAGGAGAAATTTCCTTCCATGAACAAAGCAAAAAACAAATTGTAGGTTAACAGGGGCAGAAACAAGGAACGCCTAACGTAGAACAACACAATAAGGAAAGCAGTATAAATCCAAAACTAATTGACTATACAAGATGACAGATCATAAAACTGCCAAGGTATATTGCGCCGATTGTTTTACTACAACTTTTTGTCATTCAGCATACTGAGATGTAGAGAATTAACAAAAAGAATAGAGAGAAGAAGAAACAATCTAGTTATGCCACAATCCATGGTACAGTTTGTTGAGCTCATTAGCTGAAACTAAAGCAAAAATTATTCCTCCTATATTGAAACAACAGGGTTCAGGCAGGGTTCAGGCAACAACTGGTTCCCAAAATATTCAGCTATGAAAAATTAAAACAAGGAAACCAAGGGAGTAAAGGTACAGATGCTAACCTTTATTTGACTGACATTTCTCCTGATCTCCAGAAACAGGCTTCGCTGATTCAGGCATAACCAATTTACATTCACTCTGCTCAGAACTGTCTTTCCCAAGCAGTTCCAATCCCTGTGACGCATCATACACATCATCATTTTCAGATAATGTGACTGGAAAGGTTCGAGAATTCTCACTCTTTTCAGCTTTTCCCTCACTTGACTGAAGCTCAGTCACCAGTAATTCAGGTCTGGATTCTATTTCTACTAATCTCTCCTCCTTATAGTCACTCAGTTGATTTTCTTGCTCAGGTGTCGGTGCATCATCACCCCCATCATTCTCAGATAACGGGACAGGAAAAGTTCTAGAACTCCCACTTTTTTGGGTTTTTCCCTCACTTGACTGAAGCTCATTGACTACTAATTCAGGTTTGGAATCCGATTCTACTAATTTCTCCTCCTTATAATCAATCACTGGCTTCTCTTGCTCGACTGTTGGTGTTGAAATGCAGAGACAAATTTACCATCAAAATGCTAAAATGCATTTCGAAATTTACCATCGATATGCTAAAATGCAGAGAGAAATTTACCATCAAAACGCAAGGAAGCGGTGTAGTATTTTTACGTTATGATATAAACATGGTAAAATGCAGAGAGACCATCAAATGATAAATGTGAAATTTACCATCAACCTATCCACAATTACCACCCGTTCTACGAAATTTACCATCGCACACAAAGGAGTTTAACATCAACATCATATACTGAAATTAACCTTCAAAATTAACTGACAAAAATTGAACATTGAACATGAATCCCACAATAAAATTGACCATATCCATCCAATTTACCATCATATACTGAAATTTACCATCCCCTAACTACAATTACCCACCCTTCTACGAAATTTACCACCGCACACAAAGGAGTCTAACATCAACGTAATGTACTGAAAATTGTCAAAACATTGCACGGCATGTGTGATAATATATTACATCCTATTTTTTCCATTTTTAATTAGCTCATGTATTATCTCGGCCCGTAGTTCTTGGCACGAGTCCTAATACACGTCAAGGGTTTGTCGTAGACAGTAGATCGGGCCCCTAGATCGCCGTTCGTCTACACAGTACTGCGTTTTTTGAACCCTAACACAGAGGCCGAAAATCCAGAACACAATACGGAACAACAGCTGGGTGTTCGATCGGAAACACCACCCAGTCCGCCAGTGACACCAAAGTACAGACGTCGCCGGTCTTCAGTTGCTGCCGCAGTGACCGGACCGTAGGACGGGATGCGAAGGGCAAACAGTGGACTTCGATGGAGTTTTTGGTGGGCAAACAGCGAGAGAGAATATAACCGTCCCTTATTTTTAGGACAGAACCGAAGCGCCAACCGGAAACCGTCTGATTCTTTGGACAGTTAATGTAATATTAAAGGTAAGTTGGTAAACACATCCCTTATTTTTAGGACAATCCTGATTTTGTGCTCTATTTATTTTTAGGGTCATTTTGGGTAGTTTTTGAATTTTAGGATGCAAAATTAATGTTGAAAAGTATTTAGGATGAAACACTAGATTAGTCTTAGAGATAGGACTCAACATTAAGTACCCCTTAAACTTTTATATTTTGTGCTAATTGAGAAATTTAAAACGTAATGACAAAAAACTTTAAAAATCACTAAGGATAGAAGTAATTAAAAAAAGGGGTACTTAATGTTGAGTCCTATCTCTAAGATAGTGTTTCATCATCAACACTTTTCAACATTAATTTTGCATCCTAAAATTCAAAAAATACCCAAAATGACCTTAAAAATAAATAGAGCACTAAATCAGGATTGTCCTAAAAATAAGGGATGTGTTTACCAACTTAACTTTAATATTACATTGACTGTCCAAATAATCAGACGGTTTCCGGTCGGCGCTTCGGTTCTGTCCTAAAAATAAGGGACGGTTCGTATTCTCTCTCGTTGTTTGCCCACCAAAAACTCCATCGAAGTCCACAGTTTGCCCTTCGCATCCCGTCCTACGGTCCGGTCACCGCGGGCAGCAACTGAAGACCGGCGACGTCTATACTTTGGTGTCACTGGCGGACTGGGTGGTGTTCCGATCGAACACCCAGCCGTTGTTTCGTATTGTGTTATGTATTTTCGGCCTCTGTGTTAGGGTTCAAAAAACGCGAGTACCGTGCAGACGAACGGCGATCTAGGGGCCCGATCTATCGTCTAGGACAGACCCTTGACGCGTATTAGGACCTGTGCCAAGAACTACGGGCCGAGATACTAAATGAGCTAATTAGAAATGAGAAAAAATAGGATGTAATATATTATCACACATGCCGTGCAATGTTTTGATAATTTTCAGTACATTACGTTGATGTTAGACTCCTTTGTGTGCAGTGGTAAATTCCGTAGAAGGGTGGGTAATTGTAGTTAGGGGATGGTAAATTTCAGTATATGATGGTAAATTGGATGGATGTGGTCAATTTTATTGTGGGATTCATGTTCAATGTTCAATTTTGGTTAGTTAATTTTGAAGGTTAATTTCAGTATATGATGTTGATGTTAAACTCCTTTGTGTGCGATGGTAAATTTCGTAGAAGGGGTGGTAATTGTGGATAGGTTGATGGTAAATTTCAAATTTATCATTTGATGGTCTCTCTGCATTTTACCATGTTTATATCATAACGTAAAAATACTACACCGCTTCCTTGCGTTTTGATGGTAAATTTTTCTCTGCATTTTAGCATATCGATGGTAAATTTCGGAATGCATTTTAGCATTTTGATGGTAAATTTGTCTCTGCATTTTAACATTTCGATGGTAAATTTGTCTCTGCATTTTAGCATTTCGATGGTAAATTTCGAACCAACTAAAAACGACAAAAATAAAAATTATACACTCACCGTGTGTTTTTTTTAGCAATTTTCAATAAAATTTCTTCAGGTTTGGCGATGCGATCTTTGTCCTAACTTTCAACCCTCAATGTTTTTCCCGATGAGTAATAAAGAAAGATACTTTGTGTGACTACGTTTCAAAAAATCTGAAGATATGGTAAGAAAAATCCTAGAAAACCCTTGCGATTGCATAGAAAATCAAATCTTCAGTGGGAAGATTCCAGCAAAATTGCCATCATATTGACAAAATACAATATTCTGATTCCTTAACATGGAATATTTGAAGAAGATTCTGGCCCGCATCACCAAAATCGAATATTCACGATGATCTAAAAAATCAGTCCCGTTTTCGGCAGCTTCCAGATCGGGCGGCATCCTACGGTTTCTAGCGGTGGGCAACAGTTTCCGGCGGGTTGTCCTGTAAATTAAACATGACAGATTTGCTGCATAAACAAAACTTCCTACGAACATTAAATCCAGCGACTTGATTCCATAATCAGTTAACTCTTTTACCTTATTTAATTCCGTAATTACAGCCATATTTATTGCCCCAACTATAAACATGCCAAATCAATACAAAATATTTTCTGAATCAAAAAAAGGATAAGAGGATAATCTACCACCAAAAAATAAGGGCAAACGTGTCAACCGAGCTAAATTGGGGGTGAAAACATAAGTTTGAAAAGTGTATGAGATTCAACCCTACGTAGTGTAGGTAAAAAGGACCCTGATTTATCAAATGAAGACCCAAAGACAGAGAAATCATCCATGAAAATTTCAAGAAATCGCTCTACCATATCAGAGAATATGGAAACCATGCATCGCTGGAAAGTAGCAGGTGCATTGCACAACCCAAAAGGCATGCGGCGGTAGGCGAATATACCAAAGGAACAGGTGAATGTGGTCTTCTCTTGGTCTGCAGGGTTCACAGGAATCTGGTTATAGCCAGAGTAGCCATCCAGAAAACAATAGTATGCATGGCCTGCTAACCTTTCTAACATCTGATCAATAAAAGGGAGAGGAAAATGGTCCTTCCTAGTCATTGAGTTTAATTTACGGTAGTCAATACAAACCCTCCATCCCATTTTTACACGAGAGGGAACTAACTCATTATCCTCATTGACCACCACCGTAAGACCTGACCTTTTAGGCACGACTTGCACCGGGCTCACCCATGCACTGTCAGAAACTGGGTAAATGATACCCGCATTTAGAAGCTTCAATATTTCTCCCCTTATTACTTCTTGCATCGTAGGATTTAGTCGCCTTTGTGGTTCACGAGATGTCTTTGCATTATCTTCCAAATGAATTTTATGCATAACCACTGAGGGACTAATTCCTTTGATATTTGCTATGGACCATCCTATGGCTTCTTTGTTTTTATCAAGGACATCAAGCAATTGTTTTTCCTGAATATTATCAAGGTCTGCAGCTATAATGACAGGTAGAGTATTAGAAGGACCTAAAAATGCATACTTGAGAGTGTTGGGTAAAGGTTTGAGGTCCAGCTGTGGAGGCTCTAGAATAGATGTAAGCGGCGATGATGGTGATAGAGTCAGTGGTTCTATCTTTGGTGTATATGAAGACGTACCCATTACAGGTGCCGAATCTAAAAGTGAATTGACTTGTTCTATGGATTCATCAATATCAAAGTCACAACCAAAATAGGCCAGGCACATCTCTAGTGGATCCATGGCATACGTCTGAAAAAACGTTTTCTCTACTAGACTCTCTATCAAATTCACCTCACTAACATTGTCATTTTGGTCTAGTGGTGCCTTACTAATTTCAAAGACGTTAAGCTCTGCTGTAAGATTTCCAAATAAAATCTTCATCACCCCATTTCGACAATTGACAAGGGCATTGGACGTGGCTAGGAATGGCCGCCCCAAGATGACTGGAATTTGACCATGTGAATTTTGGATAGGTTGAGTGTCGAGGACAACAAAATCCACTGGAAAGTAGAAAGTATCAACCTTAATTAATACATCCTCAATGACACCCCTTGGAATTTCGACAGACCGATCAGCTAACTGGAGGGTAATAGGAGTAGATTTCAATTCACCTAAATCCAGTTGTTTGTAGACTGAATATGGCAGGAGATTTACACTTGCACCCAAATCAAGCAAAGCTCGCTCAATATGGTGTTCCCCAATTCGACATGAGATGGTAGGACATCCTGGGTCCTTGTATTTTATAGGAAACTTGCATTGGATTACTGAACTAGCGTGTTCAGTCAAGAAGGCTTTTTTCAGCAAGTTGGTCTTTCTTTTCTGGGTGACCAAGTCTTTGAGAAATTTTGCATATGAGGGTACTTGCTGAATTGCATCAAGAAATGGGATGTTTATTTGAACTTGCTTAAATACCTCTAAAATTTCTGCAAATTGGGTATCCTTTTTATCATTCTTGAGCCTGTGAGGAAAAGGAGGCTTAGGAATAAAATTCTTAACAGAAGAGCCACGGACAGTAGGTGAAGAGAAAGTAGGCAGCTTACTAGTACTACGAGAAATGTCTATCCCAATAGGATTTTCATCCTCCTTGCTTGGTACTATGTCCACCTTTGCAGGTAACGTAACTCCATGTTCGACTTCCTTACCTGACCTAAGAGAAATAACAGATTGTACGTGTTCCTGCTCACGGATAGGTCCAGATGTGTTATCAATGACAAACTGCCCTTTCGGATTGACTATAGGTTGACTAGGAAATTTTCCTTTCTCTCTCTCGCCCATGTGATTGGCTAACTGGCCCACTTGATTCTCTAATTTGGAAATGGCCTGGGTATTCAAGTGAGTGGAATTTTTTATTTCAACTATGGATTGGCCAGTTACTTGCATGAATGCTTTAAGAGAGTCTTCCAATGACGACTTTTGTTGTGTTGGAGGAGCAAACTACAAGTTAGATTGTGGTAAAGGAGGTGGACAGAGTAAGATTGGGTGTGATGAGGTTGTCCAGGATATTGTTGGTGAGGAGGACGAAAACCTGGAGGAATTTGTGCATGTGATTGTAAAGGTTGTCCACTTAAATTTGTAGGCATTTAATTTTGTCTCCATGACAAATTTGGGTGGTTCCGCCAATTGGGATTGTATGTTTCTGAGAAAGGGCTACCAAATGGTTTTCCATAGTTGTTAAGTGCGTTTGCTTGCTCAGCAAAACATTCAGAATAACCTACCGTTGAAGGACACATTTGGCTTGTATGCATTGGACTCGCACAGACTGAACATACTTCATCTTGGATATGGCTGACAGAATGACTTGACAATCATAAACTCAATGCCTCTATTTTCTTTGAAAGACTATCTAACTGTCTCTTTGTCTCAAAGTCCTCTCGAACTTCATATAGGTCACCTCGTTTTGATTGGGACGGGGGATCTTTTCTACTAGAAAAATCCCACTGTTGAGAGCTTTCAGATAACTCCTCGAGAAAGGTGTATGCTTGGTCATCCTTAAGCTCAAGAAACTCCCACTATTCATAGACTCGATCATATTCCTATGAGTTTGCGTCAATCCATTAGAGAAATATTGAACAAGTCTCCAAACTTCAAATCCATGGTGGGGGCATTTCAGAAGTAGGTCCTTAAATCTCTCCCAACATTCATAGAATTTTTCACTATCTTCTTGAAAGAAGCCAGTGATTTGTCGTCGAAGGGCATTAGTTTTGGACATGGGAAAGAACTTAGCTAAGAATTTGGAGACCGAAGTCTCCCATGAAGTAATAGACCTAGATGCCAAAGAATTCAGCCAAGCTTTTGCCTTATCCTTAAGAGAAAAAGGAAATAGACGTAGACAGGATTCGTCAGTAAAATTTTGAAACTTGAAAGTTGCACAAATTTCAAGAAAATCCTTTACATGCATGTAAGGATCTTCACGATCAAGTCCATGAAAACTGGGCAGGAGTTGCACAATATGAGGTTTCAATTCAAAATGTGTAGCAGTAGTTGTAGGCAAAACTATGCATGATGGGGGATTAGTGGTGATGGGGGAGAAAAGCTCCCAAAGGGTTTTGGTCTCCTCCTCCTCACGATCAGCCATATCGACTCTACACAAACGATGAGTATTATCTCGAACCCAAATGTGCATAAACTTCCAATCCAACTTAATAAAAAAAATCACACAAGGTCCTCAGTACACTAGCACAAAATCAATTTAATTATCTAAAGTTTAGTTATGGGTGGTGGTTTTAAACTCCTAATATTCAAAATTCTAGACAGCTCCTACTCCTTTTAAGAGTAAATAGAGGGGTTACCAGTTAAGGACCGTCAATTAACAACCAGGTAAATTCCCAGGAAAGATGGAAGGGTCACAACTTTTCAAGTAAGCGGTCCCACTTAAAACCCATTATCCTTAGACCACACGACTGCCTTGTGACAGAATTTTCCTAGACATTGTTAATTGAAAGCTGCTCACTGGAGTGACCAACTATTATCTCCTTCAAAGAGGATCCTATGAGCTATGTTAAATCCTACGGCCAACTTCTAATGAATTTTATTGTGATTTGGCTCAGGATTAGAATGCAAAGATGGTGATTTTTGGGCCAAGGAACGGGTGATGAATTCCCAACATTATCTTATTTGGGGTTTATGCCCTTAAATAAGTTATGCAATATGATTAAAAATGCACACATAAGAAAAACAACAAATCCAAACACAACTACTTTTTAAAAAAAAAATAAAACTGTTACCAAACAAGGTTACCAGAATTTAAAATCCACAGTGACAAATCTGATTGGAGTGCATGCGTCTGTTTTAGCACACTTTTTCAAACATATGCTGCAAATCTGTCCTGCAAAACACAACAAACAAACAAAAACTATCTTTTTTTTTCTTTTTTGTTAGTTTTGGATAAATAAATAAACTAGCACACTAAAAACAAAAAAAACTATTAAAATTATTTCTTTTTTTTTGGTACTTCTTTTCTATTTGTTTTTACTTAGAAAATAGAATTCCTTAGAAGAAATTTAATAAAAGACTAATGAGTTTTTTAACACAAATACAAGAACTAATCCCCGGCAACGGCGCCAAAAACTTGTTGTGAAAATTTTAATTGTTACTCGCAAGCGCACGAATCTATTAGAGTATAGATAAAGCAAGAACGAGGTCGAACCCAAGGGACTATTGCGGATGGAACGCGGTTAAAAACTCGATTAATCTAGAATAAAATTCCTAATCTAGTTCAATAACTATTGGAGATTTTGATGTGAAAATAAAATAAAACTTATAGCTATGAAAGGGAGAGTGATCAAATAAGTAAAACACTAGGGCATAGAATCCATTACATGTACAATATCTCTAACATTTATATTCTTTAATTCTCCAATTTCTCTTCACAATAAATTGGTCGCAAAACTCTTTATTGTGGAAAATAATCTTGACAACTTTTTAGCTTTGGAAAAGTAGTTCTTCTTTTGCCAAACAAAGATATAGAATCAAATCATTCATTGAATTCGTCAAAACACAACTTATATCCGTTTTTCACAAATTATAAATTGAATCCAACTAAAATCAATGAAAATTCAATTCTAATGTTTTAATGAAATATAGACAAATGAACAAGAAGAACTTTAGTTCATTTAATACATGTTTTTCATTTGAAGAAATTAAGTCACATAAATAATTATAGATATTTAAACAAGTAACTTCATCCTAGCCCTAGCTACTAATTTAGCCTAACATGGTAATGAAAATAAAGACAATAAACCAAAAGAACTTACTTGATTGCATTAAGTAGAGAATACTTCAATTACAAAATCAAATCCTTCTTCTTCAATTTCTTCCAAAATGAAAGATGAATGGTATTCAAAAAGAAAGAACAAAGAAAGAAGAAAGAAGAGAAAAACTTGGAGTTTTATCTCTATCTATCTTCCTATCTCTCTCAATATCTCAATCTCTCTCTATTTATGCCTTCTATTTCTATCTCCAAATACCTCATTTTATAGGTAAATTTAGGAGATATTTTTGGCAATTTGGCTTGACAAGTTGGCAACTTGGAAGAAGGGAATTTCAAAACAACTTCTTCTTTGACCACTTGCAAGAAGAGAATTCTAAATTTACTTCTTCTTTTGACAACTTGCATGAAAAACAAATTACTCAAAAGAGAAGTATACAAATTGACAACTAATATGGAGAATTTATCTAGTGTTTTGCGGACATGAACAATCTTGATGATTAGTGCTTCCAACAGATCTTGAACTTAAGACATCAAGTTTTTAAGCCTCCTTCTTGAGCATAACCGTTGATCTTTTCTCCGATTCTAATATAAAGCACGGACAAGCCAACTTTGAATCACTTTTTATTCTTTTTTTCATCAAACTTGTAAAATACCTGCAAAACATAAAACATAATAAAATGAGACAAAATATAATAAAATATGACTAATAAAATATAAATTAGGGATAAAAATGTACACTAAATTGTGCACATCAACGATCTCACGCCAAAACCCAAAACAACAAATCTCTTCCTCTTCTCCCTTCTCTCTTCTCATTCTCTCTGTCTCCTTATTTTGTAGTCCCTTCTCAATGCATATACTTCTTGTATGTGTTTTTTTTTTTTTTGAGAATTCGGAATGGATTTGTCAGATCATTTATGTGTTTTCCTATACGTCTTTCCTTTAGATTTATGGGATTCTTGATGTTTTTTTCCTTTTTTGTGGATTTCTCTGATGTTCTACTAAATATGATTTGTGGAAGGTGCTTGCAACTTGTTTGATGAAATACCAATATATAACATGACCATGATTGCTTATTCAAATAAAATCACGATTCAAACACACCTTGAATGTATTTCATTCATGAGATAGGAAGAATGACGTTGTGCTCAGGTATAGGGATTTGTACATATTTTCCGTATATTATGTTTCGTTCTCACTTATTTCACAATACACTTTTTAGCTGTGGTTATCTCTTGCTTATCCAAACAAAACATAGTCTTTTAATGTCTTCAACTGTGCAACATACTTGAGACATGTCGGAATTCCTATTAGGAATCACTGACTCGCTAGCTCTTTGATCTCTCGCCTTTATTTGTAGGCATCACCCTTAAGGAGCAACCTCCAAACTTTGCATCAACACTTGTTAATGTTGGCCTTAGCAAAGTACGTCTTTATCATAACAAACATTCCAATACCTTCTTTTCATTTATTTTATACAATTGCCAGCTTCTATCTTTCTGTTATGGAATTTGATAAATGTCTGTGTAGCTTTTTAGAAGTATAAGAAGATTGTCTAGTGTCCATACACAGTGACATAAATTTTAATATCTGCATTACCTGAATATGGCGTACTAAAGCCAATGCATGACGGTTTCGCCTTTTAACTTTAGTTCTCCAAACAAACTGCATCTACTTGGCCATTTAAATTGACTCGAGGTAATGATGTGTTTTACTCTTGGGCTCTAATGCGAATGGAGGTCAAGTTGCTTTACTAATGTGTTTTACTACTTGGCAATGTTCTCCACTTGGGTCCGGAGCTCCCCCTTTATCCAAACGGCTAAATTCCTATTTTGCGAAGAACCTATATAATTTATTGACTCTCTCTCTCTCTCTCTCTCTTCTCTCTCTAACGATAAAATGTAATGCCTTGGAATATGCAAAATGATAACATGTCTATAGTTGGGCATTTTTTATCTTTTGGTGGGCCCGACATAGTCGGTTTTTGGCGGGTCATTATGTGGTAGTTTGGTCTGTAATGGATGATTACTTGAAGTTATCGAAAATTACTTTTACTTTCAATTTGTTTCTTGTTCAAGTACGAAAAGTTTAATGAACTTTTTTTATCTTATCAAATCGGGCAATGAGTCTGCGATTACCTTGGAGCACAAAAATTTGCAAAGATCATTTTTTTTATCTTAGTTTAATTTGATGTCCTGAACCATTTGTCAGCGATTTAACTTGCCACAAATAAATTTGCTGAATGTGTTTTCTCAAATTGGAAGGTTAAACCAAAATAGAACAAATGATAAAGATAAGGTATTAATGCTTCATATATATGTAATCTTATTCATTTTAGTTTCTCATGTGTTATTTTATCTAACTATTTAGGTTCGTAATGTAAAAAAAATGTGCAAGGAGTTGAACACTTCTTCTTTTTCGTTCGAACATTGTTAGAATAAATTAAGGTATCAATCAAAACGGATCAAAGAATTCAAGATAAAGAAACAAAAAATAAAAAAGAATGTAACTGCATAGTCATATTCTTGTAAGCCAACTACGATAAATTTTGGAAGATATGACTGAAACATATGGGTTGAAATATGTTGAGTTAGAAGACCACCGGAAAGGAAGGCTGAGAAGGAATGACAAAATAAATGAAAAAGAAAATTTGGTAGAATTAAGGGTACAAGCTACTCAATGGTAGAATCTATACTATTATGTATTGCAGGACGACTTTTTGTGAGAGTCGTCTTGAGAGCGCCAAGTGGCGTCACCTAGAACAATCTAAATTAAATGTCAAAAGTTATTTTAAAAAATAATCTTTTCCTCCTTGATTTGAGATAATCATTTAAAATTTAAAAATTATTCATATAAATACTAATCTTAAAAGATATACATTTCCAATTTTGAAAAGCTGCAGATTTCCTAAAGCTATGGTAACTTATCCTAATCTTTTCAAACTTTCGTCATTGATTTTAGATAAAATTAATTAATTTTGAAAATTTTTGTATTGCCAAATGCCGTGGATATTCATTTTGGATATCCATTAACAACATCCACTAGCCTTAAAAGGATATATATGAAAAGAAGTTGATAACCAAAAGCTTTGGTAGCTTATCCTAATCACTTCAAATATTGATATGAAAAGAAGTGTTTCTCTTTGTTCCTCCATTTTTTACTCTCATTGTTACCTCCACTTCTCAACATGTTAGAATGTCTCAAGAGAAATTGGTGAAAAACTTAGTATTATTTATTGGTTGCTGGGTGGGGGGCCGATAAAAACTGCTCCATAAGATCTTAAACAAAATATTTAATTCATAAACAAAATAATGTAAATTGTTATCTACGTACAACTAAAAAAATATAAATTACATTGAAGTATACATTTTTAAATATTTTTATGACTTTATATTTATAGAGTGAATAAGTTATATAAAAGTTATATAACGGTGAATAATTATATAAGTTGTTTATGACACTCATTGACCCGTGCATAGCACGGTATAAATTGGTTTTCAGCAATAAACTCAAGTATTTATATTTTCAATAATCTCATCTATCTATACTATTATGTATTACAGGGGTGTTTTCGTTAGAAGCCTCTTGAGATTGCCAAGTGGCGTCTTTTGATAGGTTCTAAAATTAATTAACAAGCGCACAAGTAGCAAGACACAAGTGGATTAAAATTAAATTAAATTAATTGAATTCAAAATGCTTATCAGTAGTTTAAAATACTTATCCGTTCAAATCCTTTTTATCCCTAACCATACTTATTAGTTAAAATCTGAAGAAAAAAATTAAACTAAATACCTGTCAACGTGGAAAACTTATCTTTTCTTTCAAAAATTTGGTCTGATTAATTAAGATTAAATTAAACAATTAAATTCAAATTCATAATTTAAATTTCTTTTATCCCCTAACCGTACTTATCATTTCAAATTTAAAATTACTATCAGTTGTTATTAGGAATACTTATCCTTTTCATACTAAAAGTAAATTTAAAATACCTATCAATGTGTACGTGAATTACTTATTAAGAATACTTATCTTTTTCATTCAAAAATTTGGTCCTATATATGCATGGTTGGGTACGTGGATGATCAAAGACTGTACCAATCTGGGTTTAAGCCAATTACTCTTGCTCTCAATGGGGGTTTATAGATTTGGAGTTCAGGCGTACACCAAATCTCATTAACGAAAATCTCCATGTCGTCTCCATATCTCTCATGTATCTCTAAATACCAAATCTTATCACAAAAAATTCTTATGTCGTCTCGATATTCTTCTACCGGTCGAAATAAAATTCATCGAAAGTCGGACTCACAAAATATACCGATTTGTATCAATCCCAAAGTCTTCAATTTCTAATTTATGGAGCGGTAAGACGATAGATTGAATCAATTATCAGACACAGATCATTGAATCTAAGAGATTTCATAAATATTTGAACTCTCTTCCAAGTGAGTTACATATATAATTCCTTGTTTAATTATATCTTCTCTTTTTTTTTTTTTTACTAATTCCTATTTTTCTATTATTGATAAATTTTGTATATTATATTCTTACCTTTCTACAACTTCACGGACTGTAAGTTAGACAAATCATGGCCGAACTTAAGAAAAATAACCCATGCATAAGAAGACCTCCATAAAATTTTAGAGTGCAATGATGATAGAAAGACAGCTTTATTGATATTTCCCTTGAACAATGCAGAGGGGGAAAAAAAAACACAAACCCAGACAATTGGAAAACTAGTGAATGAATACTATTCTCCTGAAATAACGATAAATATTAGATATACTTCTCTTTAGTATATATGGCGAAGTCTATATATTCATTAGAATAGGATGTATCTGTTTTTTAAAATATATTTCTTACTTTTGCATGATTTAAAAATTGAGGAAATTGCTTTATTCCATTCTTTTTTATGTATACAAAAACTAACAATTTCAAAGAAAAAAGGAGTTTTTATAGCCAAACCTACAGCTACCCTAAAAGTACAATAGATAGTAATATAAGAAATGACATTCTAAACATAGACTATAATTACTTGATAGATTTATGTTTTTATATCTATTTTATCGCATGGAGAGGTGCCAACTGTGAGCAGAAATATTGAGTGTCCAAAATAAGAAGGAAGGTCGTGAAATAGTTGATGGATTTGATTAGAATTTTGTTTGGATTAAACCAACTTTATTGATTAATAATGTTTTGGTTCTTATGGATTTTTTAAATGATCGTGCAACATTACTTAGCACATAAAAAACTTAATTTTAAAAAGTTAACTTAATTCCAACTTAAAATAATACTAGAGACCAGTTCAAAAGTTCAAAACTCTTTTCTGACTATCATTTCAAAATGTGTATATCATCGACACCGATCTTATGCTTTTTTTGGAGCACATTCAAGTTTTTATTTTTTCATATACATGGTTCAACGTAATATCACATCAATTGTAATTGGTTCTCATAAGGTAATTTTTTTTATCATCGCAAATGTTTCGATTTGAAAATTGTTGAACGGCACTAATTGATTGTTGCTCTTGCTGTTCAAAGTAATTAATTTTGACATTCTATTTACGTCTAAACTTATCAGCTACATTAGTCACTCTACTTAAAAAAAAAAAATCTTTATGTGAACTAAGTTTTGCTCTTGTGGCGACGTTTGTGTTAAACATTGACTGGTCGGAAGATTGTTTCTATCTTTTACAAGGTAACAAAAAAGTAAAAAGGTAGTAGTCATTTATTATATGTTTGCATATAATTTGTTTTTTGTTTATTGATATTTTTAAAAAATTAATTTTATTTATCCTTTCATTTTATATGTTTAGGAATTTTAAGACAATGAGAACGACCACTAAAGCCATAATTATGAGATTTACATTTGTTATCATGACTTTCAGAAAAAAGATTTGCTAAATTTAATTCTCAATCATAGTTGGTTGATGGTGTGAATATATTTACTTTTTCACTATTTAAATACTGAAATAACTCATAATTTTGCATTCATATCAATTGTGTTGATACTTCAATACCTCCCGTCTCGTGAAACAAATACTCTTCAAGGATTTCACAAGATTTTATTGCAATTATTGATTCGTGGACCACTTCTGGGTCTTTCAAAAGGTAAAACCCTCCATAGGCATATGTTAATGGCTTGCCTTCTGTTAGAGAAATAATTAATTTTTACTGATTTGTTCGCTGTCCAGTATTTGATTCCTTAATTTTAAAAATAGAGGCGATGGTAAAAGCGAATTGCGACAATCCGTCAGGCCCCGTGCATAATGTTTGAAAAAACTTACCTCCAAAAATAAGAAAAACTCAAGCAAAAAGTCGAAATGATGTTGCAAAATGACGAAATGATGTTGCAAAAACGATTGAAGGGGAAAGCGATAATCATGTCTATGAATACAAGCAGGATGCTTCCATTGTAAGCAGAATATATTCAACATCGGTAAATAAAAGATTTCGAGAAAAAAATATAATTATTTTTTTTTTCAGCTTAGAACAGTGAATTCAATTTTTTGAAGAAGTTGGTGTAGAATTGTTGCAAAAATCATTTCCCGATATCTCAATTTTGGTTATCATATTGTAAAGAGAATTTATCTAATGAAAATTTAACATTTATGAGGAAAATGTTTGTGAAAAGGTATTTTTAGCCATTAAATGCGGGAAAAAATTAATAGGTAATTTGACTAGTTAACCGTTTGATCCTTTTTACTAGTTAATTTAACCTGTTATCTTGGAGTTAGCTCCAACACCCCGTTTAAACGGTCCGCTATTTCTCTTTGAGGAAAATATTTGTGAAAAGATATTTTTAGCCATTAAATGCGAGAAAAATTAATAGGTAATTTGACTAGTTAACCGTTTGAGCATTTTACTCCTGTTATCTTGGAGTTAGCTTCAACACCCCGTTTAAACGGGCAGCTATTTAACCGTTTGAGCTTTTTACTCCTGTTATTTCGCTGTGAAAAAACTTACCTCCAAAAATAAGAAAAACTCAAGCAAAAAGTCGAAATGATGTTGCAAAATGACGAAATGATGTTGCAAAAACGATTGAAGGGGAAAGCGATAATCATGTCTATGAATACAAGCAGGATGCTTCCATTGTAAGCAGAATATATTCAACATCGGTAAATAAAAGATTTCGAGAAAAAAATATAATTATTTTTTTTTTCAGCTTAGAACAGTGAATTCAATTTTTTGAAGAAGTTGGTGCAGAATTGTTGCAAAAATCATTTTCCGATATCTCAATTTTGGTTATCATATTGTAAAGAGAATTTATCTAATGAAAATTTAACATTTATGAGGAAAATGTTTGTGAAAAGGTATTTTTAGCCATTAAATGCGGGAAAAATTAATAGGTAATTTGACTAGTTAACCGTTTGATCCTTTTTACTAGTTAATTTAATCTGTTATCTTGGAGTTAGCTCCAACACCCCGTTTAAACGGTCCGCTATTTCGCTTTGAGGAAAATATTTGTGAAAAGACATTTTTAGCCATTAAATGGTATAAAAATTATTAAGTAATTTGACTAGTTAACCGTTTGAGCATTTTACTCCTATTATCTTGGACTTAGCTTCAACACCCCGTTTAAACGGGCAACTATTTAACCGTTTGAGCTTTTTACTCCTGTTATTTTGCTGTGTCTTCTTTTTAACTCCCCCCCCCCCCCTCTTCAGTTCTTACAAGTACATACTCAATACCCTCCACCCACCCAATTTCAAAACCTTAATTTTCCCCCATGACTTCGACGACGTCGGGCGAAGGCACCTCATACGAAGGCGGCGGCAGAGGAACCGGCGGGAAGTTTCGTAAAAGGGCTTCTCAACAGCCCCAGCCGACGCCGTACGATCGGCCCCTGTCGACCTCCCTTACAAACCCTAGAAACAACGGCTGGCTCTCCAAACTCGTCGACCCCGCCTCCAAACTCATCTCTTCCAGCGCTCGCTTGTTCTTCTCTTCCGTCTTCCGCAAATGCCCCCCGCTTCAACTGCCACCAGGTGCAATTTACACGCGCACACACATTCTGTATTGTTTTTCCCCGAAAATTAGTCATTTGAATGTGTGCTCATTCTGAATGTGTGCTCATATTTATTTATTTATTTGGCCGGAGAGTTGCATAACCACTTGATCAGTTAATTAATAGAATTGGAAAACGAATAACCATATATGAATGGGGAATATTTATTTATTTTTTCCTTCATAAATCTTGAATTTGAATGGGGAAGTGGTTGTTCGAGCTCTATAAAATAATTATCATAATTTATAAAAGGAAAAAGCTTCCATATAAATTAAGGTATATAATTTATCCATTACAATACATGTAAAGTTGGTTCAATTTCTCACCTATACTGTATTAGGAAAAATAAATGAATACACATTGTCAAAACCATGTCATCGACAACACACACACATACACTTTCTTTTATTAGGTTCAAAACTTGAAATTATTCGATCAATTCTTTTATACATGAAGAATATTGTGATGTCAACTTATACGTACAAAAAGAACAAATATTCTGCAAAACAATGTATGGATGCATGCATATTTAATAAGCACTGGTTATGCATAAATATTCTAGTCACTCGATCAAATCATATGAAAAAGAAATAATTAAAAGGCCTTGGAGATATATACTTGATCTGTGTCTTTGAAAACTGTGAAACTAGGGTTTCTTGTCAAGAAGATGAATTTAAATACCTTGTGGTTGCAATCCTATACTTACCATTATATTATTGAGAGTGTATAGACGTACGTGGTCTCCATATTAAACTTGCGTTTTGAGTCCTTGGAACGACGATAAATTGCGCTACTTTGTTATAAGCATAAAAATCTATATCACATTTTAAATACTTTGACTTCTGATAATATATTTATCCATGTGGGAAATCCCAAACTATAACATATTCTCCTCTTTGGCAAAATGAAGATGAGAGAGCCCCAGAGAGAATATATGACTTTTTTAGTCCAACAATTCAACACATTTTTTTCCCATCAGCTGTAATTGGATGAATCCACGTGCATTTTTCTGTAGCAAAATGTCAATTTATCTAAGCTGTTGGTCACTATTTTAAAAGTTCGCTAAACATAAAATCGGTGGTACCGTCAAAACTGTTGTTCACATTGTACGACTAGTCAAAACCATTAAAATATGCCAAAATTTATGTTAATCATATCTTTGTACGAATCAGCATATGAATGAACACATGCATGACTATATTCAACATATTTATCTTGATATATGTACAGAGATTTTTATCAGGATAAATGTAATAAATTCAAATAAAGATTGATACTAAATTAACATAATTTTTTACTCGATTGACCATATCAACGTATTTTAAAAAATTATTATAATCATCAAAGTAGGTCTGGAAAACACTAAAAAAAAAAACCGTCAACATATCTAGTCCCTTTCAGAGATTGGAAAGGAGTCATTTAAAAAAAATTGCTAACATGAGCTATATATCCATAGTTCAATATTATTATTTTTTATAGCCGAGGTATCTGACACCGGCTTTGAAATTACTCTCAACAATTAATGTCAACTAGTCCTTGAGAGATCAATCACACCGTCCACTTGTGAAGAATTTTACCATGTATGGACTGACCCTATAAGCGTTGATAGCACATAAGAGATTTCAAACCTGAGACCTCCAAGTCCCAAACTTTTACCACCAAGTCAATTTCTTGAGACCTCCAAGTCCCAAACCTTCGAATTCATGTATATTGTTCTATCCAAGATCAATCAAACGCATAGGCCTACCAAGCCAACGTCTTGGGCCCCAATTTTAGGCCCAAAACGAATGCATATGCTGCTTCAGTGGTTGGTTGTTCGGCTTCTTTTCCTTTGATCAAGGTTCGTCAATCGGTTTTGAAATCCAAATAACAAGACATTGTTCCAACCGCAATTGTATCTTCTTTGATTTCTATTTTTCAAATTATCTTAATATAATATAAAGTTGTTTATATTATTTTTCAATTATATCTTCTTTGATTTCTATTTTTCAATTATATGTTATTATTTTTTGTTTGAAATATTTTTTTTATCATTGTTTCTGTTTGGAATAAGTTCTTTTATTTTTCTCAATTTTTCTTGTTTCTCTTTAATATTGTCATAACGGTTAAAATATATCAATATTTGAGGGAAAAAATCACTTAAAGTGAATTTTAATGAATTGCTTTTACTAGTATCATCAATGCATTTTTAGTTTTTTAATTTCACCATTGTTAATACGATTCGAAAAAGTAAAATTTTCTTCTATTGTTAATTTTTATGCCAAAATAGACCTAAATGGTATACTAAATAACCTTGTGTAATTAGCAAATACATATTTACAATACTTAAAATTTTACTTTTGTTTGTATAAAATCGTAACTTATATTTCAAATCAATTAAATATAAAAGAACATAAACCTACATCGGGTTTATAATTTTTATTGTTAGTTTAATTTAAAAGTATTTTTCATTGATTTAAATTTTTAAATGAAAATGTACAAGGTTCTATTAAATGATCTTGCTTTAGGGCTCCAAAACTTTCAAGGTCGGCCCTGGTTCTGTCTACGCAGACTTCCAAACAAATTATTTAAGAAATAAGCCGATTGAACTTTCCCTAGGATTGCAAATGAACTGAACATGCATTTTGCAAATTGTTCAATACTCAGTTAATGATTTGTTCAAACTCGATTCGTCTGAATTGAATCCAGATCTCAATTTTAGGCTCATTTAAGAAATAAGCCGAACTTGAACCTAATAGTATTCGACTTGATTAGGCTACTGAACCGGGATCAAAAATTTAAACAATAAGTTTTATTTACAACCTAGAACCCTACATCCAGTACGAATGTATATCGATATTTTTGGCTTGTTAAGACTTGAATAGTCTAATTGGGTAATTCTAGAATATCACATTAAACCGAATGCATTGTAATCTCTTTTTATGAGTTCTCAAAGTACTTGTTATGTAGGTCATTCCTTATCTCCAAACAACCCAAAAAAATATGTGTATAAATATTCTATCCATGAAATTTGTTGATACGAGATTGAATAAAAATATATACAAGTAAAAATATCACGTGATACTCCAGAAAGGTTGAATATTTACTATTTCTAAGTTGGCTTATTTTTAGTCCTTAATTGCATGAATGAATGAAAAACATGTAGGCTCGTCAAGTCTAATTTGGCTGTTCATTTTTCTACCCACGAGGTTTGCGACTACTGCCGAAATCAAATTGAAGACAAAATAGTATTACTTTAGATAATCCCCAATTGTTTGGATATAAAATAGTTATGACACCTCTCCGGCTCTCCGTCATGGGAAGAGACGGGGGCAAAAGCACATGGAGATCGGGAGGAGAATAGGGGCCAAACCAGCCTCCAAATTTTTTAAAAAAAAATTTAGGATTTAGGTTTAAATTTTGAAAGTTATAAAAAGAATTATATTTCGATTCCTCCAAATTTCATTCGGCCATTTCCCTTTCCCAAAAAAAAAAAAAAATTCTTGGCCCTCAAACGTTTTCTTTTATCAGCAAAGAAAATTACATTAATATAGATAAAAATAAATTACACCCCGATTCATGCATCTGTTGTCAAGATACCAACCAGATCCCGACCTTTGCCCTAATACAATCGCATAATACTTGACGAAAAGAAAGGCCCAAAAAAACGATTGGGCCACCCCAGACCAGCCCAACCCTGTTCAGTGCCTCCCCTTATCCCTGCTCTATTATGAAATCGGCTTGCGACATAACTCCCTCACCAACCACCCTGATCTTCTTCTTCTCCATCTTCAAAGCTTCATCCTTCTGATTGCTTGAAGATTCCATGCAAGTCTGAAATTGAGACTCCCAGAAACCGAAATTTAGATTTTGCCCATAAAACAACCCACCATCGTAGTAGACCCGTTCGGCTTCTTTGACCGAAGCCCATGGTGCTGAAGTTGGTCCCATATTACTTCGTTGACCTGTTCAGCGGAAATCCATTCGGTCAATACGCCGGCCCAAGCCACACGTTGCCGACACGGTCCATATCCCTGCCCTTCTCATTTGAAGGATGTTTGCGGCCCTGTTATTTCGGCCCTCCAAATTCCCTATGATGTAAGTTTTATTTGTAACCTAGAACCCTACATCAGGTATGAATATGTATATTGATATTTTTGGCTCGTTATCATTCGAACAATCTTTGAAAGTAATTGGGTAATTCTAAAATATCACATTGTACCAAATTTGTTGTCATTCCATATTTCCAAACAACCTAATGAAAAAAAAAGTAAGCTCGTCAAGTCTAATTTGGGTGTCAAGGCCGTTCATTTTTCTACCCACGAGGTTTGCCAAAATCATATTGAAGACAAAATAGTGCTATTTTAGATAATCCCCAATTGTTTGGATATAAAATAGTAATGACTATTAGAAAATCGAACGAACAACGTTTAATCTCACAACGCCTCTTATGTATCTTGAGAATAATAAATCACCGAACGAAAAACAAAACAATCAAACGTGCGTAATAGAAAAAGAAACGAAAAAAGAAACAAGACACAAGATATACATGGAAAACCTTAACGTGAGAAAAAACCTCCCAAAAGTATTTATAACAAATCATATCTCAAAGCATATCTTTTAGAAAATCTCCCAAAAGATATACATAACAAATCCTAAACAATAAAAAAAGATAAAATCACAATTAGATTAGGAAAACAAATCTTGAAAATCTTGCAATAGGATTCTCGCGCATCTCCTTACTACTGGTAGTACCAGTCACTATCGGTAGTTCCAGGCACTGTCCAAAAAAGTTAGAAATATTTACTACCGGTAGTTTCAGGCACTCCTAACACTTACCATCGGTAGTTCCAAGTACTGCCCAAAAAAATTAGAAACATTTACTATCAGTAGTTTCAGGCGCTCCTGGCACTTACCATTGGTAGTTCCAGGCGCTGCCAAAAAAATTCGCTATTCACTTCAAGGTACTAACTCATCCCAAACGGGCATTACAGTGGAGGAGTCTTCACTTCTTAACAATGATACCTCTCCCTCGTGGAAAGAGATAGCCTAGGCAGTAGGACTCAGTCAAGGAATTCTGTATACATCCGAATACATGTGTGTCTAAAAACATCGGATGCATGTGAACTCTTTCGTAATTATGTGAGCCACACGTGCATATATGCGACGGTTTCTAGACATGTTCATTCTCAAATTTTGTTAGTGTATTTTTATTATCATGACTTATGTGTATGCAAATATTAAGGATATAAATTATTAAAAGTGTAAATATTATTAAGTTTAGCCTTCCGTACAGACAATGATTATTTTACATTACTCCTTGAAGATATATATCTTCTGTTTTTTGTTAAACTAATTGAATATAAATACTTTAGTTGCTAAAAGAAAAAGTTAAAATGATTTTATAAATATTTGAATATTTGGGAAGAGGTAGAATTAATATGAAATTTTTTTGTATAAATCTCTCTCTGTCACACAAACAAATAGTTTAACGAAAAATTAGTAAACATGACAAATCTAAAGTAATTTAGCTCATCCGAACAGGTATCAACGACTAAACACAACTTTACACTAATAATTAACCCACTAAAATTATATAAAATTCAAAATAAATAAATTCTATTTGAATTTCTTTAACCAATATATATTAATTACTTGAAAATTAATTTTAGTCAATTTTTTATTCACTCCTTAATAATTTTGAACAAGTTAGAATGATTTTATATAACTTTTACAAATATGCAATTTTTTTTTATAAATCTCTCTCTCTCTCTCAAATAGTTCAACGCCTCAGAATATTTAACTATCAAAGCCAAACTACTTCAGTCTACTTTTAAAAAAAATTAAAAATTTACTGCAATTCAAAATAACAGACCGAAAAAGAATTTGAACATGAAGATATTGGTTGCAATTAAATATTGATTCCAATTCAAAAGGATTAAACATCTAATTAAATTTGGTATTTGGCAACAACAGACGACAAGACTAAAGTAGCCCCTCCACAGTTTAATCTCTCTTCTCCATTCGGAAATCAACCTAAAACACATGTCTAGTACTGTGTATCCCTGCAAATTCATTAGTTCGGTATTGTTCATCGATTAGGAGGTTCGGTGTAGTGAACGTTTTCTCTGTTTGCTTTTGGTTACTGTGAGTATGGTAATTATTTCCTTTGAATTTAGGATGATCCCCGAAGTTGGTTAGAGTCACGAGGGTTTTCTGGATTGGGTGCTATATTTTCAATTTTAGGTTTACAGGATTTTGTCCGTTGGGAGATTGTGTTCTGAAGAAGTGTCAAAAACCTTATTTTTGCTTCAGTTCATTTGCTAATAATGGCAGCATCCTACTTAAAAACAGAATGGTTTGATCACATAGGATACCTAATCAAACAAAGACAAACCAAAGGCCTTGTGATTTGTGTCTCAATCAATTGGGCTTCGCATCTCAACCAATTGAGGATGAGAGAGAATGCGGCAGAGGGAGGAGGGAGAGAACGGCCGGCATTGTTGTCGTGGCAAACACCGGCAAGGAGTACCGGATGTAATAGGTTTGGGTTTTAAAGAATTACGTTGTGTTAGGAACCCAACCATACACAAATATCTACAAATGTATTGTCACAACTATCCATATGAAGATTCTATATTTGCCCATCTCATATTCTTCTCCTTTGATTTTTCAATTTCATTATGATCCCAGTTCATTGTACATGTTGGATGTTTTATTCGGGTTATAATGCAGGTTGCTAAGTTATTTATTTACTTGTGCTCATGTCGAAATTATGATCTTTTCTTGTTTGTTAGTTATGATGGATGCTGGTAGTATTTTTAGCTGCTTGTATAGTTTCTCTCTTTTTCTCTTTGTTTACGTGTATGTTTGGGGTGATCCTCATGCTTTATATGAGGGACATGGACCGTTGAAGTTATGTAGGTTGATTATAATTCTAGAATGAGCGAATTAATATTTCATGACTTCAATGTGAAGTTCCATGGTATAAGTTTCTTACCATTTTTGGAATGGGTGTTGGCAAAAGGAGCAAAACAAGCGTTGCAATCAGTTATCTGTTTTCCACTTTATTGGATCTAATGTCTAAAGTATAAAATGGCACCTTTATAACGAATTTGAGTTTTATGCTCAAATTTATTGTTTATTTTAGATCTACGTTTTTTCTCAATATTTATTTTGAAGGAGTTGCTTTAACTCCTCCTAATTCATCAATAGTTTAAGAATTAAGACCATTTTATTGTGTTTTTTTTTGTTTTTGTTTTTGTTTTTTGGTAGATGAAACATCATTTGAATTGCAAGTGTGAAGAGTTTATTTGAGAACTGAAGAATCATGATTCCCAGTTATTGTTGACACAAGCTGGATTTTGGACTATTTATTCTTGATTCTACTTTAACACTAAAGTGCGAAGGACACATGTTTTGGTAATTTTTATAACAGTGTTAAAATTTTGTTGTTGGTTTGATAACCGTTGCAATAAAACATCGGCTTATCACTATTGGGCTATAAACTTGTGCAATTTTTGGATATTTTTAATTTAGGAGTATGCAATGCAAATAAAATGAGTTTTTTCCTTGTCGAGGTATTTGTGCTTGTACATGTTGTGTACTTGGGAAAGACAGTTTAGGAATAACTAAAACAAATGAAACCCAAAAAGTCACTTTTGTTTTCCTAATTTGGATGATTTCCTGCTAAAAGCCAAGTTTGAAGTGTTGCAAACTTTCACATGAATCGTGGACTTGATTATCATTTTCCCCCATGTTATTTTCGCTTTTGAAAGTTCAAATTTGCAAATTACATCAGTGAAAATCTTGAAACGGCTCATCAAATATGTTTGTATATGCCAGTTACACTCGTTTGAAAAGCCTATTAGATGCACATTCTGATTGCTGTAGTAATTGATGTCTGCGACAAAATAAAAACTGAATATTGCATGTTGTTTTATATTGCAATAGCATTTACAAGTATGCCTTTTAGCCATAGGGTAGACATTATTTGAGATGCATCTTTCTTATTGATTCCGTTTTCTTTCGAGATTGAAAGGACTGATAGTGGAATCATACTCTCTATTGGTCGTCATCATCTTGTAGTATGTGGTTCGTTTGAGTTTCTAGGTAGTTATATTACTTATGTGGGTTCTCAATCGCTATTATTTCAATATTACTCTTTTATCTTAGCTCAAGAGTTACTAATTTCCTCTGCAAGCCAATACTTCACTACTGCAAAAGTTCTAATATTTGTCCCTTTTATTTTATTATACCTTATAAACTTCATAATTTGACCAGAAGCTTACCGAGAGTCAAGGGACCGGCCTCAGGATGCAGTTCCCGACGTAAGTCAAAATGTTTACGTTTTGGTGCTAGTTTAAGCACACAAGTGCTATAACTATAGTTTTCCAGTTGAGTTATTGTTGTTACTATACTGGACCATCTTACCCTAGGGTTGTCCGGCTTTGCTGGTATCTTTATCTTGGTCATAATTTTCTATGCAGAATTCTCCTAGGGTCGAAGCACCAGCCGTTGACAATGGTGGCAATCCATCAGATAGCTATGATAGTAATGGAATTACCAAACTTGAGCAAATATTAAAGCAAAAGACTTTTAGCAGGTATAGTTTTGGCTTGATAATTTGTGTGCTAGTATCTTGTTTGGCTTTATTTTTTTTAATTTCTGGACACACCTAACTGGTCACCATATGTCGAACACAACGGGTAAATGTGAAATCCAATTAATTTTATTAATTGTTAAGTGGGGACACACCGAGACAGATAAGGCGTCAAGTTATCATTTAGAAATTTATTAGTTAAATGATATTTTCTAGAAATAAAAGGTAAAAATTATAAATAATGAAATTTGAACCCCATAAAACCCTCATTTAGGTTATATATTCACACCAATATTCGGAAGACTCTCCTTCTAGCTTCCCGTCAAGGTTGGATTAGCTGAAATGAGGAACTACAGTTACTAAAGCCAAACCCTCATTGATGGTCTCTGACCCCCCAAAGTCCATAGGTGGACATCTAAGAATGTTGATTTCAGATTAGTCAACTTGCATTGAAAGAAAGAAACGAGACAGTGGACAAAAGCCTTCAAGGCAAGCCTGACCATGGTTTGACTTCCTTGGATTGCTCACATTTGCCTCAGATTCCAATCCTTGCTCTGAGAAGCAAGCGATGTTCTTCTAACACTTAGAGAGAAATATGTAAGAATTGCAAATTATAATATAGTTGTGGTTGTTTTGGATTCTATATCCTTATAAATAACAACTAAATGTGTGTAAAATTATATATTTGTTTGTCATGCCACCCATGTATCTCTGTGTCCTCATTTTTTTATGTTGTAACTTGTATCCTGTGTCCGTGTTCGTGCATGTTGTGTGATGAAAATCAATTTAGAGTTTGTTTTTTCTTTTTTGGGCATGCGTGCAATGCATCCATGTTCTTTGCATGTTGTGTGTGAAATGAAACTTCACTAATAGATCTATATGCTCTGGTTCCTGCAGTTTTCTGATAACTTCGATGTTTAGAATTTTTATGCCTTAAAGAGTGGGAAGCAATAATGCTGTTGTGCGTCTTCTGATATACCCAACGCTGAACATTTCCTTGACTGTTAATCTTCCCTTTCTTGGGGGTTAAAAGGTTTATGTCAAGCTACTAATGCTGTTTGCTTGTTTCTGTGGGCATGAGCCTTTTTTCTTGCTTGGATCTCCTGTTGCATGCATTTTGCATGCGCACTTGCAGGTTTGTGCATATGTGCTTTGATTGTTTGAGTTGGCTACATGGGTTTCATGTTTGCATAGGCATGTGACGCATGTTTTTGTGTACTCTGTTTAGTTTCTTTGAAAAAGTCATTTTTGGTGATCTTTCTTCTTTTTTTCCTCCGTACTTTTTAGATGCTCTAAGTCTAGATGCACTGAACTTGTAAATCTTGAAATCTTGATTTATCAGAAGTTTATCTAAAGACAAGAAAGTTACCTTTTGGTGAAAATGATTGTCTTCTGTCTTTAATATTTTTTTTTTTCAGATTTAGTCCACTTTTTAGAATTCTAAATATCCTCTGGTTAAGAGAAAACGCAAGTGCAGAACTTAATTTAAGTGTGGAAACAAAGTTAAAGATGATCTAAAAATGAGCTGGCTTTTTAACATATCCCAAACGATGGTTGCTTGTAAGTCGTGATGCATGTGTCTTGCTTATGTGAAATTCATCACTTGTATGTATTCCCTTTGCCTCTGAGCATACTTATAAAGCTAATGCCACATGTATTTATCTTGGCACAAGGTTCATATTCATTGGGATGCTTAATTTATCTTCCCTAACCCTTCAACACGTGGGTAGGGTGGGAGTAATAGTTTGCTAATTTTTGCTTTTTAGGTTACCAATTTGCTGGGGACCTGTTGCTTCCCACCAACTTTTTATCTTCCAAAATTGTGTTACTCCTTTTGGGGACATTTCTATTTTATCAGTTCAATTAATGTCGAGACAGTTAATTTACTGCTCAACACTAACCTAAATTGTACCACTTGGATAGAATGGTTTAGGTGTTAATGTTGCTTCCTCGAACCGGGTCCAGATGTCTGTGTGTATATATGGACTGATGCTGCATTTGGTTAAATTGTGTGGTACAGATCTGAGGTTGATCGTTTGACAGAACTGCTGCGTTCAAAAACTATTGATTTACCTAATAATGGGAATGACCACAGATTGGGTGAAATAAATGTTCCACAGCCGGTGTCTGCATATGAAGTACGACAAAATGTTTCTATTAGCCGAATGCAGGACAATATAATGGAGACCCACCGATTTGATAGGCATGTTTCAACTCCCTTGATCAGTTCACAAGTATGTTAACATGCTTTTTCTATTCTTTTTAACAGTTCCGTGAATGTTTGCTTTATTCCTGTGACAGCATTTGTTTTAGTTTCTAAAGTTATATGGCTGCAATATGGGACTCGACTTCACTTTTATAAGATCAAATTGTCTTCAGGTTAGTGAACAAGCTTTTGCATCACCTGCTGAGCTCGCAAAAGCATACATGGGTAGTAAGCCTTCGAAAGTGTCTCCATCAATGTTAGGCTTGCGCAACCAAGCATTAAGGAAAAATGCAAATCTGCAGGATAACGTATCCTATCCCCCAAAGATGCCTTTTCATGTTGGAATTCCTGAAAATGGTTCTACGAACCCAAGATACCGAGGCAGATCAGCTGTATATACCATGGCTCGTACGCCGAATTTGAAGTTTAATCCAACCGCTAGCCAAAAGGTTCAGCTGCTGGCCAATATGTTTCTGCCATATTAATTTATTTTGTTTTCTAGGTTTAAAACTTATCTGTCTTGCTCAATTTTCAGGGTTCCACTTCCGCGTATGATAGTTATGGCGGACCATCTGCATCACCATCTCTGTATGTGCGGGAGCATGATGCACAATTTGGGTCTAAGCAATTGGTAATTTTTCAGGAGATTATGAAACTGCCATGTCTTTGCTTGAAGTATGAGTGATATATTTCTCATTCAGATTCTTTTTTCTTTCAGGCTCTAAAACGTAGGAGTTCTGCATTAGAAGGTGATACTGGTTCTATTACTCCCATACGCAGACTTCGGCAGAAAACTACTCTTTCAACTCCACAAAATTTGAGCTTGCCGGTAAATAGAATATGCAGACTTCGGCAGAAAACTACTCTTTCAACTCCACAAAATTTGAGCTTGCCGGTAAATAGAAGTCCTCGACCGCCTATATCTTCAACCCGAAAACCGTTTCCCGTAGAAGAACCTAATTATAGAACCTTGCATCCATTTGGAGAAAGCAGGGATAACATCCCTAGCACAAGTTATACTCCCCCTCCTTCTAAGTCCAGTGAGATGGCTACAAGAATATTACAGCAGCTTGAAAATTCGGTTCCAAAGGAGAAATCATCAGAAGGAAAGGTTGTTACTGGAATGTACAAATCACCCAGTCAATTGACGCCAAGTATGCTACGAGGACAGGCTCTTCGAAACCTAGAGGATGTGGATTCATCAAAGATTTTGCAGAACGCCCTAGAGAGTCATAAGTTGGACGAATTGTGCAACATCTCTCTGCTTGATGCTCTTCATACTACCTCTCACAAGCAAGACAAACTCGAAGTAAATGGCCCAAAAGAGATTATTGTTTCTCGCGCGACAGTGGCTCCTGCCATAATCAGGGAAGCTGCAGTTTCAGATAAAGATGCCTGTGTTAACACTGAAGATTCAGTTTTCACACCGCCGCTCAGTCAACCTCCTCCAAAGAAATGGGCTTTTCTTTTGAGTGTGCATGAGGTTGGTGGTGTCTCATTTTTTTGTCCATCTACTTTGAAAGATTAACTGCTAGCGGGAGTTCAATGAGAGGACCTTTGGGCTTACATTGATCATAGTGACAACATTAATCGGCTAGGCTAATCTTAAAGTCTTACTCAGTCCATCAACTGACTTCTCTCTTCTTCTTTTTCTGATTTTTTTATGAACCACTGACGCCATTGATTATTGTTCTAATGTAGGTTGAAGCCATGCAATTAGAGCTTTAGCTTATGTTTCTACTAATTGTAGCCCTTGACTATAACTGGAGGGTAAATCTTCATAGTTTACTGGTGACCAAGAAGAGTTGCATTTCACGTAACAATGACTCCAAGTTATGATGGTGCTCATCAGAGCTACACTTCTATACTTAGCCTCCTTGTTCTTGTTGATGGGTGGTTATAGATAGCTTGCAAGCCTGTCATTCCTTCCAGATTTTTGGTCCTTTGCTTAGTCATCCCCTCTTCGAGCCTCTACTGAATTTGGCTGACTTCGCCCCGTAATCAAACTTTAGTTTCACCTAGATATTGTGTGTGCGAAATAAGTTTGTATTTTTGGGATTTCTTTGCTTGTTTCATTTATATGGCTTTTATAGTATGCAACAAATTAATCCTTTTCGTTTTCTCATGAAGGATTTTCTGGACCTGGATGATGAGATTCAGTTGAGTGAAACTACATCTACGCCGTCGTCTCAGGAGAAAGTAAAACAAGAGAAAGTTGCGGTGGAGAGCAAAATTGCATGTAATGAAGCAGTGATGGTGAACAAAACTTCAACATTGTCTGAAATCAAACCACCTGATGGTCCTCTAATAAAGAATTCAGCTGAGTTAGGAACTTCTGATGCGCCTGTGGCTGTTGAGAAAACCACCACATTTACTTTCAATACTGTGCCTGCTTCCAGCACAACTTTTCGGCCAGTTGTGGAAACTGTTCAATCAACCTCAGCATTTGATGCGATTGTTCCACTTAAAGAATCAAATTCAACTCCTGCTCTTTTTGGCGCTGACTATGAAAGTGTCGATAATGTTCCCTTTCTCCCGCTTTCTTCTTCATCTGCTGTCAGTGAATCTCTAGGCCTACATTCTAATGCTCCATTGGAATCAAAGCGTTCAAACAGGTTAGTATCTTGTTCATTGCTTGGCGGTGATGACTCGTATCTGTGTTTAACAAAAATTTACCCCTAATTTTAAAACCCCTACGTGGCTCCCTTGTCAAACTTGTATGGCATGAATAGTAAGGTTTACATGCAGTCTTAGAGAACTGTCGATGTGGAATACTTAAAAATGGACTGTAATTTTACAAAACCTCTGACTTGTGGAGAAATGGACATCTTAAAGTGTGCATTTATTTAGTCACTGTTGGGAGGTGGGGTTTGAGGTTGAAAGCATAGTTGTCAAATCGAGAATCGAATCGAGAATTGAAAAGGTCCGTGTAAAAATTGTGAATCGAATCGAATCGTAAATCGCTCCGATTCAGTCATGTTCTTAAAACATATTAGAAATGCAAATATAATATAGCAATCAATAAAAATATTGTATCTAAAGATATATTGATGATCACGTGGTTTAAATAGGTAAGTCACTTAATTTGCCCTCAAGTCTCAAGGCTGAAAAGTAAGAAAAGCCAACTTAAAAAGTGAAAATTTAATTTTTCAGTCTGCAACTCTTTCTATTCCCAATATTTTTACAAAAGACCCTTTGTAAGCCCCAATGATTATTGTATTATTGTTCTTTTGGGAAATTTTAAAAAAAAATTGATTTTTTTGTTCTATGGGATCACTAACCCGACTCAGGCCTACAAAAATGTGAATCGAAAGTGAATCGATGATTCATGCGAATCGGGCGATTCGGAATCGATTCACCGGTTCTTTTACCGATTCAGTGCAAGTTGCGATTCGTTGTTAGGTTCGAATCGTTTGCATGGTGTATCGAATCGAATCCTGTGAATCGTATCGTGAATCGTACGATTTTAATAACTATGGTTGAAAGCAACAATGGTCCTGTGTGAGCATGGCAGAGTAGGATGCTGTCTCTGTGTTCGTATGTGTTTTTACTACTTCTCTTGTACATAGTATCGTATCTTCACCCTTGTTGCTGTTTGGTCAATTTTATAGTCTTCTAAATCTATAGCAAAGTACCACATGTGTGCAGAATATTATGTGTACATATTGGACATAGCTTTTTGAGGTGTTAGTGTGGTTTTGTAGGATATGGTGCATGAGGGTGGACAATTGCCGAGAGAAGAAAATTGCTGTGTGGCTTCAAACCTTGAGGAACATTGTTGAGCAATATCCATGGGCTTAAATAACACGAACTACAGTGAAATGATTTAACACCCTTGGGAATCTCCTTCAAATCTGTTGGTTTATCTGGTTATGTCTAAATCTGCTAATTTATATAGTTCCATTTACTCTAATTTGACTAGTGTATGTTTCCCAAGTTGAATTAATGAGAAATAGGTCCGTATCTCCAGTTTCTAGAATAAACAGAAGAGATCTTAAATTTCACTACTTGCATGTCAAGTTCAATATGAAATGCATCCTACTTCGAACTTGATGGTCTCCATATGTGATTTCTGTTTGAATGAATCCATGATCCACAATTTGATATGGAGGGTAAAATGTCTTGTATTTTTAGATATGGTTATGCAAATACTTGGAGATTATCTGCTTTAAGGTGATACAACACTACTGTTGCTTTGACCTACCTTCTGTAACATTGTTTACTGAACCCACTATTGATGGTTAAAATCTTAACTTGGAAGTTGCTCCTTTGAAATGAGAGAAAATTGCACACGTTTTTTTTGCCCAAACTTTTCGAGTAACTTCATGGCCAAAAAGACAGACTTTTGGACGTGAGAGCACTGAATGTGATGCAGATTATCTATATGATAGCTGCGGGGATATATGAAACACAGCATGGTTTGAGAACTGTTGAATTGGGTGTTAATGTGAGTTTTTTTTATAATAATAAAACTTTTCCACAAACTAATTAGTAAAGTAGGGCACTATTCAAACAATTCATAAAAATAGGGCAAAACACAAATCCTATTTGCGTTTTATAATGACATGGCACCATCGTTCCAGCGTGGAAAGTTGTACGCAAATATAGATTGCGCATTATATGTACACACTTTTAATTTGCGTTTTGTTGGTAATAAGCGTTTGCGATTTGCATTTTGCTGCCGCAATAAGCATTTGGAATTTGCGTTTCATTTATTATTTAAAAGCCAGGTTACCACAAGAAAAATATCGATGGCTGACTTACTTTTTACATACATAGCAGAACATAGGTTATTGGAACCGTAATGGTTGCATTTGAGTTGTATGAACGGTCATCGGGGAGAGCGTGTAGAAATCAACAGTCCTACTTCGAATGCCCAGTAACGAAATTTTATTTTGACGATTAGATTTCCATAAAATCAATCTCAAACAATAACTCAAGACCAACTTAAAAAATAGTTATAAAAAATAAGGGATTGGTTGGTCGTGGAGGCAGTTCGATGGTTGACAAATGTAAATCTGAACGACCAAATGCAACGGCACTCACTCTGTTGCATTGTCCGATAGTCCTATTTCGAATGCCCAGTAATAAAAAAAAATTTGACGATTGGATCTCCATAAAATCAATCTCAAACAACGACTCACGACCAACTTTAAAAATAGTTATAAAAAAATAAGACATTGGTTGGTTGTGGAGGATAGTTCGATGGCCTGCAAATATAGATCCGAATGACCAAATGCAGCGGCGCTCACTTTGCATTGTGCGATAGTCCTACTTCAAATGCCCAATAATGAAATTTTATTTTGACAATTGGATATTTATAAAATCAATCTCAAACAATGACTCACGACCACGACCAACTTTAAAAATAATTTAAAAACAATAAGGCATTGGTTGGTCATGGAGGGCAGTTCAATAGCCGGCAAATATGGATCCGAACGACCAAATGCTGTGGTGCTCACCCGTTGCGTTGTGCAACAGTCCTACTTTGAATACCCAGTAATGAAATTTTATTTTGGCGATTGGATCAACATAAAATCAATCTCAAATAATGATTCATGACCAATGGATATTTGTTCTTGGGAGAGGAGTGATGTGGTGATACGTTGGAGAACATTTTGAATATAGTATTTTGTTGAATACAAATTGCACCGTAAATCCAAGGCTTAATAGAAGGATTTACGAACAAAAATATATATTTGTGTATGGGTGGATGATGCATATATATGAAGTGTGCTGGTAAAAAATGGAGACGCCAGTTGCCGATATTTTCCTTGTCATGTCTCCACCGAACATAAAAATGTCTTTACGAGGGGAAAGTTGTCGTCGACGGATCCTTGACTCAACGTATATCTCTGTTGTGTAACCAGAAATTGTTTGTGCTAGCTCAAACATTACATCGAAGTAGGACTATCGCACAACGCAAACGAGTGAGCGATGCTGCAATTGGTTGTTCGGATCTACATTTGCTGGCCATCGAATTGCCCTCCGCGACCAATTAATGCCTTACTTTTTTATAACTATTTTTAACGTTGGTCGTGAGTCATTTTTTGAGATTGATTTTATGTCGATCCAATTGCCAAAATAAAATTTCATTACTGGGCATTCAAAGTAGGACTGTCGCACAACGCAACGGAGTGAGCACCGTTGCATTTGGTCGTTTGGATCTACATTTGTCGGCCATCGAACTGTCCTCCATGACCAATTAATGCCTTATTTTTTTGACTATTTTTAAGGTTGGTCATGAGTCATTGTTTGAGATTGATTTTATAGAGATCCAATCGTCAAAATAAAATTTTATTACTGGGCAGTGCCACTGCATTTGGTCGTTTCGATCTATATTTGTAGGCCATCGAACTGCCTTCCACGACCAACCAATGTCTTATTTTTTTATAACTATTTTTAAGGTTGATCGTGAACCATTGTTTTAGATTAATTTTATGGAGATCTTACTGTCAAAATAAAGTTTCATTACTAGGCATTTGAAATAGGACTGTCGCACAACGCAACGGAGTGAGCGCCACTGCATTTGGTTGTTTGGATCTATATTTGTTAGTGTTAGTTGTTATGTGTATAGATTAGGTTATGTATAAGTTAACCCTAATGGGCCTCGGTGATTAGAGCCCATTAGGTTAACCCTAACCTCGTCTATTTTATTATAAATAAACAGCTCGCCCCTCTCTAAAGAGTGTGGGTTTTCATCTTTACATGGTATCAGAGTCTCGTAAAGAATAAAAAAATAAAACCCTAACTCTACTGCCACCGCCGGCCGCCGCGCTGGATATGCACTGATCTTCCAGCGGCGTCGCGTCTCCACTACCATAATCACATCCTAGTTTCCCCCCTTCAGATCTGTTCTCTAGCTCGTCTGCTGCCTCTTCTTCCGCTGCCGCCGTTGCCGTCAACGTCGCCGCCGTCGCCATCGCCGCCACCCTCCTCTTCTCCTGGCGTTAACTCCTCCTTCTTCCACCGATCTGTATCCCTCTCCTTCGGATCTGATCTTGTGGCCGTCTGACTGGCTTCGCCGCCGCCCGTCGTTGCCGTCGTCCGCTACCATCTCTGAGCCACCACCTCCGATCTGCTACTGTACCCTTCTCCTTTACCAAGCCTTAAACACCTGACCTCGTGATCTGGTATCTCGGCTGCCTCACAGCCACCCTCGCCGTCGCCGCCGCTGCCCTGCTCCTGCCTTCCTTCGTGCTGATCTCCTTTGTCTCTGTATGCCCGTGGACTGATCTGTCCTCTCCGTCCTCATGCCTACTTGATCTTCGTGTTACCCTTGGTTGTTTGTCTGTTATTGGTGAATGAATGTTCTGATCCGGTGATTGGTGGTTCGTCGGGCTGATATAGGTGTCAAGAGTGGACTTTGTCCTATATTATCGTAGTCATGTCGACTACTGATTCTTCGCTACCATCGCCATCTGTCCCGTCTGGCCAGCCTATGGTGACTTACGAGCCTACCCGACCCCAGATCTTCTCCTTATCCACTCGCTTGGTGGAAACCAAGCTGACTGGCTCATCCACTTATGTGTTATGGTGAAAGAAGGTCCTAAAATCTCTTCAGGGTATGGATCTCGATTCCCATTTGACAGACTGTGCTCCTCCCGAGACTTCACCTCAGTACCGCTCCTGGATTCGGGATGATGCTCGCCTGTTTACATTATTGCTGAACTCCATGGATGAATCTGTTGAGGTGTTGGTGGCAAATGCCAATACTGTACGGGAAATTTGGCAATTTTTGTCTGATACCTATTCCACTACTAATGATCTATCTCGCCTCTTTGATGTAATGAAGGGGTTCTTCCAACTCATGCGTGAGGGGAAAACTCTTCAAGAGCACTATGCTGCGTTCAAGACTCTTGCTGATGAGTTTGACCGATTGCTCCCCTTTACTTCTGATCCCACCATATTTCACCGTCAGCGTGATCAGATTATGGTGGTGCTCTACTTAGCCAGTCTTGGTGGTGGTGACTGTGAGGCTGCCCGGACACAGATCCTTGCTGGGGTTGATATCCCATCTCTCTCGGAGGCCTTTCGACGTGTGAGTCGCTCGGTGAGTCACTCTGATGCTCGCCCTCTACCCCCTGAGCCCTCTGATAGGGTTGCCTGTTTTTCCTCCCCGGGTGGGGCCCGTGGCGGCCGTCGGGGCCGAGGCGGGCGTACAGGTGGTCGTATTGGATCTCCAGAGACTCGCACTTGTCATCAGGGTGGTGTGGTTGGCCACATTCGGCCCCATTGTCCCCAATTGGGCTCTAAACCATCTTCTATGGCTCATGCTGCTACTGCACCTACTTCTTCTCCCGCGGGTCACATGGTCCATATGTCTGATGCTGAGTATGACCGGTACACTTAGTCCCCTGTGCTCTCTTCTCCTGCTGTTGGTACATTTATTACAGGTAACTCCACCGCCGACATGGTTACTTCGCGCACTTGGGTTATTGACTCTGGTGCTACCGATCATATGACCCGGGACTACAGGTACTCTTTCTGAGTATTCTCCTCTTAGTAGGACTGGACTGGTTACCGTGGCCAACGGCTCTTCTCTTGACATTCGAGGTTGTGGCATTGCTACTCCCACTTCCTCGTTGACCCTGGAACATGTGTTACATACCCCTGGCTCCCCTTTTAATCTGCTTTCCATTAGTCGTGTTACTAAAGATTTAAACTGCTCCGTAGCATTTTTTCCTAATCATTGTGTTTTTCAGGATTTGGTGACGAAGCGGACTATCAGTAAAGGGAGTGTTATAGGGGGCCTGTATGTGCTTGATCAACCGATTGCCTGTGCCGGGCTCACCTCCTCTGCTTATGATGCTCACTGTTGTTTGGGTCATCCCTCTTTAGCTAGTTTACAGTCTTTATGTCCTGAATTTAATTCTATTTCTCATTTATCTTGTGAGTCTTGTCATTTAGCCAAACACCATCGTGTGTCTTATCCTATTCGTAATAATAACAGAAGTTCTATTCCGTTTGCCCTTGTGCATACTGATGTGTGGGGTCCATGCTCCATCCCTACGCCCTTAGGCTACAGATATTTTGTGACTTTTGTGGATGACTACTCTCGTTTTACTTACATTTACCTTTTGAGAGCTCACTCTGAAGTCTTCTCTGTGTGGAGTTCTTTCTTCTCTGAGATTCGTACCCAGTTTGGTCATACTATTCGTGTTCTCCGTAGTGATAATGGTAAAGAATATGTATCACAGTGGTTCCAGGCACATTTGTCCCACCATGGCATTGTTCACCAGACATCTTGTCCCGACACCCCACAACAAAATGGGGTTGCCGAACGCAAGAATCGTCATCTTCTCGACACTGCTCGTGCTCTCCTTTTCCGCACGGGTGTTCCCAAATGCTTCTAGGGTGATGCTGTTCTCACTGCCTGCTATCTCACTAATCGCTTATCTTCCTCCGTCCTTTGTGGTGTCACCCTCCAGTCTGTCCTTCTCCCTACCATTCCTCCTTATAGTCTTCCTCTTCGCCTATTTGGGGGTGTGTGTTATGTTCGCGATACTCGCCCCAGTTTGTCCATCCGTTCTCTCAAATGTGTCTTCCTTGGGTACTCCAAAATCCAGAAAGGGTATCGATGTTTCTCCCCCCAATTGCGTCGGTATCTCACCTCTCGGAATGTGGCCTTTGTCGAGACTGAGTCATTCTATCCTTTCACTAGTGTCTCGGAGTCCCCTCCACCTGATGACTTTCTTGTCTATCTCCCGACTCCTCCGGCACCACCTCCGGCCCCGGCACACACCTCCCCCTTGGCATCCCCTACTGAGCCAGTCCCTTTGTCAGCTGATCCGGTCTCACTCTCTGTGGCTCCCCCTGCCCCCTCTAGCCGCCCCTACCGCTCCTGCCGTGATCACCCTTTATATGTTACCTCCTACCATGGTTTGACAACTCCTATTCGCTCCTTGATTGTCAGCCTGGATTCTGTGCCCCAGCCAGATAATCTTGGTGAGGCTTTGGCTCATGCGGGATGGCGTGCTGCTATGGAGAAGGAAATGCAGGCCTTGGAGGCCAATCAGACTTGGGATCTTGTTTCTCTTCCCCCTACCAAGAATGCTATTGGTTGCAAATGGGTTTATGCCGTCAAAGTTCATCCCGATGGCTCCATTGCCCGCCTTAAAGCTCGCCTTGTGGCACTACAAGAAAAAACATGTTTGGTGACATGAAAAAATGTCACCCAAGATCTAGTTTTTGTCACCTATTATTATTGGTGACACCTTCGTGACATAAGAAGAGGTGTCATTATATCCATGACACTAAAATTCAAGGGTGACAAAATGACGTAGCTATCACGGAATAATGTTAACTGTGACAGGAATACGGTGTCACCGAAAATATATTTTCCGTGACAAATGATGTCGCTGAATGTAAATTTCAACCGTGACATTAATATAATGTCACCGAAGAGAAATCTTTCGTGACACATGATGTCACTGAATGCAACGTGAATACAATGTGGTGTCACTAAAGATAGATTTTCTATGACAAAAGTTGTCACCGAATATATATACCATGACAACCAAATGTATGTCACTAATAACATTTTATAGTGGGCGAACAAAGGTGACAAATATTTGTTGTCACGAAAAAATAGGACTACAATGACACCACACTCAACATAATTGTGTCACCCAAAATATTATTTTTACCTGCTTACAAGGTTTCCAATATTTATACGTTATGATTCAACCTTAGCAAAATCTTATATAGCAAAGAAACAAAATATCATTCAAATCAAATATCTATTAAGTCAACATTTACCATCCAACTTTAAAACATTCATTCTCCAATAATAAAAACTTCAAACTAACTAATAGCAGTAGCTAAACTACAAACATCCATAAGTATTATATGTTTCCAATGACAAAAAGAATTCAAAACAAGTGTTCCAATTAACTACAAAAAAATCTTCAACTTCATCTTGGTTAACTGCTAAAATGTAACTCCATCTCGTACTTACCTGTACAAAATCGCAAAAAAAAAAAAAAATACAATTAGTATGGCGATTTTAAGTGACTTCGATGATACTCATCCTAATGTCTTCAAAGATAACAAGTAATATGGTGACTTTAGATAACTATAAAAAGTATTTTAAAAAAGGCCCTCCATCTAAGGTAGAAACATAAGTTGAGGTGAATCACGTCAGAAAAGAGCAAACTATAGAAATCAGTCTCCAAGATACAATGAATGTACATGGTCTAATCACTTCTTCTTGGCAAAGATATTTGTCAGCAACTCAGGAAGAATCAGAACAAATGGATATTATATTCCAATCTTGTAAAGTGTGGTATTGATTAAAATTAAAATTAGCAGTTAGCAATAATAAAAACAGAGAGTTTGGAATCTTGGATCAACTAAATCCTCTACAAGCGTCAAGCACAAATGATTTGTCACTAGGCAGAGAAAGGTCCCTTCGCAAGTTGCACATGCAACTGTAGTGGACACAAGATCTTATTTAGCAGAGGCACGATTAGCACAATAAAACATGACCTCACTTATGTCCGGTTTAAATATCCTACCATTTCGACCAATCGCTGTCATTTCAATGATTTGCGTTTTTTATTTTTGGGCTTATATGTGACTATGTGAAGGACAAAGCCCCTAGGATGGTACGGCAGGGTTTGATGTGTTAGAATGAACAAAAACTCATGGTTGTGTGATCTACGTCAAAAACATGCCCGAACTTTTTTGACAAGTCCTATGATGTTCCTGACCAATCTAACAACAAAACAAAAAATGAACCATATGAGAAAGAATACATAAATTCATACAATCTTACAGAAACCATCTATATAATCAAACAGTTCTTCACAATGATTCATATTTGGCCTGCTAAGGACAGTACAAAACTCATGGAGCTTATTATAGACATCAAACTAAGAGAGCACAATGTCTTAAAAGCAACTTCATTTTCAACCAAGACTAACTGGCTGGGTGATTATTCATATTATATTAGAGCACAAAGGATAACATTGATTAGAGAGAAATAAAGCCACACAATGTAACATTGACTAGAGTTAGTGAAGTATATGGCTTTCAGTTTTCCTATTAAACTGGAGATTCATGTGAAAAGCACAACTAAAATGCAAGGGAACTTTTTTTCTAACCTCTTCTCGCTTTCTTTGGAGTTCCAAAAGTTCTTGACAGTATGCAAGACACTCCGCATGGTATACAGCAGCCAAGTCCTTTATCAACAACTTCCTTCTAATGATACCAATCACTTCAAACACAAAGAACAAGAGGGTCAGTATGATGAAGGCATGCAACAAACAACTATGAACAACACGAGTACATTACAAAGTATAAACTAGTTCAAGATCTATGAGGACAAACTCGCCACGAACAAAGATGACAATTGAAGAGTAGACACATTCGAAATGATGAAAGGTCGCATATCCCTGCAAGTGCTCACATGGGCATGCATTAAGAAGACAAATGTACGCGTCAGTGTCAGCATGCAAACAAACATGATGGACATATTGCGTTCGTACATGTTTCTCAGTGAACTCTCGGTCACACATTCATCTCATTGTTTGGACTTTCATATGTCCCAATAGGGGTGTGGCAAATGGCATACTGTACGAATAGCATGGACTAATGAGACCATGATGCATGGGCACCTGTTCTTGGTTATACAAGCTCTCACAACTCTAAGCGCGCAATGGTTAGCCGCAGTAATCTGACAGCCATCTCTCACCACAATCATCGAAAGGGCATATGCATGCTATAACACCTACCTAGGTCGGCTTTAGTGACCAAAGAATCCAAAGTATTCGTCGCCACTCTGGTCTTCTTGAGGGGAAGCTAAGACACGATACCAACAACATGCTACAGCCACTGACTGGCAGTACCCTGTAGACACCGTTAACCCAACTACCTATCAGCCTCTATTTGCGCTTAAAACTCCCACTAGTTGGGCATGAGCTGGACATATCAAAAGAAAAACTAATTGGGCAGGGCCCTAAATACCCTTGATAGCATCTGGCCCAAATATGTCAAGAACATGTATTAGTAAAACACCCCATTATGCCAAAGATCTGAGGATAGCCTTGCGTATTTACATGACCTACTTTGTAGAAATTAGTTGTTGTCAACTCCCACTTCCTCTCAAGTAGTCAAGTTGCCTCGCCTTCTCCTTGATGCAAGTAACCATAATGACCTTTCATCATCCTACACGTATCACCTCCCTTTTACACGTTAGAAAAATAGAAAACAGAGTTTCTAATGGTGACCTTCCTTCATGATTGGACTTCAGCTCGAGTTTCTGAAATGGGATACAGACAAAGTTTAATGTCTTCAACAATGACACTTCCAGAGAAGTTGGTAACAACAAAAGCAAACAGAAACTAAAAATAATAAAAGGAAGAACAGGGAAGGTAGCTTTTTTCATAGCAAAACTTTTTCACAATTTCGAAGGAAATATACTGGATTGTGGATCACAATGATAGGAATTATGAACAAGGCCGAGACCTACCTGCTATTTGGATCATAATAAAACCCGTTGACGAAGCCATCAAATAGAAGCAAACATAGTAAAAATCCAGCTGTAGTTAACCCACAATCAGTTCCAACATTCACAAAGTACTGCTCTTTCCATCCCTGCAGAGTCGACAAATCAAAGGTAATGGCATGTCATTACTTAAGTTGACAATATTCATCAATGAACGAGTAGCACTAGAGAATAGGTTACCATGAATATGTATGGGTAGCTACTCAGGTCTAGAGTTCTTCTACCATCAACTTCCACTTGGGTCTGTAAACGCTGAGTCAATCGAGAGAGTACATAATTTGAGCATGAGTACTGATGACTTACCATAAGGGGAGATAAAGATGGAAACTTGGTCCAGTGCCTTGTGTCTACTTCTGACCTTTTGGCGATTTAAGGAGTGAGTATGAGGGAAAATGCTCACTCAATCAACACAGTTAAACTAAAAATATATTAGCAACGGATTATTATTCGTCGTCTTAGTAAAACTAAATGTTTTCCATGACAGAGAGATGAAAATTTAAAAAAATGAAGAAAATAAATGATGAGACAAATAACATACATCGCTTCTCATTTTCCAGTGAAGAATGTATGATTCTTCACATCAACAATTTCCCGTTCCCAGAATGTTACCACCTGAGATATCACATAAAGAACTCACAAGTGAAAACATCAATCAAGTATACTAAGGAATTGAGAAAAATTGGTCACATGATCTTTACTACAATAGCAGATCAAAGGCTCGATAGTAATTGCAGCATCTTGTAAGGCACTGAATGGCACATATGTTGCAAGTAGCGCAACTAAACTAAAGGGGAAATAGAAAATGTAACAGTAGTTGGTAAGAGTAAAGGAAGAATTCGGAAAAGACAGGCATAGCAGTTGAAGACAAGAACGAAGCAATTAAGCACATAAAAACCAAAAACCATGAAAGGGATTTTTATTCTGTCGGATGAAAAGAAATCACTGTGTTTGTTGTATGGACTTGGGTGCAAGAATCGGGTACGGGTGTAAGAATCAGGTACGGGTGTATATTTAGGATCGGACATATCCAATATCAAATTTGGATACAGAGATATGTCAAATAATTACAATTTACATATTATTCTATACAAACATGACTTAAATAGTTTTCCAAAAAAAATATAACATAGAATTTGTGAGATAAAAAAACCTGTATAAGCAATCAAGGCTTCAAAGTGCGAACTCAGTTAGAGCATTATTAGCCCTATTGGAGTTTTCGTACTCAACTGTAGCTCGAAAAGTTTCATCCATGCTCCCAATTTTTATGTCACATGTAGACAAACCAAAACTAAAGCCAAACAATAAAAACTTATCTGAGCCTTTGCTACATGTCAATAGATATATACACTATCGTATCACAAAATATGTGAGTAAAATTACATGAATTTCAGTTTGACAGACAGCAAAGCAGAAAAAATTTAGATTGTAGAATTACCAGCAATCCACAAACAGAAAAAAGCATAATCAAAGAAGCAAATTAGCCACCCGATGTCTCCTCTAGCGGTGTCACTTTTTGGAGTGGTTCTACCGATTTCCCTCAGCTATGATTTAGAGCTAGCCAATCCCAAAAGCCACACAGTTATCTATAGTCAATCGCTTTCAATAATTTCTTCCAATTTTCTCTCGTAATACAAAATTAGACACCCAAATGAACTATAATTGAACAACTATCCCTAATTAAACTAGAACCCAAGGGTTTGATCTTCAATCGGAATCCAAAATAACAAGAATTTGGAAAAGAGAGATTCATTACCTTCAGATGCACTCTTCTCTCGAGTAAACTCAATGAATCTTCTATCAGAGACGAAGGAAGAGAGTGAGGTAGAGGGAAGAGAAGAGAGACACGCGCACGAAGTAGAGTAGTGGGTGATGGTGGAAGTGGAACGGGCGAGGGAAAAACGCGAATCAGAAAGATGGTTGGCGCGAAATGTTTTTAGGGTTTTTCTATATCGTTTGATTTATGCTATTAAAAGAGAAAATAAGTGTTATTGATAACTGGTGTTACCCTCTTTTTTAGAACTTATAGCATTTTTTTAGCAAATGCAATTATAAGGTCACTTTTCATGGCATTAGTAAAAATCTGCTATAAATAAATGCTATTAAATAAGTATTTTGTTGTAGTGTCTGGTGCCAAAATTTAGACTATTTGGTGACACTTATAGTCTTGCCACCCAAAATTATAATATTCGGTGACACAAAATTTATCACCAAAGCAAAATTATTTTTCCTCCCCTCTGGTTCTTTACACTTTTGATAGGAAAGAGAAATAGTGAACGCCTAATTTGCCTAAAAGGATTTCGTGTAGCAAACCTATAATTACAAAAATGTGTAATATCAAAAACGTGGTTTGATAAATACACTAATTACAGAATTATAGCAATGAATATATGTAAATGGGAGGAACCAAAAAAATTGTTAAATTTTTAAAAAAAAATTACAGAAGCTAAAAGAAATTACACTTCTACTGAGGGATTTTTTGTGATGAACACTTAGGCATCAAAATTATGTAGTTTCATTTTACACATCTTTTAATGACACTCCAAAAAATTTTCAGTGACAACCTCAAAATTTCAATGACCACAAAAAAAAAAAAAAAATCCTACTTGCACCTAAATTGAGATAATTAGTGACAAAACATCATTGTCACCAAAAATTAAATATTCTGTGACATCAAAACTTGTCATTAAAATCAAAATATTGTCACCATAAATTGCTTTCATTTGTCGCGCAGAACTCAACATCTTTGGTGACATGTGTTACATACCCCTGGCTCCCCTTTTAATCTGCTTTCCATTAGTCGTGTTACTAAAGATTTAAACTGCTCCGTAGCATTTTTTCCTAATCATTGTGTTTTTCAGGATTTGGTGACGAAGCGGATTATCAGTAAAGGGAGTGTTATAGGGGGCCTGTATGTGCTTGATCAACCGATTGCCTGTGCCGGGCTCACCTCCTCTGCTTATGATGCTCACTGTTGTTTGGGTCATCCCTCTTTAGCTAGTTTACAGTCTTTATGTCCTGAATTTAATTCTATTTCTCATTTATCTTGTGAGTCTTGTCATTTAGCCAAACACCATCGTGTGTCTTATCCTATTCGTAATAATAACAGAAGTTCTATTCCGTTTGCCCTTGTGCATACTGATGTGTGGGGTCCATGCTCCATCCCTACGCCCTTAGGCTACAGATATTTTGTGACTTTTGTGGATGACTACTCTCGTTTTACTTACATTTACCTTTTGAGAGCTCACTCTGAAGTCTTCTATGTGTGGAGTTCTTTCTTCTCTGAGATTCGTACCCAGTTTGGTCATACTATTCGTGTTCTCCGTAGTGATAATGGTAAAGAATATGTATCACAGTGGTTCCAGGCACATTTGTCCCACCTTGGCATTGTTCACCAGACATCTTGTCCCGACACCCCACAACAAAATGGGGTTGCCGAACGCAAGAATCGTCATCTTCTCGACACTGCTCGTGCTCTCCTTTTCCGCACGGGTGTTCCCAAATGCTTCTAGGGTGATGCTGTTCTCACTGCCTGCTATCTCACTAATCGCTTATCTTCCTCCGTCCTTTGTGGTGTCACCCTCCAGTCTGTCCTTCTCCCTACCATTCCTCCTTATAGTCTTCCTCTTCGCCTATTTGGGGGTGTGTGTTATGTTCGCGATACTCGCCCCAGTTTGTCCATCCGTTCTCTCAAATGTGTCTTCCTTGGGTACTCCAAAATCCAGAAAGGGTATCGATGTTTCTCCCCCCAATTGCGTCGGTATCTCACCTCTCGGGATGTGGCCTTTGTCGAGACTGAGTCATTCTATCCTTTCACTAGTGTCTCGGAGTCCCCTCCACCTGATGACTTTCTTGTCTATCTCCCGACTCCTCCGGCACCACCTCCGGCCCCGGCACACACCTCCCCCTTGGCTTCCCCTACTGAGCCAGTCCCTTTGTCAGCTGATCCGGTCTCACCCTCTGTGGCTCCCCCTGCCCCCTCTAGCCGCCCCTACCGCTCCTGCCGTGATCACCCTTTATATGTTACCTCCTACCATGGTTTGACAACTCCTATTCGCTCCTTGATTGTCAGCCTGGATTCTGTGCCCCAGCCAGATAATCTTGGTGAGGCTTTGGCTCATGCGGGATGGCGTGCTGCTATGGAGGAGGAAATGCAGGCCTTGGAGGCCAATCAGAATTGGGATCTTGTTTCTCTTCCCCCTACCAAGAATGCTATTGGTTGCAAATGGGTTTATGCCGTCAAAGTTCATCCCGATGGCTCCATTGCCCGCCTTAAAGCTCGCCTTGTGGCACTACAAGAAAAAACATGTTTGGTTACATGAAAAAATGTCACCCAAGATCTAGTTTTTGTCACCTATTATTATTGGTGACACCTTCGTGACATAAGAAGAGGTGTCATTATATCCATGACACTAAAATTCAAGGGTGACAAAATGACATAGCTGTCACGGAATAATGTTAACTGTGACAGGAATACGGTGTCACCGAAAATATATTTTCCGTGACAAATGATGTCGCTGAATGTAAATTTCAACCGTGAAATTAATATAATGTCACCGAAGAGAAATCTTTCGTGACACATGATGTTACTGAATGCAACATGAATACAATGTGGTGTCACTAAAGATAGATTTTCTATGACAAAAGTTGTCACCGAATATATATACCATGACAACCAAATGTATGTCACTAATAACATTTTATAGTGGGCGAACAAAGGTGACAAATATTTGTTGTCACGAAAAAATAGGACTACAGTGACACCACACTCAACATAATTGTGTCACCCAAAATATTATTTTTACCTGCTTACAAGGTTTCCAATATTTATACGTTATGATTCAACCTTAGCAAAATCTTATATAGCAAAGAAACAAAATATCATTCAAATCAAATATCTATTAAGTCAACATTTACCATCCAACTTTAAAACATTCATTCTCCAATAATAAAAACTTCAAACTAACTAATAGCAGTAGCTAAACTACAAACATCCATAAGTATTATATGTTTCCAATGACAAAAAGAATTCAAAACAAGTGTTCCAATTAACTACAAAAAAATCTTCAACTTCATCTTGGTTAACTGCTAAAATGTAACTCCATCTCGTACTTACCTGTACAAAATCGCAAAAAAAAAAAAATACAATTAGTATGGTGATTTTAAGTGACTTCGATAATACTCATCCTAATGTCTTCAAAGATAACAAGTAATATGGTGACTTTAGATAACTATAAAAATTATTTTAAAAAAGGCCCTCCATCTAAGGTAGAAACATAAGTTGAGGTGAATCACGTCAGAAAAGAGCAAACTATATAAATCAGTCTCCAAGATACAATGAATGTACATGGTCTAATCACTTCTTCTTGGCAAAGATATTTGTCAGCAACTCAGGAAGAATCAGAACAAATGGATATTATATTCCAATCTTGTAAAGTGTGGTATTGATTAAAATTAAAATTAGCAGTTAGCAATAATAAAAACAGAGAGTTTGGAATCTTGGATCAACTAAATCCTCTATAAGCGTCAAGCACAAATGATTTGTCACTAGGCAGAGAAAGGTCCCTTCGCAAGTTGCACATGCAACTGTAGTGGACACAAGATCTTATTTAGCAGAGGCACGATTAGCACAATAAAACATGACCAAAGATATCTTATTGATCTCAAGCAGTTTCTCAATCAGCATTTTCAAACCAAAGACCTTGGGCAGCTGAAATATTTTCTTGGCATCGAGGTGTTCGCGGAAAGAAGGGTATTGTTATTTTCCAGTGCAAATATGTCTTGGATATTCTGTCTGATGCAGGGCTGTTCCAAGCAAAAGGGGTCACTTCCCCTATGGACCCAGGAGCCAAGCTACTACCCGATACTGGTGAGTTATTCCCTCTCCCAACCAGTATAGGCGGTTGGTTGGGAAGTTGAATTATCTAACTACAATGACTAGGCCAGACATTGCTTACTCTGTCAGTGTTGTTAGTCAGTTTGCTCAGAATCCGCTGGTTCCTCACTGGCACGCAGTTCTACATATCCTCCGGTATTTACAAAGTAATCCAGGGAAAGGTATTCGGTATCATAATCAGGGCTACACCTGGATAGAGGGATACACCGATGCCGATTGGGCTGGATGCCCAACTGATAGACGATCCAGACGATCCACCTCTGGTTTTTCAGTCACTATTGGGGGTAACCTAGTCAGTTGGAAAAGCAAGAAGCAAGCAGTGGTGGCTCGTTCAAGTGCCGAAGCAGAGTATAGGGCCATGGCTTTAGCCACTTCCGAGATTATGTGGATTCGGCATATCCTCTCCGAATTACGAGCAACAGTGGACGGACCGACCCAACTATGGTGTGATAATCAGTCTGCCACACATATCACCACTAATCCTGTGTTCCACGAACGTACGAAACATATTGAGATCGATTGTCATTTCATCCGCGATGAATACAAGAAGGGCACGATCACTCCTGTGAACAATTGGCGAATATCTTCACTAAGCCACTAGTTGGGAATTGAGTTTCATATATATGTAACAAACTGAGCATGATTGATGTATATGCACCAGTTTGAGGGAGGTGTTAGTCGTTATGTGTATAGATTAGGTTATGTATAAGTTAACCCTAATGGGCCTAGGTGATTAGAGCCCATTAGGTTAACCCTAACCTCGTCTATTTTATTATAAATAAACGGCTCGCCCCTCTCTAAAGAGTGGGTTTTAATCTTTACAGTTAGCAATTGAACTGCCCTCCATGACCAACCAATGCCTTATTTTTTTATAACTATTTTTAAGGTTGGTTGTGAGTTATTGTTTGATATTGATTTTATGGAGATCCAATCGTCAAAATAAAATTTCATTACTGGGCAATCAAAGTAGGACTGTTGATTTCTACACGCTCTCCCCGATCACCGTTCATACAACTCGAATGTAACCATTGCGGTTGCGATGACCTATATATGTTCTGCTATGTATGCGAAAAGTGAGTCAACTATCGATATTTTTCTTGTGGTAACCTGTCTTTTAAATAATAAATGAAACGCAAATCCCAAATGCTTATTGCGACAGTAAAATGCAAATCGCAAATGCTTATTACCAACAAAACGCAAATTAAAAGTGCGTACATGTAATGAGCAATCTATATTTGTGTACAACTTTCCACGCTGGAACGATGATGCCATGTCATCATAAAACGCAGATAGAATTTGCGTCTTGCCCTATTTTTATGAATTGTTTGAATAGTAGCCTAATTTGCTAATTAGTTTGTGGAAAAGCTTTATTATTATAAAAAACTCTGTTAATGTTGGCAACTACTTGTCTTTGCTTTTTTCTTGTCTTCTCCATTTCATTTGAACTGAATGAGAAGGTTTCTGAAATATGTCTATCTTTGTACACACGCAGCTTAGCAAATATTGCCTCTGGTACAACTGTTGTTGCACCAAAAATTCCTGAGTCAGACAAAGGTGATAACGAGGACATACAAAAGTCCGGTGAAGAACCACAAATTTCAAGTTCTACTACTGTATCTGCAAGCAGCATTTTCTCCTTTGGAGCCTCTGCCAATATTTCAGGTCCAAGTAATGGTTCACTTGGTTCACACCCTTCTATATTTTCATCCCCTGCTCCAGTTGCAGTTGCAGTTGATTTGACAGAACAAAAATTTGGAAACAGTTTTAGCAATACTGCCCCTTCAACTACTGTTACCATTACTACCAACGGCACCAGCACTGCCTTTGCCTCCAATGGAAGTGTCTCTACCTCGCGTGCAGCATCTTCATTTCCGGTAGCCCCTCCTTTTGATTTTAGGTCTGGCTATGGAGCTCTATCGAATCCAGTTTCAACGATATCGACCACTTCCAGTTTAGAAGCTACAGGTTTGAAAGCCAAAACTGAAAAGGAATCAACATTAATTAAGCAATGGCAACCTAAGCAACACGCCTTTTGGTGGCACGTCATTTGGAATGGCAAGCACAGGAAGTAACATTTTCAGATTCAGTGCTTCAGCTACATCTTCATCTGCCAAAAGTCTGTCTCAGGGTTCTATTTTTTGCACCACTAATGGATCTTTAGCCATCACACAGGTGTCTCCTGCTGAAACTGGGGTTGCAGTGGTTACGCAGAGCATGCCTATTCAGTTTGGGTCATCTTTCACCTCTAGCAGTCCACTGTTTGGTTCCTCGAGCAGTCCACTATTTGGTTCTTCAACTTCTCCCAAGTTGTTCGATTCAACCTCCAGTTTCGGTGTCAATTCTTCGGCTTCCTCTTCACAGACGAACACCATTAGCTCCAGTGGTGCCCCCACTTCAAGCTTATTTGGATCCAACTGGCAGCCCACCACCACCCCATTTAGTTCTACTTCTCCATCAACCGTTTTTGCCTTTGGAGCATCCTCCACTTCTTTTGCTTCTACCAATAATGCCCCTGCGGTGTTTGGATCATCTAATAGTGGCTCTACGATGTTTGGCAGCGGAATTCCAGCAACACCTATCTTAGGTAATGGGGATCAGATGAGCATGGAAGATAGTATGTCCGAGGATCTTGTACATGGATCGGCACCGGCAACTCCAGTCTTTGATCAACTACCCATCTCAGCCTCATCATCTGGCTTTATTTTTGGTTCAACAGTTTCATCTGGGGGAATTCCCTCTTTTTAATTCAGTAATACACAGAATCAGAGCACCTCGCAAATGCCACCTCCATTTCAGTCATCTGGTAGTCTGAAGTTTGGTGCCAATAATAGTTTCTCATTGGGTTCTGGTGGTGGCGGTGACAAGTCTGGTCGGAAAATAGTCAAAGTCAAACACAAGAACCAAAGAAGACCATAATACATGAGTATTTGGTTCCTAAACATTCCTGTGGTTAATGGGCTAACGAGAAGAGATTCAGTTTCCGTATTGTTGGGAGATTTTTGGCTGGAGTTCGCTGTTATTGTGGGTGTTTATTGATGCTGGAAAATGTAGATCGATCTGGTTGAGTCTTCTGAATTCTGGTAATTCTGATGTGTCATTGCAATGTATGTTTTATTGGCCAATTTTTCTGTTCTTATATGGTAGGGAAAATGTGTTCCAATTTTGGTTTTCTTTAGTGAACGTAAGAGCAATAGTAGAGTATTTTAGTAGTTATAGTTCATAGGGTTTCTGGCCCGGAAACTGTGTTATCAAGTTTGTTTGTGTACTCTGTACTTGTAAAATAAAAGGAAAGTTTCAGTGGCAAGTAATTCTACCTTCTGGTTATTGTAATGCTTACTAGGGCTACTAGGCATCTTTTCACCTTTCTGTGCACGTTTCCAAATTTTGAGAAATGCAGAGAACACCGAAGACTCATTTCAGCCACAGTACCCCACCCATTGCTCCATAACATCACCTGTAGAAAGAACTTGGGAGAAATTGAACATGGCATACGAACATATGGTACATTTACCATTTGTGGTAAAAACTGGTATTGCACATTCACCTGCATGCTTGTGCCTCAAATGGGTGAATATAGAAAGCTCAGTCAGTATATAACAAGAAGCTCAACATATCTGATATTGTTATCAATGCTGAGAGATTTCAGATGAACAAGGAGAAACAAAAGTAGAGTGTATTTTGATATACATGAAATATAATAATTAAATTACTCTCATGTTGACCTTATTAGTTTTAGTTTTATGCTATCTTGTGACTAATTATGATTTATTTATGTTTACAGAAAAAATAGAGATTTGTCATGAAATGAACTTTATGCAAGGTCAATGATGTAGTCCAATTCAAATAAATCAACTCCAACCCAAATTAGAGGTCTATCGGGTGCAAACAAGTGAAGTCATTCAAGAAAAGAAGAATCCAACTTGATTTTGGAATTATACATAAAATTGGAAGCAATCCCGAGTTGGAGTATTTTTGGATAGCTTTTAGTATTTTAGACGTAACTTTCTGCCTATAACTCGGATTTTTAAAGGGCTACATATTTATGTGAAATAATAATTTTTCAATTTTGACCTTTAAGGGGTCAAAATGGGCTCTGGGCTAAAAATACTGAAAAAGTCAAATCCGAATTTATTTTGGATTTAGGATTTTTCTAAGAGGCGAAGCTTATGAAAATAGAGAGGCAAAGTGGTTGAAAGGGGAGGATACAAAAAAGAAGAACACGGCAAACCAAAGAGGAGGATTTCACTTTTGGGGATCTCACGGCTAAAAAATCAAAGAGAGGAAAAATAAATCCAAGGTTGCTCTTCTATATTTCTGTAAGATTTATATTTTCTTCAATGGAGTTTTATTGTTATTTTGATTTATGTTTCATCGACTCCATGAGTAGCTAAACATTGAAACCAGGGTTAAGGATGAAACCTCATATATTTTATTGATTAATTTTAGGGGTACTTAATGTTGAGTCCTATCTCTAAGACTAATCTAGTGTTTCATCCTCAACACTTTTCAACATTAATTTTGCATTCTAAAATTCAAAAAATACCCAAAATGACCCTAAAAATAAATAGAGCACTAAATCAGGATTGTCCTAAAAATAAGGGATGTGTTTACCAACTTACCTTTAATATTACATTGACTGTCCAAAGAATCAGACGGTTTCTGGTCGGCGCTTCGGTTCTGTCCTAAAAATAAGGGACGGTTCGTATTCTCTCTCGTTGTTTGCCCACCAAAAACTCCATCGAAGTCCATTGTTTGCCCTTCGCATCCCGTCCTACGGTCCGGTCACCACGGCAGCAACTGAAGACCGGCGACGTCTGTACTTTGGTGTCACTGGCGGACTGGGTGGTGTTCCGATCGAACACCCAGCCATTGTTTCGTATTGTGTTCTGGATTTTCGGCCTCTGTGTTAGGGTTCAAAAAACGCAGTACTGTGCAGACGAACGGCAATCTAGGGGCCCGATCTACCGTCTACGACAGACCCTTGACGCGTATTAGGACCTGTGCCAAGAACTACGTGCCGAGATACTACATGAGCTAATTAGAAATGGGAAAAAATAGGATGTAATATATTATCACACATGCCGTGCAATGTTTTGATAATTTTCAGTACATTACGTTGATGTTAGACTCCTTTGTGTGCGGTGGTAAATTTCGTAGAAGGGTGGGTAATTGTAGTTAGGGGATGGTAAATTTCAGTATATGATGGTAAATTGGATGGATGTAGTCAATTTCATTGTGGGATTCATGTTCAATGTTCAATTTTGGTCAGTTAATTTTGATGGTTAATTTCAGTATATGATGTTGATGTTAAACTCCTTTTGTGCGGTGGTAAATTTCGTAGAAGGGGTGGTAATTGTGGATAGGTTGATGGTAAATTTCACATTTATCATTTGATGGTCTCTCTGCATTTTACCATGTTTATATCATAACGTAAAAATACTACACCGCTTCCTTGCATTTTGATGGTAAATTTCTCTCTGCATTTTAACATTTTGATGGTAAATTTCTTTCTGCATTTTAGCATATCGATGGTAAATTTGTCTCTGCATTTTAACATTTCGATGGTAAATTTGTCTCTGCATTTTAGCATTTCGATGGTAAATTTCGAACCAACTAAAAACGACAAAAATAAAAATTATACACTCACCGTGTGTTTTTTAGCAATTTTCAACAAAATTTCTTCAAGTTTGGCGATGCGATTTTTGTCCTAACTTTCAACCCTCAATGTTTTTCCCGATGAGTAATAAAGAAAGATACTTTGTGTGACTACATTTCAAAAAATCTGAAGATATGGTAAGGAAAATCCCAAAAAACCCTTGCGATTGCATAAAAAATCAAATCTTCAGTGGGAAGATTCCAGCAAAATTGCCATCATATTGACAAAATACAATATTCTAATTCCTTAACATGAAATATTTGAAGAAGATTCTGGCCCGCATCACCAAAACCGAATATTCACGATGATCTAAAAAATTAGTCCCGTTTCCGGCAGCTTCCAGATCCGATGGCATCCTACGGTTTCTAGCGGTGGCCAACAGTTTCCGATGGGTTGTCCTGTAAGTTAAACATGACAGATTTGCTGCATAAACAAAACTTTCGACGAACATTAAATCCAGCGACTTGATTCCATAATCAGTTAACTCTTTTACCTTATTTAATTTCGTAATTACAGCCATATTTATTGCCCCAACTATAAACATGTCAAATCAATACAAAATATTTTCTGAATCAAAAAAGGATAAGAGGGTAATCTACCACCAAAAAATAAGGGCAAACGTGTCAACCAAGCAAAATTGGGGGTGAAAACATAAGTTTGAAAAGTATATGAGATTCAACCCTACGTAGTGTAGGTAAAAAGGACCCTGATTTAATTTACTCTTAAAAAAATTAAATTATTTGAATTATTTTTGTAATTGTACGTAAGAGGAGAGAGTTGAGAGGTTCAGCTCTCAAGACTCAAGAGAGAAGCAACCTCCTTTTTCTCTTTTAGATTTGATATGCCTCAGTGACAGATTCTTGATTTTTTTTTTTTTTGTCTTTGATATTGAAAACACACACACACAAAAAAGACGTAATGTAACTTATTTGAGTTCAGAAAGTGATATTTGGTTGCTTGTATATTCGAATCAATTTCACTGCTATGGCCTCTTTATTTTTTTTATTGTAGTAGTAGTCGTCTTTTGATTTTATAAAATTATCATATTGGTAATTTGTATTTATTATCGTAAATTTATGTAACTTATTATGATAAGTATACTTTATTATGATAAAATTAGTTACTACAATCAATATATAATAGTTATTGTACAATAAAATTTTCACTCTTCTTTGTAGTGAAATATATTATAATTTTTATATAACAAAATTTTTATGATTTTTGCGTAATTTTGTGTGATCTCTCCTCGGTGATAAATTTTTATAATTCTTGTATATTGGCATAATTTTAAACTTTCCATAAATTTTTCATCTAAAAATCATATTATGTATCTAGTAATGAATTCTTTATAATTTTTGTATACGAACTTTTCATAAATTATCAAATTTATGAACTTTTGTTATTATCTTAATAGTAAAATTTAGTTTTGGTATGATTTTTGACAGGTCTATAATTTTAGGATACTTGAAAATTTGTTTTGAGATATTAGGGGAGAGAAGATTAGAAGAGATAAATTTTGGAAGATTAGGAGAGAAGATTGAAAGAGAGAAAAGATAATCATGATATATTTTTTTCAAATATAAGATCAGAAAATAACCTTCTCAAGTAACTCAAGACTATTTCCGAAGAGTCTCTATCCGAAGAATCTATATTATATAGAACTTATAATTTTAAACCCCAAAATATATTCTCTTTTCTAATTACCTTAAGAAGATAAGTTGACCTATGTTTTGTAAAATAATTAATTGTTATGTTTAAAATAATCAATTTATTTGGTACTCCAGGAGCACCAAATAAATTTTCCTGTTCCAACTATGGATAACGAAATAGTAATGTCGGTATCAACCTCCAGAATACTCTTCACCTTACAACATATGAATTTGGTTGAATTTGGATACTCACCAAATTCACAGAGATTTACCATCACCTGATAGTAACTCAATTGATAGTCTCAACCTCACTTAAATCTACCGTAGTAATACAAATTGAACAAATGCAATTCAAGGAAAAAATACCGGACAGAAAACTCCTACCAAAAATGCTTTTACATAATTTCTTGATACACTTAATACGATCTACGAATTTTACTCGATAAGACTTGAAAAACCACACAGCCAAATCGGTGTTATGGTATTAATGTAAGGGGAGCGTCCGTAAACATTTACACGTTTTTTAAACTCAGGCAGAGCTTTCTGAATTCAAAGCAGCCACTGAATCTGTGTTGTTTCCCCCAGTGGGATTTTGCTTCCTCTCTGCTTGAAGCGACCGGCAGAGTGATTCAAGCTTTTCCTTCTGATTCTTCGTTTTCTCCAGTTGTTTCCTTAAGTGCCCACGCTGCTCAGTCAAACGAAGAATCTCAGTGATGATTTATTTGTAACAAAGTTTAAATTAACTCAACACTATTTGCATGTAGACATGAAAAATGAAGAACAGTGGAACTAAGTGGTCCCCAAGGCCATGTTATCCAGCGCGCAAAAAAAAAAAAGAACGAGAAGAAACAACGGAATGCACTTTTGAGGAATCCCAAAGCAGCAAAATGTTTGCAAGGCGGTGGAATTCAATATAATCCAAATGACTCGTTCTGTGGAAAAAGTTTCATAGAGTAAAACTTGCATAATGTAATGATGAATATGCAGCAGATGAAGGGAAAGTACACAAGTTTCTAAACATGAATATAACAAAGCATTGCTGGGCAATTACAAAGAGATGCAAGACAGCATGACCATGTAAGAAAAGACCATAAATAGACTATATGGATCTGTATAGTGATTTGATAAGAACAACAGTGTTCCCATTTGTACAGGTAAGATTTACTTGAATGGGAAAACCATACTTCCTCAACAAGTTCTATCAGAGTAATGTCTGATTTCTCGCTTTTGCTCTTTAAGAAGGTGTTCTCCTTTTTGAGTTCCTTTATCGACTTCCCCATCTGTTTTTACCAGCATCACAAATGGAATGGTTAGTTACTTTGAGAACTGCACTATGCTGCTAACAAGTTGCAATAAAATTCCGCAATCAACAAAACAAATGAAGTCAAAGAAATGGAAATCTCAAAGGAACAACATACCTTCTCAATCTCTTGCTTGAATGTTTCAAAAACCTCGTTGCTTTTCACAAGAGCATCCTGCAAAAAAAAAAAAAAACCTAGCATATAAGTCGCACACTTATACTTGGGATAGACTCCCCTATAGATCAGATAACACGACAAAAAACCTTTACACATGAACTTGTGAACCAACAGGGCTTCTTTTGGCTATGTGGTGTTAGTGAACTTCATGAATTGCACCAATGTCAAGTTGCATCCCTAGGGCATTTGTCGTGATGGGAAGTGCTTTTACCACATTAATGATCCGGTGTAATCTTCATGTACATCTCTTACCAGTAAACTAGTATTGGTTCATTGAGTCGGAGCCCGTATAAACTAATTTCTCAAAATAGAGATCGACATTATTCCACCTTCCAGTTTTTGACGGTTGGACCTCTAACAAAACACATTGTTACATACCTGCCTATGCGTGTATACGGGGCATGGGCTACTTGTATGTTTATTTGACGACCAAGGGCCACCTACTTGGACATGAGTCTCTATTTTAAATGTGTATCATACTTCTGTGTACATTACACCACCATTGTTCATAAAAACAAGATGTCATAATTTTCCCTCATTCCTACCCAACCTGGCCTCTTGTCCCACTAACTGCTAAATCTCTTATTTCTAGCTTTTATTTGTTTTTTAGACAATCAACATTCATGAAACTTCCTTCAAAGCAATGACTGTTTCTACGTATATAACATCAGCAAAATGGATGTCTTAATCTTGGAAGAGGTTTGCTTTCACAGTTTGTGTTGGTGAACCGATTCCCCTTTATCTAACATGAGCATTTTCAGGAAATTCAACACTCAAAAGTTTTCCAGTCCCACTTCAACCATGCCACTTTGGTTCCACACTGCTGAAGAAAGGTTTTGATGATGCCAGGAGATAGAAATCAATAACTGAGGGACAACCTCGAGTCATTTTAAACCAAGACAAACAAGAAAGTTAACAAGCCGCTACATGAAAAATGTTTCCCAACCTCCATGTGTGCAGGTCTCAATTGAGATATACACATCTTTACACCTCTCAGGCCCCACTATCATCCAGAAGGACAAGAAAAAAATAGAAGAATTATCTATGTCCATAGTGCTTGGGCCATGCTCGCTAAACAAGCTTGGAGATGTCAAGGCAAGTTGTTTAAACCCACACAAGGTCATTTATTCATTTTTTCCAAAGCTTCCTAGTTTAAAATTGTATCAATGAAAGAAAAAACAGTAGAATATTAACTTTGTATGAATGCTAATATTCTTGCTATTCGAAAAATACATTTCAAACAGAAGTGCACTTCCAAGGTTTGTATTCCACGAAATCTTCTATTGGAACTTCTTTATTTACAGAAAAGATATTCCTTATATTAGGCCAGGCATCCATGCCAATGCACTCTTCATTACAGTATAAATCTCGACATTTGATTGTACTTTGTAGAGCAGCAATATGATCTTCATCTAAAAAGGGGAGAAATAACTCCTAATCAGAATCTGATTTTGCCAAAATGAAGGAAAAATGTAATTCTTTCCAAATCATATTTTTAGACAAATTTAACTAAAATATGCTGCTTGCATCAGCTTCTGAACATAAACTATGAATACAAATGAAAATCTGCCTGCTGGTCATCAAACTAGTAGACACAAATTCATCATATTTACAGATTTCTGGAACTAATCCTTAGCGTCTTCAGATTCATGAAAAACATTCTCCAAACTAATGCTAGCGACAGTGAAAGAATATTTTGTTGGGAGTAAAATAAACCTGGAATTGCTGGAATTTTTCTCCATCAGCTGTTAATTGTAAGCGCAAAGTCTTTTCAGTTGCCAATAATTGTGACACCTGCTCTGCATATAACTTCATCTGCGACTGTTCCTGGAGCAATTTTTCCTCATGCTGTTGAATTTTCAAATCAGCAATCTGGAGTTCAAGTGTTTTCTGCTTCAACTGCACATACAAGTTCCACAATGAAAGCAAATCCAGAACCTTGCATAGAGTGCATTATAAGTGACTCTGGAAATGCAAAAATGGATTATAAATGCATGAACAAATTACCATCTGTGCGTGCTGCTGTTCAGAAAGAGCATACTGATCTGCAAGTTGCTTCAGTTTGCTTCTTAACCTGAACTTGAAGATTTTGCGCATTATTTTGGATACTCAAGATGGCACCTTATGAAATACGATCAAAACAGAAGGAAGAGCTGGTAAGCAGTAAAGGAATGGACTTAGTGAGCTTTAAAAAAAAAAATTACTCAATAGCTATGTAGCATAAACATGGGTACAGCACCATAAAGACACACTGACAAGGCAAAGGCACATCTAGATAGATGAAGAGCAAAGTTTCAACTTCTTGTAAGCGAGGTAGGACATAAAGGTGATTCGATTGATGAAAGGAAAATGTAGGAAAACAATTTTTTTTTATTCTTAACATTAGAAGGTATCTCGGCAAACAATCTTTAGAGGTATGATGTGTTAGGTTCCACCAAACTCCACTTATGCATGTCACCCTTCCAGCCTAATCTTATGAGATATAGGCATCATAATAATTGAATAATGAAATTATTCCTCAATCCTCATGGGTTCCTTAATCATACATTTCATTATCCTTCAGCTGAGACAGACATTCATCTTTCTGCCCTTCCAGCCTAATGCTTACTTCCTGAAACAGAAAACAAAAAACTGAGAATATAATAAAGCACACAGCCACACACAAGAACATACAATTCATAAGTAACACAAAAAGATCATTAAACCGAATGCACAAAACAAAACATGAATCACAGGGAAATTGTGGACTTATGTATGGGGCATCCCCCAGGATTACCTAAATTATGAAGAATTTCTTACAAGTTAGGCTACCAATCAATTAAGAAAAGCATAAGCACTAACAAAATCTGAAGAGAGAGATTCCAATTAACACATGGATAACAAGCTAAGTTGTATTCTAGCCAAATCAGAGCCAGAAAAAGTACGAATAATGCCCCCAAAGACCATCAAACTCAACAAGTTACAAGCTTCAAACAAAAAGCATTCTTAAGTAAGAGATAGCTTCTAGAGATTTGAGGGTAATAACCTAGACTAAACCATGTTACCAATCGATGTAGGCATCCTGCCGAGATTTGAAATTGACAAAAGGTAAGTTCTTTTGGCCTTCCAAACTATCAAACAATTTTTTATTCAAAAAAAGGTGTTCCAGAGCAGCTGGAGAAGAAAGGAGAATTCTAAATTATAATGAGGAGCTTCCATGGGCAACAAAAACAAATCTTACCTCCAATCAGTGACACTAAAAAAAGAAAAAAGAAAGAGAAGAAGACAGATGAGGGTGGAAAAAGAAGGGAAAAGTTATTCAGAAAAATGTGACATGAGGTACAAATGTAGATCCGGCGACCCCTTATAGAAAAGAGAGGAAAAAATGCTCATTATAATTTATTCCAAAAGTTCAGCTACAAAGATCAATACACAAACTAGGAGAAAAATAAAAAAAGATCATCCTAATGTCTAAAACAACCAAATACCGCTGTTGAACCAAAACAAATGTCACACCCATATCCTGCTTTGAGCTGGGTACACTACAGCCCATCTGAGGGTTTCCTCTAGTAAACAGAAGGCAATCTACGATGCTATTGCAAGAAAGACAGGTTATCAAATGAAAAGTAGAGTCTCAGACACCTTAATTGCATCATGGAATTTATTTGATAGATCTAATCTCAAGTTTTGCCCCTCTGTTGATACTCGTTTGCATTCATCCTGCCAAATAACAAGGAAGAAAAGAAAATTGTGATATCTGACTCAAAGATAATAAGCTTCACAGCTATGATGTTAAAACTAAGACTCTGAAAACAAATCACAAATATTTAATACATTTGAGTGTGTAAACTACAATCTAGGGTACAAAAAGTTAAAACGTATTAAACAAGGTATTGTGATCTGGATCAAATTGCAAATAAATTATAGCTTTCATGCAAATGTTGAATAAGTTGAATAATTTTTTTTTCAAAGAATTTTGTTCTTAAAATTTTTGAGTTGGTGGAGGTTGTCACAACTCTGAAAGTGTATTAGATATTATCCGAAAAAGAACTAACATAACCTGATCATCTGCAGGAGGGAAGAAACTGATTAATGAAACTACCAGTAATACATGATCAGCTGAAACAGATGGAGCTGAAAAGAAGGTATACCATTAACATTTTGTTCTGACGTTGTAATTCCCGGCACAATGACTCAAGTTTATCTCGAACAGTGATGGCTACAAAAAAGGTAGTTCGTACATTAAAATGATATAGTAAATAGAAGTACAAACGTATTATCAGAAAAGAATTAATTTAGCTTCTGTGTAGTCAAGATAAACTGAAGAGGCATTCCATTGAACATTGTGCATAATTTTTCTCTTAGTTGTTTCCAATTTTCAGTTAAGTACAAGTATCTACTGTCAAATCTGCTGAAATTCTCAAGAAAAACAAGTTTGTTTTCCAGACGATCCCACATTTTACAGAAGTTCTGAATTATGAACCTCTTGAGGAAATTTAACACAACTTAAATATTTCATTATCTAGCAGTGCAACAAAGAAACTTTCCAAATGACTATTTAGGATTTAACCAGTTGATCGAACAAAAGGGAAAAGTTTCTCCAGTGAACACCAGTCATTCATTGAACCTGGGTTGTCCTCTTATTACAGACTCTAAGAGGGATGCACAGAAGGTTCGACGTGTTTTGGTAATCTCAAGGGACAAAATCCTATCCCTACCCAATATATCATCTCTACATACCAGGTACAGTGCTCATCTATTGAAAACTAACCATATGTGGTAAGAAAATACTGGAATGAATTCTATGCACAAGTGAATAGATAAAATGCAGTTCAGCAACGTCGCTCCAAAGGTGCAAATGCTATCTATTCAAGTTTTCTCATAAAAGTCTAAAGGAAATGCTACATGTAGGACCCACCATGTGAGATCTAGAGAAAAAGAGGTTGCCAAATTTTGCCTGTACCTAAACCTTGAGCCAAAACAGGAAAAAGATATGGCAATGCTATAATATAGCAAGAGGTTTAGCTACCCATTGCAGAGAAAAATACACGGCCTTCATACTATTTTGCACAAATAGAGGCCCTTATACTTCATCATTGGAAATGCTCTTAGTGCTTCTATTTCAAGGAGGAGTGGCATAGATTTCCCATGACTGTGGTTGATCGATGGAAGAATTTTATTGATATATCAAGGAGTCTTGCTTCAGAAAAAGAAACAATCTAGTAAACAATATTGGATGTATGATGGTGAGCTGCATGACGGCATCCGAAGAGATGTACTGTTTAACCTCTCTAGTATGTCAGTGCGAACACCATACAGGGATCTCTTCCACATAAATCATCAGTAAAAATGAATGACAAACGCGAGTTAAGCCTCACACTTATAAAGTTGCTTTCATGCTTCTTACAGCAGATGCAGCTACAAAAAAAAAATGTCATAAGGCTTAAAAGACAAACTGCTACTGGAGACCAAATAACAACTGTTCCCATAACAATCAAAATATCCATAGTGTTTTAAGCATATGCATTAACCATTGAACAAGAGGATAGTAGCCTTTCGAAATTCTTGACAAATAAGCAACCTGAATCTCTTTCTGAGAGAACTTGTTGATATTTCAAGGTGAACTCTAGAAACTCCTTTTCAGATTTAAAGGCACGCTTTGTATTCTTCCGTTTCACTTCAGAGGTTTCCTGACAAAGAAATATTGTCCAATCATCAAACAAGCATCATGAAACATATCTTGGTGGTTACACAAAGAGTCAGCACTAAACAGCATAGAATAACGACGTACATCCAAAATCTCTAAGTCATGATAGAGTCAACAGATTCATCTTGATATGCTGCCGCCGCCACCAACCCGGGGTTTTTTTTTTTTGGTTTTTGGGGGGGGGGGGGCATTTTGCCACGTTGTATAAAATAAATGGTGGCAGAAAAAAAAAAAAATCTTGATCAATCAACTTCTGTGAGACACGTTTACCAATTATGCTTTAGAAAAACCAAAATCTTAAACTGCACAAATGATGTCCAGTGTGAAATATCCAAATGCTATCTCCAACTCACAGGTCTTTCAATTACAACCTGCTGCCATCAGGAAAAAAATGTAGCCAAACATTTTTCTGCATTGAGATGATAAAATTGGTGCATGCATGCAACTTTGACGGATCTAATTGGAAAGTCCATTACAACAGTTACTGGAAAAAGAAGGCGTACATCTCTTAATAGCTTCACTAGATAATCGGTTACTGTGATGTATTCGAACTTCTGCGTGTATATACCTCAGAACGGCAATCATCATGAGCTGCAACTATCTACTCAGATGAAACTTTTCATCTATTCTTTCCTTAGTGGCTCAAAAAGTATTCCTATTTCGAACAATGTGCAGCTAAACTAGCTATATATGTACCATTAAATTTGTTTTTCCTTCATAAAATGTCTTTAACAAAATTTGCCACGTACATAAATTTAAGGGAGATTTACCTGGAGGAAGTAAGTCACTGACAGGTTTCTTTCACTAGTTAAAATTTACTCAAGTAAACACCTAAAGGGGCAAACCAGAAGGAAGTACAACTAGGTCTTTTATAAACCTACAGCTAAATATGTGAACAAGGAAAAATTATTGGAGCTAAATGAGACTCATTACTTCGAACATTAAAAAACATACAGACACATAATAATAACCACAAATTGATAAATTTAACCAGAATCAAACTCGATATCCACATTCTTTGACTTGAAATTGAATAGACAGCATCATATAGGCAGGAAATAAAGTATAATGAGTGGAAAAAAAGAAAAAGGAGACTTAAACAGTGCACACATGCACACACATATCTATAAGAATTAGGATTTAATGATATCACTAACTGTTTTTTTGTTGTTTTCAGCACTGTCAGTTGAAGATATATCCTTTATGTGTGCTGCTTGTGTCTCTAGGCCTCCTTCAATTGCTGCAAAAGAAGAAAAAAGAACGAACAAACTCATGTCAACATTCACCAATTCCTGCACCGGACTTGTCAAGTACGTAGATGTGATTGACGGATGAAAACGGGAAAATTACAGTCTCAATCCGTGCACTAACATCAATTACTTGGACTCACGAATGGATGTCGGGCAAGGACATATGTCTAAGCATTGGATTCATATGATTTCCATCTCAAGGACAGGTGAACACGCCAAAATGTTTGTGTTCTTAAAATTATTTGATTTTTCCCCTAGGATAAATGATGTTTACTAGGATCCTTAAGCAATTTCTTGCATACTAAAGGAATTCTGTGCATAATTCATGAAAAGGTCAGACTAGAAAATATGCTTGCTGGGTGGATGTCCAAACCAAACATATAGAACACAGATGCCACATACTCATCCAAGTACAGAGTGTCCTGCACTTGTACTTACACATTTAGAAGGGTCCATGTAACATCAGAGGAACATCTCGTGATTGATAACAACTAATACTTGACATTATGCCGTTTCCTATATAACCCTGTTACCCTAAACATAAGTAGCATCACCTGCCTGCATGCTGTGTGTATGTGTGCTAATTGCGGTAAATAAATTCTTGTACGGTGTTTGCTTCGCAAAATAGGCATGGACATAGAACATGTAGACGGAAAATCCTGAAAAGGTAGAACAAAGATTTTGCAACTTACAATACATTTATATAAAAGATGTAATTTAACTTTTTGTTGAAATATTCTAACTCCTACCTGAAATTGCTATATGCGGAAGATGAAGCTCTAGTTCTCTACAAATGCCATGTAACACCCTTCTAACTTTCTTCCTGCCATAGTCTAATTTCCATTGCTCGGTCCTTTTCTTATCTTAGATTTTTTTTTAATGCCTACTATAGTTCATGTTGTTCCTCCATGATGGAAGTCTTGAAGAAAAGAGAATCTGAAATACATCAAAGCACATTCTGTGCCTCATCTTTGTTGGCACTCTTTGCGTGAAGAGTATAACTTTACTGATTGAAAAAAACATAAAACAAAGCAGACTTCCATAGTTTCCAATCAATTTAGCATAAGAGGAGAAATTTCCTTCCGTGAACAAAGCAAAAAACAAATTGTAGGTTAACAGGGGCAGAAACAAGGAACGCCTAACGTAGAACAACACAATAAGGAAAGCAGTATAAATCCAAAACTAATTGACTATACAAGATGACAGATCATAAAACTGCCAAGGTATATTGCGCCGATTGTTTTACTACAACTTTTTGTCATTCAGCATACTGAGATGTAGAGAATTAACAAAAAGAATAGAGAGAAGAAGAAACAATCTAGTTATGCCACAATCCATGGTACAGTTTGTTGAGCTCATTAGCTGAAACTAAAGCAAAAATGGTTCAGGCAGGGTTCAGGCAACAACTGGTTCCCAAAATATTCAGCTAAGAAAAATTAAAACAAGGAAACCAAGGGAGTAAAGGTACAGATGCTAACCTTTATTTGACTGACATTTCTCCTGATCTCCAGAAACAGGCTTCGCTGATTCAGGCATAACCAATTTACATTCACTCTGCTCAGAACTGTCTTTCCCAAGGAGTTCCAATCCCTGTGACGCATCATACACATCACCATTTTCAGATAATGTGACTGGAAAGGTTCGAGAATTCTCACTCTTTTCAGCTTTTCCCTCACTTGACTGAAGCTCAGTCACCAGTAATTCAGGTCTGGATTCTATTTCTACTAATCTCTCCTCCTTATAGTCACTCAGTTGATTTTCTTGCTCAGGTGTCGGTGCATCATCACCCCCATCATTCTCAGATAACGGGACAGGAAAAGTTCTAGAACTCTCACTTTTTTGGGTTTTTCCCTCACTTGACTGAAGCTCATTGACTACTAATTCAGGTTTGGAATCCGATTCTACTAATTTCTCCTCCTTATAATCAATCACTGGCTTCTCTTGCTCGACTGTTGGTGTTGAAGGGGCCAACGGTTCCTGTGAGCTATCCACAAACCCATCGGGCAATGAATGTGCTTCAGGAAGCTGATCCGCAGCTGGGTTTTCCGTGGCAGCTGGGGTTTCCATTGCAGCCGGGTTTTCCATTTTACCTGCATTGTTTGCAAGCCCTCAAATTATCGAAATAAGTATCGGTACATACAATACTATGAATACCGCTTCAATGTCACATACACAAACTACTAAGATAAATTCAGATTCGAACCTACAACAATCGTTTCTCCTTCCTACACTTTCTCACCCTAATAATCAAGCTAAAAATCACCGACAAACAGACGAAGAATATATGCCGTACTAATAAATAAATGGCTAAAACGGAGCACGTATATAGTGTAAGATGATGCGTTCCTTACCGAAAATATGCGAAAGACGAAATTGCTTTGGAGAAGAGACAGACTGAAGAAGATGATGGGGTCGAATGGGAACAGAAACCCTAACGATTTGACCTGAATTAGTTCATCAAAAAGGATCAGGGGATTTGGGCTTTTTCTCTTTTTCTTCCTTTAACGAAGAGTTTGTTTGTAAATTTTCTTTTCTTTTGAGAGTTTTTTTATCCTTTCCCACAAACTAATTAGCGAATTAAGATACTACTTAAATAATTCATAAAAATAGGACAAGGTGCAAGTTGCCTTTGCGTTTTATGATGACATGGCACCATTGTTTCAGGTCGGACCGTTATATGCAAATATAGAATGTGCATTAGACGTACGCAATTTTAATTTGCTTTTTGCTAGCAATAAGCAAATACCATTTGCGTTTTAAGTGCATTTGAAATTAAAGTGACTTTTGACATGACCTTGTGCTCCAATACCATTTGCATTTTTAAGTGAAAAAGCTACTAACTGTTCCATTTTACATTCCATCAACTCTCTCTCTCTTCCCTTGAACCGAAGTCAGGCGATTTTTCATCTCTGACGACCACTGTTTTTCCGGCAAGAAGTTCCCATGCACCTCCGGTCACATTTCTCGCATTTTACCTGGTATGTATTTTTTATTTTCGTTGCATATTTTATATCGTATATGGTCATTTTCGTATTGCGTATTTTTTATTTTGGTTATTTCATTTTGGTTCGTAAATCGTATGTAAAATTCGTATATACAGCATATATATGTTATATATACCTATTGCTATACATATCGATACTACTGTGTGTATATAATTATAGATCTGGGTGTTTGTGTGTGTATATATATTATATATTATGGCTGTGTGTATGTGTGTGTAGTATCTGTATATAATGTGTATATATATTATTCGAGTTCCTTCAATAGACTCCCAGTCTTTCTCCCAGCCAATACATCCATCAGTGTGGTCTTTCCATCAGTAGAATCCTTCGATATACCCCCAGTTTTGCTACATAGTTAATTAAGTTTTGCACATAATCATAATGAAATGGAATTTTTTTTTTATATATATTTTTAGACTAATTGATGGGATGGGATGGTTGGATTAATTTTTTTTGAATTTTTTGGGTGTAATGTTTTGTGTGGAATTTTTTATTCCTGTCGACAAACTGATAGGAGAAGGCTTTGTGAAATGCAGTAAAACTTGATCACATTGTTTGCTCTCTTACCAACATAGAAGGATAAGCTAGAAATAAACTCAATAAACATGGAAGTAAAGATGTTATTCTTTCAGCTCTTGTCGATTAATTTGGCTTTAGGCTTAGAGTTTCATTTGCTTGTAATAATACTTAAGTTTGATTATAAAATATGATCAAAATCTTGAAATGATAACTAATTAAAGAAGATTTAATCTAATGATTCTTAAAAATTTTATTCATATAAATATAGTCCCAGGTAATTATAGAGTTTGATATATTTGTAATCAGTTATATCTAGTGCATATGGTTTGGATTGGTCCATGATTTCCTCCTGATTTTGCATGTCTAATTCTATGTGAATAACAAAATACTTAGTTTTATTACAGATATTTAGTATAACGCATTACATAATTCGTGTATTAAAACCAAATACTTGGTTTTTATACTAATTTTTGACAAAAAACTAATATTTGCACATTACAAAATTCGATAGGATAGACATGAGATTATTTCGTGTTGTTCATATCTATTGTTGGTATAATTGAATCACTTTTATGACTTTTTTCATTTAGTAGTAAAACTAAGCATTTTTTTATTATTTTGGTACTCTCCAAATTGTTTCGTATGTAATCTAAAAGGGTGAAACAAGTATGGTATGGGAAACAATAGATGAAGAAAACTACTTTTATAAAAGTACTATTAGGAACGTATGGACATTTTGAGGTGAGTTGTTACCTCATGTGCCAATGAAAATAATTCTTGCAAAATATATATTTATTAGGGTTTTTTGTTATGTTCATAAGTTTATTGTTGGAATTCTGCTCAATATTATACATTTAAAGAAAACTAAATGTAGGTTTTGGGAGGGTAGCTGCATTATGTAAGTCATGGTAATATTTACCTTTATATCCTTACAATTATTAGTGGTAAAAGTTTCGTTAAGTGTACAAATAAAATCCAAAATGTGGCAATCTAGGAAATCAAAAGTGTGAACCAGCTTCAGAATTTTGTTCACGCCAAGTTAGATGCTCCCTTTATAATAGTAATAGATATATTGTTTATATATACATAATTAGATGCATTTCGATGGCAGTGCCAAATGTAGCATTTAGGAGGCCCCAACTAAACTGCTATTAAAAAGAAATTGATGCATTTGTTTTTCTAAATTTGGTACTTGAATGATTTCCTTTTATTTAAATGATGGAGACATTTAAAAAATGATGCATCTTCTATTTGAAATTTGATTATTTAATTATTTTGTTTTATTAAATTGGTTAATATTGTAAATTTATTTTTTCTTTTGTAACAGGCATGGATCTTGGTCCAGTCGAGCGTGATCTTCTTACGTTACAGGCTCAGCAACGATCAGAGGCCATATGAGCTGCTGGGGTAAGAAAGAAAGCATAGAGTTGCGTAGAAATTGAATTTATGATTTGTTGAAGATAATATTGTACTGACATTACGTGCATCTTTGAACTTTTCATTTCAGGGACATGGGCCAGTGGATTCAGCCATTCTAACATTCAGGCGGTGCAAGGCTGCCCTTCGACGCCATGCCTTGATATCACCCGTTGTTATGGCCTTGATTCAGCAGAGTGGTTTTCAAGGGTTGCACGAAGTCCCTTTCCGTTCTTTGGATTGTGGCCTCATGACAACATTGGTAGAGCGGTGGAGGCTAGAGACGTACACCTTCCACCTTCAGTGCGGAGAGGTTACAGTGACCCTTCAGGATGTGGAGCTTATTTTAGGGTTACCAGTTGATGGGAGGGCTGTTACGGGAAAGACAGATTATGACTGGGATGCTGTATGCGAGGATTTTTTAGGTATTCGGCCACCGCCTGCTGCTAGGAAAAGTGGGAGGATCAAGATGGGATGGCTTCGCAATCATTTTGAGGGGGTGGTGATGGGAGGATGCCGCACCCGTGGTTGTTGCATAGCAGGCCAGAGGTTACTTGCTTCAACTACTAGGTGGCACAATATTTGCTGACCATCAAGAAAGACAGCGGAGGGTACGAGGTGTCGTACGCAAAATGTTGGGCAACAAAACAAAAGGCCATCGCTGCAATCTACGGTTATTGGGACGAGTCATACAACCTGCTTGAACAGTTCTTCAGCGAGGCAGCATTGGCTAATCCAGGTATGGTGTGGAGACTAGAAACTAAAAATGGCTCCACACGCGGTGGAGGCGGAATTCCTTTCGATAGAGTCTTCTGGGCATTCGGACCATGCATTGAGGCTTTCAAACACTGTAGGCCTGTCTTATGTGCGGATGGTACTTTCATGAGCGGCAAATACAAACACACCCTTCTGATTGTTTTCATGCAAGATGCACAAAATTCATTGCTTCCTATTGCCTTTGCCATCGTAGAAAGTGAGAGTATTGACACCTGGGGATGGTTTCTTTGCCAAATCAGGGCTTATGCCATAGATAGACCAGGTATCTGCCTGATTTCTGATAGGCAGTCAAGTCTACAGTCATACGTATGCACGGATCCGGAGTGGAGGCCTCCACAAGCATACCATCAGTATTGCTCTCGACACATTGGGGCAAACTTCGCAAAAACATTTGGCATGCGCATAGGAGATTGGGTAAAGGCGGCCGCTAATCAGCTACAAGTTTCTAAATTCCAAAGGTCGCTAAAAAAAGTCCCCCCTTTTGGAAAAGGGAAAGTTGGCAAAATACTTGTCGAGATGGACAAGGAGAAATGGACATTTGCATATGACGGCGGAAGGCAATACAGGTCAATGACAACAAATGTTTTTGAGTGTTTTAACGGGGTTATGAAAGATGCCCACCATCTTCCAATAAAAGCGACTGTCACGGTGACCCTCTACAAATGTGTCAGATACTTTTGCGAGAAGGGAGAAATAAACACAACGAAGGATATAGTAGGACAAGTTTTCAGTGACTTCGCAATTGCCCTACTTAAGAAGTGGAGCGAAAAGGCAAAGTATCATAGAGCCGTTGAATACAATTGAGTTGATGGTACTTTTGAGGTAATTTCATCAGCGGATCCGACATCACCGTACAAAGGTAGCCGCAAACAAACTGTCAAGCTACGTCAACATTCATGTACATGCCAAAAATGAGATCAGTGGAAGATTCCATGCTCTCACGTCATAGATAGCTGCAACAGAATGTCCTTGAACCATTTAAATTACGTCGACCCTATGTGGACGATCAAAAGAGACATTTAGACCTACGCTTACGTTTACTCCAATAAGAGACCGGTCTCCCTACACTGGAGTTTCAATATTCCCACCAATGCATTGTGAACGGAGAAAAGGGAGGTCAAAGACCCGACGCATGAATTTGGCTGGGATGGACTTCCACAAGTCGCGGCCTTCTGAGGTACAAAATTGCAAGATGTGTGGCCTACCTGGACACAACTGACGTACATGCAAAGCTAACAGAATAGGACCGTGTCCGAGCAATTGAAAAAGCTCATTTATCAGACTAAAATATTTCCTTCTTAATTATTTTTATTTTACATTTTCTCTAATTTTTATTTCTGTGAAATTGTACCGGACATCAGTAAAATGTTTAATTATTCAAATGTATTTTTTCTACTGTTTTTCGTGTATAACTATTTATTGCTTCTTAGCAATCATTATGATTTCGATTTGTTATTGCAAGTAACTCTGTTACAGAAAATATCTATATTTGTCATTTTAATATTCAATAAAAAATATGAACAATATCAATATCTACTTATAATTTATTATCTGAACAAAAAAATATTTCATATAACAATAAATTCTAATCAATTACAATTAATAGTTTGTTTAAATAGCACATAAAAAAATAAAATTCAAATTCAATTTGCACAACTTTTCCTGCACAGCAGGGACAAGTAAATGGAATATGCATTTTCTAAATAAGCAAATAGGATTTGCTATTTTGGAAATTTTTTGTCATTCAAACACATTTCACAGCTTTATCAGAGAGAAGCAAGTCCTTTTTTTGCAGTCATGGTTTCTGCTCTTCTAAATAAGCAAATAGGATTTGCGTATTGAATTATCTGTCACTTTATAAGTTTTTCTTCACAACTTTATCAGAGTGGTAGGTCCTTTCTCTGTAGTAACATGCAAAACGCAAGTGGAAAATTCTGTAATGACCACTCATACAACTCAAATACAAACATTGTGTTTGCAATGACCTGTGTTTAGGTATGCGGAAAGTGGATCAGCCAACGATATTTTTCTTGTGATAAACTTTTTAAATAATAAATAAAACGCAAATTCCAAATGCTTATTGCCGTAGAAAACGCAAATCACAAATGCTTATTCCAAGTAAAATGCAAATTAAAAGCGCGTACATGTAATGCGCATTCTACATTTCCGTATAACGTGGTCGAAAGATCTACGCTGGAACGATGGTGCCATGTCATTATAAAATGCAAATAAGATTTGCGTCTTGCCCTATTTTTACGAATGGTTTGAATAGTGCCCTACTTCGCTAATTAGTTTGTAGGAAAGCTTTATTGTGATAAAAAAAACTCTTCTTTTGACAATTGTTTGGATAAATAACAAAACTAACCCTTAGATTTTTACATTGTTAACAAATTAGGCCTTAATCTTTTAAAATTATTAACTGAAATAATAAGCTTCCAACTTGATATTAATTACAACCTTTAGCCCCAATTGGATGCCTAATTCAATGTGTTAACTAAGCAATGTCTTAGTTAAAACTGGTCCCACGCTAACTCGTTGATTGAGATTTAGTCCCCAAGACTAACTATAACAGCGTACAATGTCTTAACAAATGACTAAAATGCCCACCCTGCCTCCTACTTATAATAAGTATATACATATCTTGTAGTATGTACGTGTATGTGTGTACATATACGCATATACTTATAATTATATGTATACATGTATATTATTTTCAAAATAACACAATAAATTCAAGACAAGGAGCAAAAATGTCTTTTAAAAGTTTAATACACTTTTTCCGTCTCTAACACACCAAAAATAATACTTCATGCAATCGCTGAGTTATTTAACACACCTTTTTTAAACATTAATGTGGCTCTTCTGCCTTATTTAACACACATTGACTATTTAATACACTAAAAACTAAGGCGACGTGCAATCAAGTCCTTAATTCATTTCCGTTTACTCAAACTAAAACTATTTTGCATAAAAAAATAAAAAATTTAAGAACACAGATATGTTCAAGCACATTATAACATAAATGTGTTCGAAATCGTTGGATGCACATGAGGTCCATAAATTATTGAGGACTCCATGTACATCCATTAATTCTGAACATGATGTGTCCAGATAATCTATGTTTATAGTATTACTAAAAAGGAGTTGAATCCTTTGCGGTCCACTTGGATGGTCCAATTTCAACCATTTGTGAGCTTTTTTCAGAATCACTTTGATGACAAACCCCAAATAAATCAGGAGCAATCCAACCCATAGGATTTCCTTTTCCTCTTCCAAGATTTACCATTTTTTATCTTCAAGATTTTTGGTTTTAGATACTTATACAGATAGTGCAGTCAAATAAAAAAAGCCCGCGATTTTGATGGAAGGGCGGACCTGGCGCAGCGGTAAAGCTGCCCCATTGTGGCCTAAAGGTCGCAGGTTCGAGTCTCGGAAACAGCCTCTCTGCTTGCAGGGGTAAGGCTGCGTACATCGACCCTTCCCCAGACCCCGCATATGCGGGAGCTTCGTGCACTGGGTACGCCCCTTTACTCTACCTTCACCCCAAGGTGCAGTAGTGGTGTAAGTTGAATAGGAAAGTGCTTCTGAAAATTGACCCGTACCAATTTCAAACACCAAATAAATTTGTAACAATTCAATTTTCGGAGACGTTAAATAAAAAAAAATTTAAAACAACCAAAATGATTCACCATAGGGGAAGAAAGAGATATGACTGCCAATATGTTTTGCATCAAATTTCTAATGTGGGTTTTGAGATAGAGACATGTGAGTAAATAATGATGAGAAAAAGTAATTGGGTCTGCATGTGTCTCCAGAGAACAAGGTCGAGATGGGTAATTGCATTATTGAGATGAATAAAAATACATTAATGCAAATTTCTATTTATTCAAGAAATTTAATTAAATAATGCATAAACTGATAAAAAAAATATTTTTATTGATTGAAAATGAGAATTTTTGCATCAATTATTTGCGTTTGGCATAATTTGTGTATGTTTGGAGACTAGTCCAATCTTCTTTTTTCTATTGAACCAACCCAATTCACTTTGGATAAGACCAAGTCCATTTAAACACTCATCATAAATCGACTTGACCAAACCCATCTCAACCTTATTTTTGGAGACACGTTCACATCCAATCATTTTTTTTTCATCATCATTTACTCACATCTCTCTCTCAAAACCCACATTAGAAATTTGATGCAAAAGATATTGGGCAGCCATATCTCCTTCTTCCCCTATGGTGAATCATTTTTGGCCATTTTAAATTTAATTTTATTTAACGTCTCCGAAAATTTAAATCGTTACAATGTTCACCATGAGTTTTACCATCACCTTACCAAGAATTTTCCTATGAGAATGAAGGGTCTGATCCCATCCATAGATGGCTATATCTCAACCAGGAATTAATGTCTGCGCAGAAAAGAACTCATTTTGTTGTTTTCAAGCTTGTCTAAAGGTTTCAATTTTTTTTAAGTTAAGAAACCACATGAAGTGCATATGAAAATTCGCCTAATACTTGAATTCACTTGAGGTTCTCCTTTCACTTTAAGTTTGACTATTGCTACTTCTTCGACCCAACCCCAAGATCTTAAATTCCTAACAGACAGGGACTGTCTTGCCAGGCTTGCACAAGTAAAATGCCCCAAAAGTTCCTCAAAACACATTGAGTTATATTTCTTCAGATGTGAATCGCCACTGCCAACCCCCGTATCCACAAATTACCATGTAGGGTAGATTACATGAATTTACTTGAATTGTCATCTCTTTCACATCCCACCTTGTCGCGAATGCCAATGCTAATGTCCTAAGCATGTTCAGATACTAAGGATCTCAATGCTAAATAAGAAAATTTTAAAAATGCAAGAAAATATTTACCGAAAATCTCTTCATGTTAGACCCGCCAAAAAAAGAACCCGCAACCCAACAAGCATCTGGTACTCACTAATATTTGCAAGAAAACACAAGAACTTTGTATTTCTAGCCAAGTTTATCCATGATAACATGTACAGCTATATATATACAATTTACTTGTCAAAATGACTCAATTATAAAATGTTGAATTTTGTCTGTCATATTCACGATATATTTTTCTTGTTTGTCAAGATTACCCAACTATATAACGAGGCTGACATGAGAGTTCTAAAATTTGGCGATTTCATCCCAGAGGTCTACTCGTGCCAGAACTTGTACTTCAACCTGAAACAAAATTATCTGGGCTCTAGAATCATTGCAGGTGTGGATGGCTGGATGCTATTTTGGAGCTGCAAAATTTTGAGACTGAAACCAAGTAATAAGGACATATAGGGCACCTGACAAGAGAATAGAAAATGCTGTAAACGGCATTAAAAGGGAGAAATAAGGACCTCCGTATATACCTCTCCACATTTATGGGCAGGGATATGAAGACAAGACATAAAAGATTTATTATATCAACAACACATTTCCATTAGCCAAAATTTTTAATAGATCTTACTTCTTGGCAATAACTACTAAGAACAACAGTCAAAACAAAAGCTAGACACCTTGTATGGAAAACCAACTTTTTACATTGTTAGGAAATGACAATCTTGTCATCTTAATAGCTATCCATGACGGAAGAAAAACATACAGCTACAAGCCAATGAAGCTACAGGTATTGTTGATCAAATTATGGCTATGAATGTAAGAAGCTGAAGTGGTTAAAACACATTGGTAAAGGATCAGAACGGACTAAACTCTACAAAGGATACAGCAGGGCTTATGCATATCATTTAGGGACACAAATTGATAAATACCGCAAGACATCAGGAAAGAAATATGGAGTCAAAATAATATTTTATATCCAATATGTTATCTTAATATAAACATCTGCTAAAGAATCCTTAAAAAGGAAGAAATGCAAGTTAAATGGTTGGCTTTGGATGTAGATTAACACTTGGCACAAAATTCAACGGATGATTGAGGCCAACTTGTCCTCCCTTACCTTGCCCTAACCAAGCCTAAATACAGGGAAGAAAGGATAAAATGGACCATTAGTTCATGTCGTAGGCCTTCACAAACTCTCCTTGCCACCACCCCCACCCCACCAAAAGTAAAGAATCTGTATTGAAAGAATTTGTGAAATAGAAACAGCCACAATGACGACGGGTCCAGCAACTGGTAAAGATGACAGTGATTCGTCCCTAAACAATCAGTCATTGTGAAGGACGAAAATGAAAATAATTATACAGGAAAATAGCCACAGGGGAAAAGTAATTTGACAGTGATCTAGTGGACAATACTTAGCTAAGACCATAGATATCTAAGGCATTGGCGCTCTGAAGTGCATTTTTTGGACATGGTAGAGCTTCATTTACTAAAACAATAAATTCAGCTATCGAAAACATTTTTGGTCATTTATTTCCACAGAGTTTTCCAAATAAAAAGCATTGCCAATCCAGCAAGAGTTGATTTTTTTTCCTTGGGGAGGGAGGAGGGGGGTTGCTACAATGATTAGTCGTTTCAACTTGTATAAAAGAACTACTTTAAATTATTATTTGAATCAAAGTTGCATGAACTCGGGTCCATGTATCGGATGTTGGTGCATAAATGGGTGTCACACACCTAAAACTTAAAAATAGAGATTTCGTCGATATCAATTTAGACGCAGGTGTGGGGTTTCATTAAATCAGATGAATGAAGAGGTAAAAAACTTATTTTATTATTAAGATTCCTTTAGGTTAAATAGGGTTTACAAGAGCTGCGTAATGGAAACAAATAATGACAGTAAAGGAAGCAAATAAAGATAATTAAAAAAGGAATATCAAATCATGCCCTATTCTAACATTCCGTATTCCAACAAAATCAACAAATACAGTCCATTCACTTCATGCCCATGTCCAATCTTCTGTCGCGTCGCCAGATCTTGAAACACATAATGAGTGAAAAAAGGGTCACAGAACTGTTGGAATGTTTAGTAATGGAACTAACAGACACAAGGTTAGTAGCCAATTTAGGAACATGTAAGGTATCAGGAAGAGAAAGAGAGAGGGTAATAGATACATGACCGTGACTGGAAATAGAGGAAAAAGAACCATTGGCAAAGCGGACCTTGCGACGACCAGAATCAATAGCATAACGACAAAACAAATACAACAGACCTGTCATATTATTAGTGGCACCCGAATCGATGATCCAGGGAGAGGAGGTAGTGATAACACTGTTGGCAGAGGGAGTAGTACCTGAAGCAGCAAAAGTGGAGACAGGTTGAGATGAGGCCTCCATCTGACTAAAGAAATGATGGAACTTGTCAAGATTAGTTTGAGATAAAGTCACTGACGCCGGGGTAGGAAGAACAATAGGTGGCGGATTAGAAGCGGACATATGAGCAGAGGGCCGCTTGTTAGTAGGGCGACTGTGAAGAGCATAACACCGAGCTTTAATATGTCCGAGCTCCCCACAATGATGGCACCATGGTCGCGGCTTGCCAGATGAGGCAAAACTAGAAGATGACTGCAAGGGAGCAACACGGGCTGACATAGCTGAATGATCTCCAGGTGGAGGAGGAAGGACGGTCGAGGTGGACCAACGGCTCTCATCAAAAGGTACATAAAAGTAAGCACTCTAAAGGGACAGAAAATGATCCATACCCAAAATGTGAAGCCTAGCATACTCAAACTCGTTACGAAGGCCTGCCAAGAACTGAAACACCCGTGATTTATTCTGAATAGATGCATAGAGAGTAGCATCCGCAAAATCCTTCCACTCATGAAAAGACGAATAAAAGGTCAAATCCTCTCAACGAGCACGAAACTGTGGAATATATGCAGTAACCGATAAATCACCCTGTGATAAATGAGAAATTCTTGCTCTAATTTAAAGATACAAACATTATTCTGCTGCTGAGAATAAATCGCTCTAGCAGACTCCCAAAGAGAGACAACACTCTTGGAGAATATGAATCCGGTGGCAATAGAAGGCTGCATGGAGTTAACTAACTAGGAACAAACCATAGAGTCATTGGCAAACCAAGCAGCATAGGTAGTAGCTGTGGTGGCAGGGGCGGCCTCGATTCTCGTGAGAGCTAATCTTCCCTTTTCCACCAACAAACATCTCAAAAGACTGAGCCTACAAGAGGTAGTTCGTACCATCCAACTTGACAGTGATAACTTGGACTCTTGACAAATCAAAAAAATGAGGAGAGCCAAAAAAGGGCCCCCACTAGAGTTTATAATCGACGAGACAGTGGACTTACAAGCCATAATAAGTCACCACGCAATAAACTGTCTACACAGACCAAAAAAACGAACATAAAAAAATCTCCTCAGGCCATAAATTAATTCAAGAAGATGAATCTATAAACTTTTGGAATCTCCAAACTTAGGGTTTATGTTTCATTGCAATCAATATATAAGTACAAGTACAGACATAATTACACTATGACCCCTAATGTTAGGTTAATTACTAAGTACACAACTAATCTACAACATGGGCCCATATCTTAATACTCCCCCTCAAGTTGGTGCGAAGATATCAATTAAGTCCAGCTTGGACACAATGGGATGAAACATCTTGCTGCCAAGGCCTTTTGTGAATACATCTGCTAGTTGGTCTTCAGACCATACAAAAGGCATGCATATTAAACCCTTGCTTAGCTTCTCCTTGATGAAGTGTCTGTCAATCTCTATATGTTTTGTTCTGTCATATTGAACAGGGTTGTGAGCAATGTTTATGGCTGCTTTATTGTCACAGTAGAGTTTCATTGGTCCATCATCTTCAATCCCCAAGTCATGTAACAAGGTGTGAAGCCATAGGAGTTCACAAGCCCCATGAGCCATGGCTTTATACTTGGCTTCTGCGCTGGATCGAGTAACCACTGATTACTTCTTACTACGCCAGGTAACCAAGTTTCCTCCAATGAAAGCATAGTAGCCGGAAGTAAAGCATCTGCCATCTACGAACCCTGCCCAGTCTGCATCAGTAAATATCTCCAAACGTAGATGACCATGGCGAGAGAACAAAATCCCCTTTCTTGGAGCTGACTTGAGATACCTCAAGATACAATAAACAGCATCCATATGTGCGGTACGTGGATCGTGCATAAACTGACTAACAACCCCCACAGCATATGAGATATCCGGTCGAGTGTGAGCTAAATAAATCAGACGACCCACGAGCCTCTAATATCTCTCTTTGTCAGTTCTTTCCCCTGTATCGCCACTAAGATGATAATTAGTCTCAATAGGAAAATCTGCAGGTTTACACCCTAACATACCTGTTTCCTCCAACAAATCAAGAATATACTTCCATTGAGAGATGAAAATGCCTTTATCAGATCTCGCCACTTCCATCCCAAGAAAGTATTTCATTGATCCTAGATGCTTGATCTCGAATTCTTGAGCCAGTTGAGTTTTAAGATTAGAAATCTCACCCACATCATTACCTATCATTATCATATCATCCACATACACAATAAGGATAGCAATTTTGTCACCACTTCCTGTGATAAACATAGTATGATCAGTGTTAGTTGTTAAGTTTATGTATTAGGTTATGTTAACCCTAATGGGCCTCGGTGACTAGAGTCCATTAGGTTAACCCTAATCTCACTGAATTTATTATAAATAAAGGTCTTGTCCCTCTATAAAGAGTGTGGGTTTTCCTCTTTACATGGTATCAGAGCCGTGGTAAAGAATAAAAATAATAAAACCCTAAACCCATTCTACCGCCTCCGTTCGCCACCGCCAGTAATGCACTAATCTTTCTGGCGGCGTCGCACTCCTACTGCCATCATTGGCGTCCTAAGCCCTTCGTTTCAGATCTGCTGCTAATCCCTTCCGCTGCCTCTTTCTCCGCCGCTCACTGCCGCTGTCGCCTTTTCCTCCTGGTGTCCCCTCCTCTCCCTGCCATCGGCCACCGTCCGCCGTCCTCACCAACGAGACTGTTGATCTCTTCCGCTGCCTCATTCTCCGCCGCCGCCGCCGACGACCGCAGTCGCCTGAGATATCTGGTCCCTTGGCTGTCTCTCCAAATTTGGTCCTTTCACCTCCAGCACGGCTGCCTCTCCAGATCTGGTCCTGTCTGACCGCCACCGCCGCCGCCGCACCTCCCAAATTTGCTACTGTTTCCTTGTTACTGCTCTCCTCTGTCTCCGTAGGACAGTGGCCTGATCTGTTCCCTCATCCGCATCATGCCATCTTGATCAGTATTGTTGCTGCTCCTTTATTGTTCCCCTGGTTTTGGTAGATGAATGCTTAGATCTGGTGGTTTGTTGGGCAAATATAGTTGTCGGAAGCGGGGTTTGTCCTATATTCTCTATTACCACCTGCCCCGTCTGCTCAGCCCGTGGTGGCTTGCGAGCCTGCCCGACCTCAGATTTTATCCTCATCCACTTGTTTGGTGGAAACCAAGTTGACTGGCTCGTCCACTTATGTGTTATGGCGAAAGAAGGTCCTAAAGTCTCTTCAGGGTAGGGATCTCGATTCCCATTTGACAGACAGTGCTCCGCCCAAGACTTCACCTCAATACCGTTCATGGCTTCAGTATGATGCCCGACTCTTTACTTTATTGCTGAACTCCATGGATGAATCTGTTGAGGTGTTGGTCGCCAATGCCGATACTGTGAGGGAGATTTGGCAATCCTTGTCCGATACCTATTCCATTACTAATGACCTGTCTCGTCTATTTGATGTGATGAAGGGATTTTCCCAACTCACGCGTGAGGGCAAAACTCTTCAGGAGCACTATGCTGGGTTCAAGACTCTTGCTGATGAGTTTGACCGTTTGCTCCCATTTACTTCCGACCTCACAGTATTTCGCCGTCAACACGATCAGATTATGGTGGTGCTCTACTTAGCCAATCTTGGTGGTGGTGACTGTGAGGCTGCCCGATCACAGATCCTTGTTGGGGCTGATATTCCATCCCTCCCAGAGGCCTTTCGTAGTGTGAGTTGCTCGGTGAGTCATTCTGATGCTCGCCCTCTACCCCTTGATTTCACTGATAGGGTTGCCTGTTTTTCTTCCCCGGGTGGAGCTCGTGGCGGCCGCCAGGGCCGAGGCAGGCGTACAGGTGGTCGTACTGGATCTTTGGAGACTCACACCTGCCATCATTGTGGTGTTGTTGGCCACATTCGTCCCCATTGTCCCCAGTTGGGCTCTAAGCCTTCTGCTATGGCTCAGGTTGCTACTGCACCTACTTCCTCTTCCGTAGGTCACGTGGTCCATATGTCTGATGCGGAGTATGACCGGTACACTCAGTCCTCTGTGCTCCCTTCTCCTGTTGTTGGTACATTTATTACAGGTAACTTCACCGCCTGCATGGTTACTCTGCACACTTGGGTTATTGACTCTGGTGCTTCAGATCATATGACCGGGACAACAGGTACTCTTTTTTAGTATTCTCCTCTTATTGGTCTTGGACAGGTTACCGTGGTCAATGGTTCTTCTCTTGACATTCGAAGTTGTGGCATTGCTACGCCCACTTCCTCGTTGACTTTACAACATGTGTTGCATACCCCTGGTTCCCCTTTTAATCTGCTTTCCATTAGTTGTGTTACTAAAGATTTAAATTGCTCCATAATGTTTTTTCTTGATCATTGTGTTTTCCAGGATCTGGTGACGAAGCGGACTATCAGTAAAAAGAGTGTTATTGGGGGCCTGTATGTGCTTGATCAGCCGGTTGCCTGTGCCGGGCTCACTTCCTCTGCTTATGATGCTCATTGTCATTTGGGTCATCCCTCCTTAGCTAGTTTACAGTTTTTATGTCCTGAATTTAATTCTATTTTTCATTTATCTTGTGAGTCATGTCATTTAGCCAAACACCACCGTGTGTCTTATCCTATTCGTAATAATAAAATAAGTTCCATTCCTTTTGCTCTTGTTCATACTGATGTACGGCCCCCTTCCTACACCATTAGGCTAAAGAATTTTGTGACATTTGTAGATGATTACTCTCATTTTACTTACATTTATCTCTTGCGAGCGCGCTCTGAAGTCTTTTTTGTTTGGAGTTCTTTCTTCTTTGAGATCCGCACCCAGTTTGGTCATATTATTCGTGTTCTCCGTAGTGATAATGGTAGGGAATATGTATCCCATTGGTTTCAGGCACATTTGTCCCACCATGGCGTTGTTTACTAGACATCTTGTCCCGACACTCCCCAACAAAATGGGGTTGCCAAACGCAAGAATCGTCATCTCCTAGACACTGCTTGTACTCTCTTTTTTCGCACACGTGTCCCTCAACGCTTCTGGGGCGATGCCGTACTCACTGCATGCTATCTCACCAATCGCTTACCTTCCTCCGTTCTTCGTAGTGTCACCCCCCAGTCTGTTCTCCTCCCTACGTTTCCTCCCTATAGTCTCCCTCTTCACCTGTTTGGGTGTGTGTGTTATGTTCGCGATACTCGTCCCAGTCTATCCAAATTAGATCCCCGCTCCCTCAAATGTGTCTTCCTTTGTTACTTCAAAACCCAAAAAGGGTACCAATGTTTCTCCCCCCCAGTTGTGTCGGTATCTTACCTCTTGGGATGCGGCATTTGTCGAGACTGAGTCATTCTATCCTTTCATTAGTGTCTCGGAGTCCCCTTCTTCGCCTGATGACTTTCTTGTCTTTCTTCCCCTTCTCCTAACTCCTCCGGCACCGCCCCTGGCCCTGGCATATATCCCCCCGCCCCTCCTGACTTCCCCTACTGAGCTAGTCACTTTGCCGCCTGATCCGGCTTCACCCTTTGTGGATCCCACTCCCCCCCCCCCCCCCCCCAGCCACCCCTACCGCTCCTGCCGTGATCACCCCTTATATGTTACCTCTTACCATGGCTTGGCGACTCCTATTCGCTCCTTGATTGTTAGCTTGGACTTTGTACCACAGCTCTGTACTCTTGGTGAGACTTTGGCTCATGCTGGCTGGCGTGCTGCTATGGAGGAGAAAATGTAGGCCTTGGAGGCCAATCATACTTAGGATCTTGTTTCTCTCCTCCCTGCCAAGAAAGCTATCGGCTGTAAATGGGTTTACACCATCAAAGTGCATTCCGATGGCTCTATTGCTCGACTTAAGGCTCGCCTTGTGGCCAAGGGTTATGCCCAAACCTATGGTGTCGACTATTTCGAGACCTTCTCTCTAGTGGCCAAAATGGCCTCCTTCCGCCTCCTTCTCTCTTTGACAGTGACTCACTCTTGGCCTTTATACCAGCTGGATGTGAAGAATGCTTTTCTTCACAGTGATCTCACTGAGGAGGTGTATATTGAGCAACCACCCGAGTTTGTTGCTCAGGGTGGGGCAAGTCGTGTCTGTCGGCTTCGCCGCTCTCCATATGGGTTAAAATAGTCTCCAAGGGCCTGGTTTGGTCGATTCAGTCAAGTGGTTACTAGCTTTGGGCTGATCCAGTCTGCCAAGGATCATTCGGTCTTCTATCGCCACCATCCTTCTGGATGTATCATGCTGATTGTCTATGTGGACGATATTGTCATTACCGGTGATGATGCATAGGGGATTATTGATCTCAAGCAGTTTCTCAATCACAATCAGAACTTTCAAACCAAAGACCTTGGGCAATTGAAATATTTTCTTGGCATCGAGGTGTTGTGCGGAAAAAAGGGTATTGTTATTTCTCAGCGCAAATATGTCTTGGATATTTTGTCTGATGCAGGGCTGTTCCAGGCAAAAGGGCTCATATCCCCTATGGATCCCGGAGCCAAGTTATTGCCCGATACTGGTGAGTTATTCTCTAACCCTGATCAGTATAGGCGGTTGGTTGGGAAGTTGAATTATCTAACTACGATGACTAGGCCAGAAATTGCTTACCCTGTCAGTATTGTTAGTCAGTTTGCTCAGAATCCACAGGTCCCTCACTGGCACGCAGTTCTAATATCCTCCGATATCTACAAAGCAATCTAGGGAAAAGCATTCGGTATCATAATCAGGGACACACCCGGATAAAGGAATACACCGATGCCGATTGGGCAGGATGCCCAACTAATAGGCGATCCACCTCTGGATTTTCAGTCACTATTGGGGGTAACCTGGTCAGCTGGAAAAGCAAGAAGCAAGGGTGGTGGCCCGTTCAAGTGCAGAAGCAAAGTATAGGGCCATGGCTTTAGCCACTTTCGAGATTATGTGGATTCGGCAGATCCTCTCCGAATTACGAGCAGCAGTGGACGGTCCGACCCAACTATGGTGTGATAATCAGTTTGCCATACATATCACCACCAATCCTGTGTTCCACGAACGCACAAAGCATATTGAGATCGATTGTCATTTCATCCGCGATGAATACAAGAACGGTACGATCGCTCCTAGCCATGTGCGCACCGGTGAACAATTGGCGGATATCTTTACTAAACCACTAGTTAGGAATCGGGTTTCAAATATATGTAACGAATTGGGCATGATTGATGTATATGCGCCAGTTTGAGGGCAGGTGTTAGTTGTTAAGTTTATGTATTAGGTTATGTTAACCCTAATAGGCCTCGGTGACTAGAGCCCATTAGGTTAACCCTAACCTCACTTAATTTATTATAAATAAAAGTCTCGCCCCTCTCTAAAGAGAGTGGATTTTTCTCTTTACAATCAGCATGACTCTGCCAGTATCCAAATCCCAACATAGCCTTCGAAAACCTATCAAACCAAGCTCTTGGTGATTGCTTTAGTCCATACAAGGCATTTCTCAATCTACACATCTTTCCTTCACTTGTAGTTGAGGAAAAACCTAGCGGTATCTCCATATAAACTTCCTCTTCTAAATTACCATGGAGAAAAGCATTTTTTACATCAAGCTGTTGAATGGGCCAATTCAAATTTGCCGCACAAGAGAGTAGAGCTCGTACAGAATTCATCTTTGCTACCAGAGCAAAGGTCTCTTCGTAGTCAATCCCTTAGGTTTGAGTGAAACCCTTAGCAACCAGTCACGCCTTGTATCTATCAGCTGTCCCATTTGCATTCTGTTTAATAGTGAACACCCATTTACATCCCACCGGTTTCTTTCCTCCTAGAAGAGATGCTAGTTCCTAAGTACCATTCTTTTTCAAAGCTGTTACCTCCTCTACCATAGCTTCCTTCCACTTAGGTATCCTAATCGCATCCTGCCAATTCTGTGGAATAGATATAGAAGAAAAGAGAGAAAACAAAAGCATGATACGAAGGTGACAAGCAATCATATGAGACAAACTGGGAAATAGGATGTTGGGTACACTGTCTAACGCCTTTCCGGAGAGCAACAAGAATAGTAAGATCACTTGACTCAAGAAAGGATAGTTCAAAAGAAGGTTCATTACCCGATGAGTTAGTAGTGAAGTCTGAGACTGGAACCGGAACCGGCGGCATTGGTGATTGGCAAGATGGCATCACACATGAAGATTTGCCTTTTCTCTTATATGTCTGCAATACAGCTGGCTTGGCAAGCTGTTGTTCAAGCTCAATCTGTTCACTAGTGTCCTGGCCTGCCCTGTCAACAGATATAGGTTCTTCTTTGTCAATAGTGAGTATCTCCTTCTCCCCCCCATTAGAAGATGGTAAAAACAACATCTATTACTCCTTAGTATAGGATGACTCCCCCTGAAGAGATGGAGTGGAAGGAGAGTAAAATGACTCGATCTCCCAAAAAGTAACATCCATAAAGACAAAATTTTCGAGAGTAAGAATCGTAACACTTATATCCCTTCTAGGTAGGCAAGTACCCAACAAAGACACTTATGAGCTGTAGGACCCAACTTGCCACCCACGGGGTGGGAAGCATAGACAAAACAGACACAACCAAAGACTTTCGGGGAAAGAGAGAAAACCAGACATGTGCGGGGAAGACACACAATACGGATTGTAAAGTGGAGAACACTAGAAGGCAAACGATTGATAAGATAGACAGCGGCTAAAATTGCTTCTCCCCAAAAATATTTTGGAAGATGCATAGTGAGGAGAAGGGAGCGAGCAACTTCAGCAAGATGACGGTTCTTGCGTTCGGTAGCCCCATTTTGTTGGGGGTGTCAACATAAGTCGTCTAAAAGAGAATGCCATGTCCATCTAGATAGGCCCGAAAACTCCGATCAACATACTCAGTGCCATTATCACTGTGAAGAATTTTAATGTTGGTTTCAAATTGGGTGTGCACCATCCGATGAAACGACGTGAAACAAGAAAAGACCTCGCTTTTGGACTTGAGGAGATACACTCAAGTCACACGAGAGTAACAATCAATAAATGTAACAAACCAACGGAAACCTTTAAGAGAGGGAATAGGAGAAGGACCCCAAACATCAGAATGAATAACCATAAAAGAAAAAACACTTCTTTTATTAATAGGAGCATAAAAAGAACGTTTATGTTTGCCAAGTTCACAAGTTCTACAAAAAAATTGACTTGTAGGACAAGACTTAGTTAAATAAGGAAGAAGTTTTTCTAAAGTGCCAAAAAAAGGGTGAGCCAAGTGCCGGTTCCACTGATGCAGTAAAGAAAAATCAGAACTAATATCTGTGTGTAGGGCCTGGCGATAGGACAAAGGTGGCGGAGGTGCAGACTCCAAGAAATAGAGACCATCATGTGCTTTACCACTGCCAATCACCTTCCCCGTATCTAGTTCCTTAAAAACACAATGAGAAGGAAATAATGTCACAGAACAATTTGCAGAACGGGTAAAGCTACTGACAGAGAGCAGATTAGTAGCAATATGTAGAACGGAAGAAAGCGAAATAGTAGGAGAATAGCGAATGGAGCCCTTCCCTGAAATAGCAGAAAAAGATTCATCGGCTATTAAAACCTTATCCTTACCAGAACAAGTAGAGTAAGAATAAAAAATAGACGAACAACCTGTCATATGGTCAAATGCACCGAAGTCAATAATTCAAGGAATACTAGAAGAGGCAGTAAAAGCACTAGCTGAGATACCTGTATGAGCATACTCAGTGTAAGGAGAAACCATGGAAGTAGAAGCAGGAGTAGATAGAGAATCAGCTCGAGCCATAAGGCGCTTGAGAGCTTGTATCTCCCCCTGAGAAAAACCACCCGTAGGATCAGCACCGGACGAAATCCCAGAGTCAGTAAAGGAAGAAACTGTAGACTCCAAGACATGAGCCTGAGCCGGAGAACGTGCAGAACCACGACCACGACCATGACCACCTCCTTTGCCATGAGGAGGGCAACCATGTAGCTTCCAACAAAAATCCCTGGTATGGCCAATATTGTCGCAATAATCACACCGGAGAGGAATACGATCAGAAACACCACTGCTAGCACCAAATGAACCACTCGGTGGGGGGGGGGGGGCATTAATGCAGAAGGAGTAGGGGTAGACAACATAGCGCCCCGACGACTCTCCTCCTGCTGAATGATGGCATAGGCTGCACCAAGGGATGGAAACAGAACACGACTCAGCACATGCACCCTAATTTGATCGTATTCCATATCAAGACCGGCCAGAAAATCATAAACACGTTCTTTTTCTAGTCGGTGGATCCATTTAGTAGCATCTTCAGTGCATATAGCCTGAAATCCTTGATAGTGATCAAACTCCTGCCAGGCACGACTCAAATTGGCGTAATACTCAGCAACCGACCGATGATGTTGGTCCTAGGTACGAAGTTTCTTTCTCAATTCGAAGCACTGAGCATTATTCCTCTGCTGGGAATATGTACAGGCTGCAGTGGTCCAAATAGCATACGGAGTCTCAAGTAGCAGGAAAGTATGGCGTATATCAGCTCTCATAGAGTTAAACAACCAAGTCATGACTAATGATTTCTGAGACTTAAAACGTTTCAATTCAGCAGGGGCCTCTGGTTGAGGAACCAGACCCTCAATGAACTTAGACATCTCTCGAGCTTCAATGGCCTAAGTAAATGAGCGAGACCAAATCAAATAGTTGGTACCATCTAGTTTAATAGAGCAAATATCCAAAGTAAGTGTTATCAAGAGGCCCGACACGAGTCGGCTCCTCCTTCGCACCACTGGCACCACCGATCACAATTTTGAGGTCATCCGCCATAGGTCAGAATGATGAACTAAGGAAGTATATACGAGATAATGCTGCGATCGTAGAATAACCAGTGAAGACAAATACCACAACCAGTATAGGAAACACCACCCGTATGAAGATCAGACCACTAGAGGGCACCAAGAACACAGCGGAAGCACGAATATCAGATAAATACCTCAGATCATCTACCAGAGATACGAAATTAGTAAATCGTCTACCGATCGTCCACAGATCATTCATCAGAGAACCGCGATCGCTTAGATCGCAGCAACAAGAGGCGCTGACGGAAGAAGGAGCAGGCGGGAGAGAGAGGAGGTGGTGGTAGCTAGGGTTTCATTTTAGAGTTTTGTGTTTGGCTCTGATACCAAGATGAATGAAGAGGTAGAAAGCTTATTTTATTATTAAGATCCCTTTAGGTTAAATAGGGTTTACAAGAGCGGCGTAATGCAAACAAATAATGACAATAAAGGAAACAAATAAAGATAACTAAAAAAAGAATATCAAATCATGCCCTATTCTAACATTCCATAATCCAACAAAATCAATTTTTTTAAAATGTATTTTTATATGAAATTGAGTTCAAATATTGTCCCATGAACTTTTACATAACATTTTACGGGTTAAAAAAAATGTATACTTCAAATTAATAAAAATGATAGCCCTATAGCCCTTTAGGCCCATAGCCCACTACTTATGTTTTTTATGACACTAACACTTGCCCAAACAGTTATTGTGGCGTATGTCCCAAGCACTTCCAAATATAAACAATGACTTGCATATATTACAATGGCAAACGCGTGGACTCTCTCTTTCTTATTCTTTTGAGAAGGATTGTTTATTTCAAAATGATCTCGTACAAATTCCACAGCCACACTTCTCGCGAAATAGGGGATCCGTGCAACGTAGATTTGAATGTAAGAAAACTTCAAAAGTGTCGGCAGGGATGCATCCATCACACTATGTTAGTACAAAGTCACTTTCACATTAAAAGGACCGAACTGCAATCCAAAGGGGTTATAATTTCTTTACAGTCACAGACAAAGTGACCATTTTAGACTAAATAAATCTGCTTCAATTATCTCAAGACAAACTTTTTCAGGAGGCACATAATGGTCACTTCATGGGTTTTGGAATCCCAAGATTCAGCTGATTAAGCATTAAAACCGTATACTAAAAGAAACATAAGCGATCAACTTAAAGCAAGATTAATTACCTTCTACACCATGCATGTATCTATGGAAAATGTCAATGCCTCGCAGACCGCCGGCGGCGAGGAATTGCGTTCCAATTAATTGTCTGACTGGACCTGATTTCATCATTCATACTTGGAGGTAATAAAGCTGCCAAAGTAGAAAAGAGTAAGCAAGAGATACAGGATCTAATCCCTGTAAGATAAACAAAATGGAAGTTTAGGATTGTCAAAAACCTCCTGATACCTCTGAAAGTATCAGCGAGCAATTATGAAGTTTCAAATTCCAACCTCTCTTTATTCTACATATTTCAACACAATTGAGGAAACCATCTAATCCCCAAGCTGAAATCAATGAGGTCTACATGATCCATCTTTCAAACCTCACGAAAGAAGCAATGGTTTCATCAAAAATCAGCTTCTATTCTACCTATTTGTGCATCAAACTCAAAGTACATTGAACTCAAAAGTAGTTACAAGTTTGAGGCATCCCGTATTTACTCTTAGACTGGTTGCTGACCCGAAATTTGGCTAAGGTTCACAAAGATCCTCAATACCATGAGGTGGGATGCCGGTACAGGCACTAAATCTCCAGGAAAAAGAATAGAGTCTTGTGAACAAACACAGTAAGCCTAGAAAACTTTCACATTCATTTTTTTACGACTGGAGAACTAAAAATAAAACTTCAGCCAAGAAAACACACTATACCTACTTATACTGGAGTCACAATATTGCATGTGCAACTGAGAATAAAAGTTTGGGACAGGTCAATGAGGTTGCAAAATCTTTACAATCAATAAGGATTATATTTTGGGTCAGTCTATAAGATATTGAAACGATTATTTGCTTAAAAATACATCACTTACACAATGCTATAAAAAACATTTAGGAATCAATGCCAACTAAAGGGAAAAGTTTACAAATCCAGTTGGTATTTAAGACTTTCTGAAGAAGCATGAAAAATTAGCTGACTGCACACATGTACCTTCACTTGATCCAAACTGGTTGACCAAATTCAGCCCATATGAGGTTCCAGGCTCAGGATGAATCCTAGAAACAGCACCACCACCACTATTGCCAAGCCCAAGAGAAGTCAAATTCCCTCCCCAGATATCATTTGATGCCTGAGGGTTGTTGCTCAGGTCAAAATTCACAGCCAGACTAGGTCGTTCACTTGGAGGTGAAGTTCGTACTGGGGGATCGGCACGAACAATTTCTAGGGGATTACTGACCAAGGCATCATTTGCTTTGGCGTCAGAATCGCACACAGAAGAACCAAAAACCTGTCTATCCGTATCTGTCGAGCACTTTGAAGTCAAAGTGTGAATATCTACTGGTGCACATGAGGCAACTGGAGCATACTCTGAATCAATTATAGTGTTTGAGATGTCAGTAGGAAGGGGTAGTAACTGGGAACTAACTTCTCGGTGAGACATCTCAAAACCACTGCCACTGAAGTGGAAGAGACCAGGAGAAGAACTGACACCAGCATCAAGTGTTGCTGGTGTTACCAAGATGGTCTCTGTAGAAATCAAATTGGCATTCTCTTCTTCTGAATCACTGATAACAATGATGTCCATATCCCCTAATGACGCATCAGTATCCCTGTTCTTCTTCCTAGCAGTTGAATCCATGTCGTATGGAATAGTATTGATCGCATGAGAATGCCCAATGCCTTCCTCAATAACACTACAGTCTCCGTAATCTCCATTGCTTTCAGAGGAGCTGCTGCTCATTATAATCATATTTTGGCTGTCATTTTCATAATGTTTGCCTGGTTGGTCCCTGCAAGCAGACTGGATATCCCTAGGATTGCTAAATTTGCTGGGATTAATATGTCCTGCAATATCTTCCTCGTTCAAATTGCTAGAGGCTTCCAAGTTTGAACCCACCTCAGATCTGGAAACACATATAGATCCATTGGGGAGATGCCACTGTTCAAGATTCTTAAATTGATATCCACTTTTTATACGCCAAGACCCATCTGGCTTCACATCAATCTCAGTTATGTCTTCTCCACAGTTCTGCACCTGGTCCATCATCAGATTTAGAATTACACAGAAATGACTGGTTCCACATTCAGTATGAACATTATGACATGAAACGAAACCCATTAAGGTCTTTTACTGGTATACCATCTTTGTGATGCGATCAAAATAAGGGTCGACTATAATGTCTTCCAAAGAGTAGTTCTTCAGGCAAATTGGACACTGCCACTGTAACAAGAAGAAATTTCTGATTAGTTATAATGAAGTTCAGGAAAAAGTTACAAATATTTGATTACTTGCCTTCCTAGAGTGTTTATTTAGCTGAACAAAAGCTCCAAGATCAAAACAACCCATGTGTGCACATGGTTTGAATCTTCCAGCAGTCTTGATTCTAGAGCCACTCAACTTCCATTTAATATGGACAAAAAGAAAATGAGCTATCATTAATTAAACTTGACAAATTAAACCAGCATCAACTGAATTAAAGTTAGTGTGTCAAAAACAAAAAAGGAAGCAAATTATCCATGTCATGACATGCTTCTACTGCAACAAGAAAACTACGTAATAAGCTTGCATCGCGTGATATTCCAACCAATGAGCTAGTAATCCAATATGGTGTTTATGATGCATTTTGAACTTTCATAGATGAGGGGTTGAGAGCAAACCGAAGAGGAAAAACTATATTCTCCTGCAAAGGAGGGTTTGGGTATGACCAAGCTAACGGTAGTTTAACCACATTCTTCAGAATCAGTGGCAGGAGAAGTATGGTGAAAACAGATACTGCTTGGGAAGATGAACACGAGTATGAGAGTATGTGGAGGCCACCAACATAAGGCAGTGGAACATCCTGTAAGGCGAGATTTTAAGAGTAGAAAGAAGTGATGGAAGAATTCTCAGCACAATTTAATGATGATGCAGAGAATAGATAGTGGACAAAGTTTTGGCAAACACAATGCTTTTGGAAGGAATCTTGTAATTCAAGATTTGCTACCTGTTGATAAAAAAACACGATGGAAAAGAAAAATTGCTACCTGTTGAAAAACACGATGGACAAGGATGCTGATAGACTCGTAACAGTAAAGACAAATGGAACTGACAAGGACTATCAATTCTGGGTTTACTTATATTGATTGAGGAGCGATTACAGTAAAAGAAAAGAGTTACAGGAGATAGAGAAGAGAAGAGATGAGGTGAAGCTAGGTAGAGAGAGAAATACAGAAGTGAACTGATCCCCCTCCTTCCTCCATACCCACTGCCTTCTACACTCCCTCCCTTATTCGCGTAACAGACGTAACAAACTCCAACAGATTTGATAAAACACACAATGCACCCTTAGCTACTGAAGAATAGCACATTGAACCCTAAGCTTATCATTACCACCCCCTCAAAAAACAACCTTGTCCTCAAGGTTGGAACTGAGGAAAACGAAGATGCAAATAATACCAAGACTCCCAGGTGGCATCCTCAGGTATGGAATTAGTCCACTGTACCAAGACTAAGGTGTGAGGTCTGTTGTGCCTTTTTACAAGTTTCCTGTCCAAAATGGCAAGAGGTTCCAATTGCAGCCGTTCATCATCTCTAGTAAGGGGGAAAGTCGTCTGTACCACAGCATGGTGACCCATTTTCTTCTTTAACAAAGAGACATGGAATATTGGGTGAACTTTAGAAGAAGTGGGCAAAGCCAACTTGTAAGCGACAAGCCCTACCTTCTCGAGAACTTGGTAAGGGCCAAAATATTTAGGGGCCAAATTGGCATTCCTCCGAAGGGCTATAGTAACTTGCCTGAAGGGTTGGAGCTTAAGAAATACCCAATCCCCAACAAGAAACTCACGTTCAGTTCTGTGTGCATCAGCGAGCTGTTTCATCCTATTCTGAGAAAAAGCCAAATGTTCGTTGAGAAGCTTGAGCATGGTTTCTCTATCCTGGAGCATGGCTGCTGTGGCAGCCATTGCAGTACCACCAAGAACATAATGTTTGCAGCTGGGAGGAGTTTGGCCATAAAGGGCCTCATATTGACTAACACCGGTGGTAATGTGGAAGGTGGTATTATACCACCATTCAGCCAGAGGGAGCCACTTAGTCCAACCAGTTGGTCTATCACCGGTGAGGCATCTCAGATAACTCTCAAGACACCTATTCACAACCTCCGTTTGCCCATCGGTCTGAGGATGGTAGGCAGTACTCAAACACAATTTTGTACCCTGTAGACGAAATAGTTCCTTCCAAAAAGTGCTAGTAAAAATGGGATCTCTGTCAGACACAATGGAATTGGGCATCCCATGCAGTTTAAAAATATAATCGAGGAAAGCCTAGGCCGCCGTTGTAGCAGTGTAAGGGTGTGTCAAGGAGATAAAGTGGGCATACTTACTAAGTCTGTCCACAACCACCAAAATCATATTCTTGTGGGAAGAGATAGGCAAACCTTCAATAAAGTCCATGGATATGTCACTCCATAGCCTTGTTGGTATTGGAAGAGGCTGTAATAACCCAGAGAAGCCACGGTCTCTGTCTTGTTCCGTTGACAAATGTCGCATTCTGCCACAACCCGGAGTACATCTTTCTTCATCCCTTTCCAAAAGAAAGCTTGTTTGAGCCTATGGTAAGTGCTCTGCCCCCCGAGTGGCCACCAGTGGGACTGGCATGGTGCTCATGAATGAGCTTGAGCCTAAACTGAGCATCATTGCCAACTACCAGACTGGTCTTGTAGTACAACATGTGTGCTGCCATGAGAAGGGAGGATGGCTGTTTGGGTCTTGCTGTAACTCTGCAATGAGTTTCTGCAGCTCAGAATCCTGAAACCAACTGGTCTGAAGATCTTGCAACAATTACACACAACCACTGAAAGTGGTGATGAAATTCCTTGTTCTTCCTCTTCCCTTGCTCTTGAGAGAGCATCAGCTGCTGCATTTGTCTTCCCACTCTTATGTGTGAGTTCATAATCAAAACCCATGGGTTTAGACAACTATTTCTGTTGCATGAGTGTAGTAACTTTCTGCACCAATAGAAATTTCAGACTTTGGTGATCAGTCCGTATGAGAAAATTTCTACCCAAAAGGTAATGTTGCCACTTGGTTACGGATGTTACCACAGCCAATAGTTCCTTCTCATAAGTGGATAAACCCAAACTAGTAGGAGATAATGCCTTACTGTAAAAAGGCACTGGCCTTCCCTCTTGCATGAGTACAGCGCCTATACCTTTACCCGAAGCATCACATTCTAGGATAAAGGGTTTGGTATAATCTGGCAAAGCTAACACTAGAGTAGTAGTCATAACAATCTTGAGTTGAACAAAAGCCCTTTCAGCTTCCTCATTCCATTTTAAAGAATCTTTTCTAAGTAAAAGATTGAGGGGTTGGCAAATTTTTCCATAATCTCTAATAAATCTCCAATAATAACCCGTCAAACCAAGGAAACCCCTTAAAGCCTTGAGAGATTGGGGTCTAGGCCAGTTAACCATGCTCTCAACTTTTGCAGAATCAGCAGAAACTCCTTGCTTGTCGATTATATGACCTAAATACTCCACCTGCAGCTGCCCAAAAGCACATTTGGACATTTTTGCATATAACTTGTGCTCCCTTAGTTTAGCTAGAACAAGGGATACATGTTGTAGGTGGTCAGTCCAATTTTTACTGTAAATCAGTATCTCATGGAAGAAAACCAACATAAATTTCCACAAGATAAGCCTAAACACCTCATTCATCAGACTTTGAAATGTGGAGGGGGCATTAGTCAAGCCAAAAGGCATTACCAAGAATTCATAGTGACCCTCATGGGTCCTAAAAGCAATTTTCTCTACATCCCTTGAATGCATCCTAATCTGGTGGTATCCCGACCTAAAATCAAGTTTTGAAAAGAATTGAGCCCCATGTAGTTCATCTAATAGCTCGTCAATAATGGGAATGGAAAATTTATCCTTGATAGTGTCTTTGTTTAATGCCCTGTAATCAATACACATCCTCCAAGTGTTGTCCTTCTTTTTAACCAAAAGGACTGGGGAGGAAAAAGGAGACGCACTAGGTCAACCCCTGTGTCCAACATTTCCCTTACAATCTTCAAAATCTCGTTTTTCTGAATATAAGGATATTTATAGGGCCTGATGATGGGTGGTTGGGTACCCTCTTTAAGAAGAATTTGATGATCATGTGTCCTAGAAGGGGGTACGTCCTTAGGGATATTGAATACATCCTCATAATTTTGCAACATGTTAGGAAGTATTACAGAGGATACTTCTTGTGAAGTGACAGCATGAAGGCTGCACAATTGACCCATGACTCCAGCTACCCTTTTGTTGAGCATGTGTTGCATCTTCTTCACATCTACGAGTTGCACCTCAGTGACATTTTCCTTCCCTTTTAGCACATGTTTCTTACCATGAGCAATAAATTCCATCTGTAGCTGCTTGAAATCCCATAAGACAGGACCAAGAGTTGACAACCATTGAACCCCCAAGACCATATCACAACCCCCCAGAGAAAGCAACCTCATTTCAGCAATGAAAGTAGTGTCCTGTCTTGGTACCATCTGCTACAGTCACCGTGAGAGGAATTGTGTCTTGAATAATTGCTCCAGTCCTCTTAGCCACTTTGGGGTCCAAGAAATTGTGAGTGCTTCCTGAATCAATCAAGATGTGTACCTCCCATTTTTTGATATACCCTCTAATCTTCATCGTCATGCAACATTGGATTCCAGATAAGGCATGCACAGATATTTGAAATTCCTCCTGACCTTCTTCTTGATGCAGTTCTTGCTAGGCTTCCTCAAAGGAATCCTCCTCCTCCTCTTCTGCATTGATCATGAAGAGTTGCCTTTTTTTACAAATGTGTCCTCTAAAAAACTTTTCATCATAGCCAAAACACAATCCTTTGGCCCTCTTGTCTTCAAAATCTTTTTGAGTTAACTTCTTGATAGGCCCTCCTGATTCTAGAGTCCTGGTACTAGGACTAACTTCTGTAAGTTTGGGTGGTGTGGACTGATGAGGGACGAATGGTTTTTGGTACACCCTACCTTTCTTGGCCAGGGCTTCCAAGGTTTCTTCTTGCAACCGTGCTAAACCCATGGCTTGAGAGATGGATTTGGGTTGGAACATCTGTACACCCGCCTTAACTTCCTCTTAACCCACTCACAAAATAGCTAATGAAGAAAGCCTCATTTAATCCAGTAGTTTTGGTGGCCATTTCCTCAAACTTATCTTGATATAATCTCACAGTACTCCATTATCTCAATTTGGTTAATTGTCCCACTACATCTTCGTAGACATTATTCCCAAAACGCTAGAGCAAAACTCCAGAAAAGTCGGTCCAAATCCGAAGGGTTTGAGACTTCTCATACCATCGAAACAAATTCATAGCTCTATCCTCTAAGTGTAGGGAGGCTAATCGCACCTTCTGTGTTTCATCCACACCATTGAGTTGAGTTCAAAGAATTTCTCACACTTATATATCCAAGGTTTAGGTTCCTCACCAAAAAATTTGGGAGAATCAAGTTTTGGTTGAAAACCCCGCACTTGTCCATAATTCAAAGATGGATTTGGCAGTAATGGTGGGGAATTAGACGAGGTGGGTATAGAAGTCGGTGTTACGTTTTCAGACAACTGCTCATACTTCAGATTTAGGGTCGAGATCAATTGTGTAATTCCATTCATAGAATCCTGATTCCTTCCATGGTGTTTGCCTGACACTCTGTAGTTTCGGTTTCTTCGAATTGAATCATCCAAGTGCTTGATTTCCCGAGAGCGAGTATTTTCTGCCATGGTCGATCTTCGTCAGCCAAGGATCGTTAACTTTGATACCACTGATAGACTTGTTAGTAAAGACAAATGGAATTGACAAGGACTATCAGTTTTGGGTTTACTTATATTGATTGAGGAGCGATTACAGTAAAAGAAAAGAGTTACAGGAGATAGAGAAGAGAAGAGATGAGGTGAAGCTAGGTAGAGAGAGAATACAGAAGTGAACTGATCCCCCTCCTTCCTCCATGCCCACTGCCTTCTATACTCCCTCCCTTATTCGCATAACAGATTTAACAAACTCCAACAGATTTGATAAAACACACGATGCACCCTTAGCTACTGATGAATAGCACATTGACCCCTAAGCTTATCAGATGCATTATCATCTACGAATACCAAGTAGACAATGATTGGTATTATGTGCCACCAATGCTTTCCTAAGGAACTTCGTAACTCTAAACTAGAATCAGTAGATGGAGTTTTTTGATTTCTTGAATGGGTGTTCATCTGAAGATGGAGACAAAAATCTAAAGGTGGATAGCTTTTTACTGATGGTAGTTTCTGCTTTAGCTTTCACGTACTGCTCGTGAATGAAGGCTCTTCTAGCTGAACTTGGAAGGATATCTGGAATAACAAGGTGCCAACCAAGTGGCACAAAACACTGCCTGATTCATGAAGAAGAACAGTGTGCATGCCTAAGAGCATAGAGAAGAAATTTAGTCACTGCTGATTCATTCTCAGTGGCTGTATTCCCTTTCCCATTTCGATATAAGGCTTTTGCCTAATAAGCATGTGACATATTACGAAGATTTTTTTTTATTTTTTTTTTTTTGGGGGGGGGGGGGGGGGGGGGGGGGTTGTGGTGTTAAATTTTTAAGCTCTGTGATGCAAGATGAGCACAGTGAAGGCTCTTTCACAACCTTCCATACCTGAATTTACGCAAGGCAGCAATTCAGTATTTTCTGGGTTGATTATAATTAGGTTTATGCAGCTACAGATTGGTAAAGATACTCGACTAGAGGATTAGTAGCGAGTAACTTGAGAGGTAGTGTTTTGAGACCTTAAATAGGTTAGAGTCAAGGTCTCTGCGCTGTGAGGTTGCTGAAGAGAACTCGTAAACAATAGCAAAGCAAATGTTGACTCTTTTATGTGATATGATGTATGGCTGCAGTTGAGGATGATTAACCTTGTCAACAAGGTTTTAGACAACAAAAACGGCTGGTGGTCTTGATTTTGGGCTTCAAGTGTGGCCATATATTGAAGAAGGAAAAGAAAAAGAAAAAAAGAAGAGACTGTGATAAACTCCTAGACTAGAATCCTTATGTATATGATAGGTTTCAATCAGGCTATGATTATGTAATGCAGAATTTATTCTACTTCGGGTGAGAATTAACCTCAAGAATTGTATTTGAATGAAATAAGTTGCCCTTTTCTGAATTCCCAAAGGGTCTTTTTATACAGGAAAGAAATTAACAACATTCCTAATTCTAAGATCGTATCCCTCAGAATCAGGCCACTACCTTCTACTGGCAATCAGCCACTTCGGCATTATTGAAAAACAAATAGACCTATTCTTAAGCACATAGACCTATTCTTAAGCACGCATGACTAACAAATTACCTATTCTTAAGCACATAGACCTATTCTTAAGCACGCATGACTAACAAGTTAGACCACGTCCTTGGTCACAAGTCCATGCGTGACAGCAAACAATTAATTGAAATACTTTGGGTTTTTTACTGCTACCCTTGCAGATCTTCGTGGTTCACTACGTGGCTAATCAATACTTCCCCCTGTGACACAAACCTTGTCCTCAAGGTTGAAATTCCTCCGAACAGTCAGCTTCTTCTGATGATTCACAGCAGCCTTCTAACAATAGTAGCTGTGGCCCTTTGCATCTGTGACCAGGAGTAAATTTCTCTTCACAATTAAAACATAAACCCTGTGCGTGTTTCTTCTGCATTTCATCCCATGAAAGTCGTTTCATGCCTGGATTTGTTTTGAATCTGTTTGGTGGAGCGTAGTCTTGTATGACCCGAGGCATGGATCGTGCACTTCGTCGTTGGTGGTTCAATTGTTCATCTCGCATTCGTGCAAGGCTGCTAGCTTCCTTTAATGACTTCGGTTTAAACATCCGAATGCCATCAGCTATTTCGGGTTTGAGGCCACCCATGAATGTCCCTACTAAAGCCTTCTGTGGCCATCCATGCACCCGATTACCCAAACGTTCAAATTCTTTCTGATACTCACGCAAAGATCCCTCCTGTTTGACCTTAGATAAGGCCTCATCGAAGTCCTCACATTCGGTAGGGCCAAATCTTGCCCACAGCTCTTCCTGAAAAATGGCCCACGTTACCGCCCTGTCTTCTTCTCTATAAGATCGCCTCAGCCACTGCCACCATTGATTAGCTTCGCCTTGTAAGTGGAACGATGCTAGAGACACCTTTTGAGCTTCAATGGTTCCTTGGAATTCGAAGAATTGATCCACTCGAGTGAACCATTCCGTCGGGTCATCTCCTGAAAATCGTGGAAACTCCAAACTTGCTAGTTTCGAAGAGAACAATGGTCGTCCACCTTCTGTGACAGCTCTGGACTCTTCCCTGAAGGAACGGGGACGTCCATTGGGAGAACTGGTAGCAGGGTCAGAAGGATTGGTGCCCACTGTGTTGTTGACTGATGCATTTGGATTGGAAAGCATGACTTCAGAGAGTTTGCTAAGAACGTCTTCAATGTGGTGCAACTTGTCAGTTACACCTGCTTCCATGCGGCTGAAATTGGTTTGCAGCCCACCCAAGCTAGCTTCTAAATTTTCAATACGCTCTTTATTTGTTCCCATAGCTCTGATACCAATGATAGGTTTCAATCAGGCTATGATTATGTAATGCAGAATTTATTCTACTTCGGGTGAGAATTAACCTCAAGAATTGTATTTGAATGAAATAAGTTGCCCTTTTCTGAATTCCCAAAGGGTCTTTTTATACAGGAAAGAAATTAACAACATTCCTAATTCTAAGATCGTATCCCTCAGAATCAGGCCACTACCTTCTACTGGCAATCAGCCACTTCGGCATTATTGAAAAACAAATAGACCTATTCTTAAGCACATAGACCTATTCTTAAGCACGCATGACTAACAAATTACCTATTCTTAAGCACATAGACCTATTCTTAAGCACGCATGACTAACAAGTTAGACCACGTCCTTGGTCACAAGTCCATGCGTGACAGCAAACAATTAATTGAAATACTTTGGGTTTTTTACTGCTACCCTTGCAGATCTTCGTGGTTCACTACGTGGCTCATCAGTATACAGCAGAAAAGGGACCTTAAAAGGTACCGGAGAGTTCTCAATTAAATAAAAGGTGTTGTACTGTGAAGGTGACTGCTAGCATGGTTCCTAAATTCACTTCATGGTTCTATGAAGGACCCAGGATAAGACCACCTTTATTGAAGTTAACAGGGTTATGAGCAGGGGGATGCAGCCCCAAATTATGCAGCCCACCAACAAAGAGTCCATAGAGAGATTAAGAGAGTCATGTGGCCATCCCAAATGGAAAGGTTTCTCAAATGAAAAAAATTCAATTGACCATAAAGTCAACGGACTACAGAGACTCTCGACACGTCCTCAACCTTGGAACTACGCAAAAGACCCTAGAAGATTTTAAATGGAGTACCCGTAGTGCAGAATATATGCAGAGAGAACTTTATTATTGAACCTCATGCTACTATCCATGTTATTGTATAATGGAGGCAACAACCCTTTAGAATCGATCTTATTTAAAAATATTTTGTTTTGACTCAAAACAAATGTAATTTTTCATATCAGTTGTTTTGGCACAAATCTTTTTGGTTCTTTCCCCTAACGGCATGGTTCATACTCGAGGAAGCCTGATTCAGTTGAAGGGGAAGATTTGTAGTGGCACCACTCTTTCTTGCATATTCTATTAGAGCAGTCCTCTTACTATGGCACTGTAGATGATTGAACCCTCTTCAAGTTCAAAACTGACATTACAGTTCAGTTGCATTCAATAATATTATGAAGTTCAGTCAGAGTCAATCAATCCTCATTCACTTTGATAGTTACCAGTTAAGCAAACACAAGAGTTTTGATTAAAGCGTATTCCTTTATATTGGGCCCCTTCTCCTTAGGAGTCGCAATGTAAATTCCCTTGATCAACGACAAGTGCACTGGACTGACCGGCCTTCTGCCTCCGAAAAGGTACTATTTCTAGTATACTCTTTCTAGGTCGCAAGACAAGGAAGGATGGAAACACACTTCAACTCACCAAGGAGAAGGTAAGTACTGGTATATCGTTTCTTCTGAAGTGATATTAGATCAATCCTTGGTCTAGAAGGTGTTGGCCCACGGAAAACGTGTTTACAGGTGTGACCATGAATCGAACTAGATCGAAACATTCAGCTGTTGACGGACAAACTTTGCTAGAACGTTGACCGCAAACGATGGATGGCCAGGCCCCGGATCCCAAGGGTAGGATTTTCCCTATTGAAAAGTAAAGGACATTATGGTTTAGGTGATTACAAGGACTCAAATGTGTTGAATATCGGATTGGATATCATTCACTTTCAAGTCAATCAAAACACCAAAAGATCATAGTGGGGTACATCAATACACAAATAGATGGAAAGGAGAGCTAAAGTTCCAAGACAACCACTTACAGGACAGCGCAGACTAACTGTAACAATGTCTGCTATAACTTCCAAATCACTGTCACCATCTCCATTTTCCGTTGCCATTCCGCCACCAATGCAACAACGAACACGGTCAAGAGCATGTTCAAAGGGCTCACCAGTTCTCTCCTCAAGAATCAAGCTGAGAATCTAGAATTCAAATAATAAACAAATAAAGCCCTGCGTCCAAAGAAAAGATAGAACCAAGAGCAAAGGCGTTCTCTCAGCAATGTAAATTAGGGAACAATGAAACAATCATACAAAGCCACATAGATGGTATATAAACTGTTCCTTCATTGTGATTCACTACTTGTCGGCTCGACCCTCATGTCGTAATAAGCAAATAATTTTAGACCTTGCATAAGGCTTGAGTAATTTTGAGAGCATTGCTTTCTTTCATATTTGTTGTTGCATCCAAACACAAAATATTGCCTCCTGATTATGATCACTATGACAACAGGATTTGCACATATTCTCATTCACTTTATGCCCCTATTTTTGAGAAACTTACTATTTCACCGAACAAAAATTATCGGTAACAAAATCTACGAAATGCAAAAGAAGTAGACGCCGATGGAGCCATGTTATACTAGAAAACTACTAAATGTATCTGAATGTAGGCTCCTCAAAGACTACTAGATTCAGCATTAGAAAAAACAAAACCAAGGCAAAACATAATTCATTTTATACATTTCCTAGCAAACCTTCTCTAAGATGCAGCCAAGTGACTTACTAACAGCAAGAGAGACTTTCCTCCTCCTTCAGCTAACCAGTTTTGCAACCATATTGAGTACTAATAGCTACTCGGCGTCCATTGATGAGAAGGGGCTAGGGAAAGCTTGAACCCAATTCTAAGAAAGTAAACTTGATAATAAGAATTATACAACTATTAGGATTACCTGTTGTACTGTGCGTCGATTTACAAGCCTAACACCTAGGCAGAAACTTCGAGCATCACATCCTGATAAAGAAATCTCATTAATTTCCTTCCATAGGTAAACTGAGATCTGAAATGAAAATGAAAAGGTTGCTTAGAATTTACCTTAGACTCCAATTTTGCTTCCAACCAAAGTACATTAAAAAGGAGAAACTACGTGAAAGTATGGAGATGCACAATTCACGTGACACAAAAAAAAAAAAAAACCCAAAGCAAACCAATTCTTGTGTCCAATCAATTCGAGTCCGCTACATGAATCCTTTTCTGCCATACTGCTTGGTCAAGGGTTATGTGTTTAGTTGAATTAATTGAACTCGTGTCCTTTTTAGTAAATTTGAAAGGAGTATTGTTCACTTTAACCATAGGTGCAATTGTCTTTCGCCTAGTGACCGGAGTTCCAGTGACAATTTTACTTTACGTTGTCTCTATAACTCAGGATGCAACCCCTCACGAACCAGGTTGAGCCTTTGGCCTAGCTTAGATCTCGGTGGTTCAACAACCAAACCTAGGAGCACTGAAGACCAAAATCCACTTTTCGAACTCTAGGAGAATGGGAGTTTTAGGACAGGATTTGAAAGCTCTACAAAGTGTAGCGGAGACTTCGGTCATACGAGGCTTTGGGCTTCCTCAAGGCCATGTGAAGCTTAGCTTCCTTTGGCAGCCACGTGATGATTCAAATTTGTCGTAGGTGTAGGAGCTGGGAGAAGAGGTGAAGTGTCAGGACCCGAGGTTCAATATTTTTTATTTTATGTCTTTCATTTATTGTAGAGCTTTGAGGACTTCATTTAATTGTTTAATTATGGCCCGATTGCAATGATCTAGAGTTGTTGGACTCGATGTGGGGTTTTTAGAAGTTCAAGGGGTTAGTGTAATTAACCTATTAATGAGTATAAAAGGACTTAGAAACCCTAAAATTAGTTTTTGTAATTGTTAGACAGATTTTTTATAAACCTTCAAACCAAAAATTTACTTGAGGAAGACAAATGGGCTTGTAGATGGAAGAATCACGCGAGGAGTTCAACTAGAAAGTTGTAGAGAGTTTCGAGAGCTTCGCATAGAGCCCAAGATTATTCGAGTACACGGGGAGTTCGAGAGTTTTTCAATTATTACAGCGTTTTCTTTGTGCTTCTTGAATAAGGTAAGATTTCACGTCATTTATCATTGAGATATTGCGTAAATCACGTTTAAATCGATGATATATATGTTGTTTTTGGAGTGTGATCAAATCATGCATGTTCTGTGGTGTTTTCGAGCAATTTTTGACAGTTAGGTTGCAGAAACGAAGGTAAAAAACAAGATTTGTTCGACAGAACATATTCTAAAAATTTACCTAGGCCAATTGAGTGAGCTCAAGCCGCTCAAGCGACCTCTTTAAATTTTTGACAGTCTATTTTGGGGCAGTGGGCTGGATTTTGGAGCTCAAGCGACCTCTTGATCACTCGAGCGGACTACAAAAAAATAAAAGTTCATTTTTAAATTCTCGCCTGTTTCTTGTCTTCTTGTCCATTCGTGGTTACTGTTCAGGTCTAGAATTATCTATTGTGGTTCACATGATCATGCATGGATGTCGAAAACCAGGTAGGAAATGGCCTGACGGTCAAAGCAGCCTATGAACTCTACTATGGTGTCCTTGTGATTCCCATGGTGGAAGTCCATGAAACTACTGGGTCAAAGGAGTCCCGACGGTCAGAGCAGCTTGTGAACTCTAAGGTAGGGTGCCCAATGTGGGTAGCCCGCTGTGAAAGGCTGTCGACTTACATGACTCACATGTTAAACATGATATTGTTGTGGTTTAGTTGGTTATTTCTCGTCATATATTTATATAATGTTGTTGATGCGAGCATGCTTCAATCAATATGTCGATGTTTCAATATGACTTTCTACCCGAGCTCTGGCTTATGTTTTTCTGTAAACTAACAATTTAGAGGTGATGATGTGAATCTGAGGATTTAGACCTCGAGTTTTGAAGATGGTTCAAGCATGCTAGATAGGATTTATATTTTTTTCCCCAGTACTGCTATGTTCTAGATGTCTTTCAGTTGTTGGATTATTTTATTGGGCATTGTGGGCCTGTAATTTGATTTCAAGTACTAGATAGGTGACAGTTATTTATTTGGTTATTGTTGATAGTTGACCTAGGAGTTTCTTTTATTTATTGGAGTTGATATCATGTTGAGGTTTTATTGTGTTATTGTATCGTTCCAATGCTTAATTCATATCCTTGAGGCGCAGGGTGTGACATGAAGCTCAGGAGGTAAAGCAAGTGCAAGGTGACCAGAGCAATGTGCAGGGGCATTGACAAGTCAAGAGCTAAACATGAGACCTCTAGTGGACTTTAACCTTCATCTTATTCGGCCTCCGTCTTTGATGTAAGTCCTTTGGTCTTCAATCTCCCTCGTGCCTTGTCATTTTGATTTGTTGTTACATTTTTATTTAGTCTATGTTGGGGTTTTGCTCTAGGTCGTCGGTTGGTTTCGGAACGGTCTTGGTTGCGAGGAGCCACAGTTATTCTAAGATAATGATCATGAGGAAGGTTGTCCAGCTAGAGTCAAGTTCGTCGACTTAATCACTGATAGGGAATGATGGCAGGCAAGTTGCGGTGGTGGAATGTGGTAGGCGTTTTAAGCAATCTCTCACTTTGATGAGGATTAGAAATGTATTGGCTTGCCAAGAAGATGACAGAGGCATCTAAAAGACGGTGTACAGGGTTTCTGGGAAGTTTGAGAACTGGTAGTAGGTTGTTGGTGTGCTGGTTATCTAGTTTCCATGAGGAGTTTCTAGCAATAAATTTCATAGAAACATTTTAGGCACGGAAAGAAAAAGTGTAGAAAGGAGACTCACCATTGGACCATCATCGCGGCCATTAGTCCCTAACAGCTGTGATATAGGCCTATTCATTGTCCTTACTGACATACCTAGAAGAATTCGATGCAGTAGTTAGGATGAACATAATAAATGGTACGAATTCTATACTTCATCTGATATCATGACAATAACAAATTTCTCGGACTCTTCTCCATAAGCACATCATCGTGCCTCACTTAAAGCTGGCTTGACCTAGTTTACATTCACAAAGTTGGGCTAAGATCAATCAACTCTACAACCAAGCCTCAACAGGCCCAGCTTTGTTCATACAATCTTGAGCAGTATAGTGTCAGTGCTGTCACAAGAACCCTAAAACTAGAATTCAAAGAAGCCAGACAAAGAACCTTGGCCTAGTGACATTACTATAGGAATTTGGTCCGGAAGATCGTAGCATAAAGCCTTTGAGCTAGTTTTCATAAAAGTACAATCAATTCATGTTAGCTGGCTACATTCAAATTACATAGATACATGATACTTGATGATAGTGACTGCAAGGTCTAAGGCACGAAGCACAGCACAGTGACTTCAGTGGAATAACAAATAAAATGACACAGAGAATACATTAATTCAATAATCTAAAGCAAACTACAAACTGATAAAAGAGCCTTGTCTATTACATATATACATGTATATGTATGTATGTATGTATGTGTGTGTGTGTATATATATATGTATATGTATATAAAATGACACAGAGAATACATTAATTCAATAATCTAAAGCAAACTACAAACTGATAAAAGAGCCTTGTCTATTACATATATACATGTATATGTATGTATGTATGTATGTATGTGTGTATATATATATATATGTATATGTATATATATACATATACATATATATATATGTACACATATATATCATATACATATATATAATAGGATTGTGTGTTAGGGTTTAGCAAGAAACCCTAAACACCTTGTCCTCTAATTACATGATATCAGAGCATACCTATATGAAACCCTAATATTGATAGCCACCCACCACTGCCGTCCACTCATCACCGCTCTCGCCGTCAGCGTCGTCGTCGACTCTATCGACCTCTTGCGATGATCGTCTGATTTTGATATGGTTGATCTAATAGAGAGGCATCTCAATTTTGACCCAGTTCGAGATCAGCCCGCTTGGATCTCAACCCATCTCAATCATGAACCAGTTTGCTCCTGTTAGAGGCACTATCCAGTAACCACTATTTCATCCCTCATATAGAGAGCCACATCGAACTCTTTCAGTTGGATTGCACTTGCTTTGTCGTATTAGTCAAGTTCTCTATTGGTTTCAAATCCATCTTCTGGTTCAATAGTGTTTCGAATACATAGTAATAGGCAATAAGTTTCTGGTTCAAATCCATCCTTGTTGCCATTCTGTTTTTGTTTTGGTTCAATTTGGTTGGACTTTTGGCGATAAATTGTGTCCCAAAAAGCATGATGTTGTTGGTGATTATAATGATCTTCCACATGGTTCAAAAACCACACCCTGGTCAGTATGTATCAATTGTTGGTTGGTTGGTTGTTGCATGATGATCAGTGGTTAGTTGGTTGTGGTATACAGTTGGTTTTGAGTTCCTGCTTTTGTAATATTTATTGCATTTATCATGTCTTAAAGTTCTATTTTTGCCTCTCCTTGGTTTCTTGATATGTATTTTATCACCTCTGCAAGACTGAATGATAAAAATTATGTCACTTGGACTAAGGCTGTTGAGGTATACTATAGTAGGAAAGTGCAGTTTAGTTTTTTGACTGATGATTGCCCAGCAACAACTGATACCAAGCTTGCTACTTGGATGACTAAGGATGCTCAAATCCTTATTCAGTTGTGGAATAGTTTGGAGCTTCAGATCATCGGTAATCTAGTTTTCTTACTGACTGCCAAACTTCTTTTGATGTCAGGCTCAAGAGCTTATTCAGGAGTTAATAATCTTCTTGGAACTTATGATCTTCTGATGACTTATTTCTCCCCTCATTGCGTGATTTCTCGCTCAAGAATTATTATGCTAAATTCTGTGATATTTGTGAGAAACTTGATATCTATCAACCGATTTCTATCGAGATTCAGATTATGCAGCCACAACGTGAGTCAATGCACATGGCTCGATTCTGTTACCTTCTTATGATCCTGTTTGTTCACGACTTCTAGGTGCTGGGGATTTCCTTCTCTCAGTGAGGTTTTTAGTCATCTTCGCCAGGCTTCTACCTCCGACACTATTTCTGGTTCTAGTCTTCCATTTGATCACTCTGCTTTACCTACTACTGTCACTGGTGTTTATTTGTCTAGTGGTTCTAGTCATGGTGGTCATCAATCACAGGGAGTTCGCCAATGTGGCTTTGGTTGTGATGGTCGTCGTTCAAGTCGTGCTTCTAGTCAAGGAGGTCGTGCATCGAGAGAAGGGGGGGGGGGGGGGGGGGGTTCATGGGATTCAACATTGCACTCATTGCAATGGTGATGACCATACTATTGAGTATTGTTGGGATATTCATGGCCGCCAATATGCACACCAGGTTATAGCTTCTGAGGATGATACCCACCAGCTTCCTAGTTCTTCTACCCCAAGACGTCGTGTGGTTACTATTTCAGAGGATGAGAATCATCACTTAGTCTCCACACATCCGTCTAAGCGTTTGCTCAAAATGGTCAACCTTTTGCCTATCTTGCTACTCCTCTTTGGATGACTAATTCTGCTGCCTTTGACCATATGACAGGTGTCTCTACTATTTTGTATGATTTCCCTACTCCTGTCACCCCTCTTGTGTCACCTTAGCTGATGGTTCCACTTCTAATGTTGCTAGTTTGGGTTCCATCACTTTAAGTTCATTAGTTTCATTAGACTTTGTTTTACATGTCCTCTGATTTTCCTTTAATCTTATGTCTATCACTAAAATCACTAGAGCCTTGAATTGCTCAGTCACATTTTCCCATGATTGTTGTGTTTTTCAAGATCTCCAAACAAGGAGAAAGATTGGTGGCAGAACTGATCATGGTGGTCTATATTACTTTGGTGACGACAACAACCCATGCTCAGTTGCTCTTCAGTCCTTTGTTTCACCCTGCCATCACCATTGCTAGCTTGGTCATCTACCTCAAACATAATCTTGAACAGATGATCTCGTCTTGTGGTCAAGTTGAGGTTCTTCTTTGTGAAGTGTGTGATTTAGTAAACACCATAGCGTCTCTTTTCCCCCTAGGTTAGAGAATCATGTGTCGAATCCGTTTCATTTAGTTTATTCTTATAGTTGGGGTCTGTGCATATTCCACCACGCTTTGGATATCAGAATTTTGTTACTTTTGTGGATGATTATTCTCGTGTGTGATATTATTCTTACTGCCATTTATCTTGTCAATCGAATGCCATCTACAGTCTTAGAAGGTCAGATACCTTACAGTGTGCTTTGTCCTAATTGTCCTCTTCATTCTTTACCCGTTAACGTCTTTGAGTGCACATGTTATGTCCATGCAATCGATCTTGGTCGGGACAAACTCGACATGCCGTCATTCAAATCCGTGTTCTCGGTAGTGTTCAAAAAATCGGAATAATCGGCCGATTAATCGGTAGTCGCCTACCCACCGATGTGACTACCCCCAAATCGCTTAGGAAAATCGTTTGGTTACCTAATAGGGGTCTAGGTGCCAACTAATCGGCGTCGACAAATGGGTTAATGTTGTGTTGAAGATAAAATTTTCATTAGATAAGTTGGACCATAAATTGAGATCTTCAGCTTGGTGTACGGCCATTGTAATGGCCCACCTCACTGATATTGATTTATTCAAATGGTGCTATTTATTTACACCTGATTTGATTAAAAATTTGGTCACATTTATTAAATAGATTGGACCATTAAATTTTGACGGTATTTAATTTGATGTGCGGTTATTGCAATGGCACATACTGTTGATATCGTTTTAATTAAATGAGAATGAGAATTAATGATGTAAAATAAAAAGTTTCAAAATTGATTACCCTCTGTGCAACTTCCACATTGCACCTAATCAAAGCCCATAACTGACAAGTCATGTCCTTTGCCAAAAAAATCTAGAAGAAAAATTATTAAATAAAAAAAAAAAGAAGAAAAGGAAATAGATTGTTGCAAATCACATGGTTTGCCGAAAAAGAAGATTAAGTAAAAAAATATATCATTAAAAAAGAAGAAGAAAATGGACGATGGGTGCTACATGATAGGACATGGGAAGTTACACATGTATAATGGCGGGGGCTTAACTACCCACTACTGATTTGTTGGGTTACACGTAAACTCCCTCTATAAATACACTTGGGAGGATAAAAAAAAAGGAGGCAGAAAAAAAATTCTGCACGAGCAGTTGATAAAGGGAAGAAAAAAAGGGGAGAGTGATCCAAAGGAATTGCTATCAGAGAACAGTTTGGGAAAAAAAGAAAGGAAAGGAGAAAAAGAGAGGAGCAGTGCATAAGGGTAGCAACGAAAAAAATCAAAAGAAACAAGTACTCTTGATTTGCTCATAAACAAAGAAGGAGAGTTTGCTCAGAGTCAACCTATATTCATTCCTCCGAAGATTGAAGACTTAGCGTATATTTGTTTTCCTTCTTCTCCTCTCTCTGCTAAAAAAAATAGATATGTATATACTCTCTCTTCTACTTTCAAAACACGACTCCTGATTTTCAAACTGTATGTATATTTATACATCAAAATTTGGAGTTCAATTTACTAAAATTACCTCCATGATTTTAGTTCTAAAACTACTTTCCTGTAAATAGAATGGGTCTTCCCCATAGACCATAACAGTGAGTACTCCAACTGTTTATGGGATTAAAAAAGTCCAAAGGTTTTCCTATGAGCCATGGATATTCCAATTGTTTATGGGATTGACCATTTTCATAATCATCGGTCTCGAAAATATTAATACCCCTTAATTATTGACACCCCTCTTGGTCTCAACTAATTATCGACACTGTTCACGGTTTTAAAAAATACTAGCACCACTTGCGGTCTCAAAATAATTATTGACACCCCTAGCGGTTTCAACTAATTATCGACACCGCTCGCAGTCTTAAAAAATATTAATAGTATCCCTTGCGGTCTCAAAATAAGTATTGACACCTCTCGTAGTCTCAATTAATTATCAACACCCCTGGTGGTATTAAAAAAAAAATACTAACACCATTTGCGGGCTCAAAATAATTATTGACACCCTTCGCGGTCTCAACTAATTATCGACACCGCTTGCGGTCTCAAAAATATTGATACCCCTCGCAGTTTTAAAAAATTATTGACACCCCTTACGGTCTCAACTAATTATTGACACCTAACGAGGCTAAAAAAAACATTAACGCTCCTTGTGGTTTCAACTAATTATTGACATCCGTTATGGTCTCAAAAATAGTGACACGCTTGCGGTCTCAAAAAATATATATTGACACCCCTCGTGATCTCAAAAAAAATATTGACACCCCTTACGGTCTCAAAAATACTAACTCCTTGTGGCCTCACAATTTATAAATGCTCATTACACCCCTAGTGGTCATATGATGGACAATTTATAAATAAAATATATAAACACGAATGGATCCATAAAAATAAAAAATAAATGGACAGTTCACTCGGCTCTCCACAATGCCCCTTGCGGCTTAAAAGAACAATATCCTTTTCGGGTTGTAAAATTTGCCCTTCGCAGGCCTCAAAATTGTCCCCTCGTGGCCCAAAAAATTAGCCTAAGTTGGCTATTTAAAAGGTCTTAAGCATATTGCAATTAATTTGCTTAAGTTAAAAAAATTGGACATATCTCAACATGCATGGCCATGAGCCACTTGAGAAACAAGTCAAAGTTTGCCTAAAAAAATATAAATATCAAATATCAAATACTTTAGCTAAAAAAATTGGAACTACATATTGACTTGATTCCAATCCAGACCTAGTCTCGACTCGGATACATAGGCAACCCACTATCTGGGTTCAGTCATAATTTTTGTGAATCTCAAATATGCACACCAATATCAAATATTTTACAAAAGAAATTAGAACTACGATTTGACTTGATTCCAGTCCAGATTCATTCTCGACTCGGATACGTAGGCAACCCACTATATGGGTTCAGTCACAATTAGTGTACATTATTTGAATGTGGGTGGCATATGATTGGCTAAGGAGTGGGTGCCAACCTAGTTTGGATGCTTTCTTTCTAGCAGTGATGCCATTTTCTCACAATCTTTTGTGTACTCCAAATGTTCACTAAAAATTAAAGGTTCAACATGAACTATGCTTAAATAAATAAACTCCATGTTATTTATTTGTTTAGCTCTTAACATTACCATAGTTGGAATCAAAACGTTTTCTTTCACCAAAAGATATAATTAAGAAATATGTTATATTTTGAATGGGTTCGACCTACATAATAAAAACTTACTATTTATGTAAGTGAGATTATGCTAAGCAAAGATCAAATTTTTGTCTAACATGTTTGAGATTTTGTGTAATGTGTGACTTATTTTCATTTAGTTTGGAACATTAGACTTTGTAGGAATATTTATTAAAAAAAAAAACGATTAATCCTCCTAGGTTGATTAATCCCCGATTACTAGATCTAGGCGCTAGAAGGTCCTCCACCACCCGACTAGCGCCTAACAATTTTTAGAACCTTGTTTCTCGGTTATTCTCGCACCCAACGAGTGCACTCCCCTTCTCTTCATCATCACTTTGTTTGTGTTGATGTCACTTTAAATGAGTCTTTACCTTTTTTCACAGTCCTACACCTGCTCATCCGTCCCAATATGTGCTTACTCTCATAACCTTGGCCCATCTACCCCCTAGTTCACTTTTTCCCATGCCACCCTTGCAGGTATATGTTCGCCATTTGAAAAGTTGTCGCCTACTCCACCTCAGTCTGCTGTTCCATCTTCTTCACCGTTGCCAGATCCACCTACCTCACCCAACTCTCTTCCTATTACCCTTCGGAAAGATACTCACACTTGTATTCCTCATCCTACTGCTCAGTATGTTTCTTATGATCACCTGTCTCCCTCGCTATGTGCCTTTGTTGCTTTGGCTTCTTTTGTTTTCGTTTTTAACACTATTCATAAGGCTTTTGTCCATTCTTCAGTGACGGATAGTTACGGAGGATGATATATCTAATCTACATCACAATGGTGCTATGGAGTTGGACCATCTTCCATCCGGTAAAACCACGGTCAGGTGTCACTCGTGTTCACTGTCAAATATCATCCGAATGGATCGATTGATCCGTACAAAGCCCACATTGTTGCCAATTGTTATACTCATACTTATGGGCAATGTCTTATGTTGAGACCTTTTCCCCCTTTGCTAAGATTGGTTTTGTTCGCCTCCTTATTTCTCTTGCGGCCAATGTTGATTGGCTCTTGTTCCAGTTCGATGTCAATAATGCCTTTTTGCATGGTGATCTGGCTGAGGAAATTTATATGGAGCAACCATCTGGTTTTATTGCTCATGGGGAGCATACTCAGATGTGTCGCCTACGCAAAACACTTTATGCGCTCAGACAATCTCCTAGAGCTTGGTTTGGCAAGTCCAGTGCTACTGTTTTGCATTTTGGCACACGTTGTTAGTCAAACCATTCTGTCTTTTTCTCTCGCATCTGATTGAGGGAAAATATTGCTTATTGTTTACGTGGATGACATCATTATTACGGGAGATGATCAACAAGGCATTACCAAGATAAAGGACTTCCTCCAATAGCAGTTTCATACCAAGGATTTGGGCAAATTGCAATACTTAATAGGTATAGAGGTGGCACAATCAAATGATGCAATTAATTTGTCTCGACGCAAGTATGTTTTGGATAGTTTAAAAGAGACATGTTTATTGAGATCGAGAACTGTGGATATTCTTATGGATCCCAATATCAAACCTATGTCTTGATTAGGAGGAATTGCTTCCTAATCCAAACCGGTATCGTCAATTAGTTGATAAGTTCTTTATCTTACCATCACGCACTGTGATATTGTATTTGCAGTCAGTTTGGTAAGTTTATGTCTACACCTCGACTGCCTCATTGGGCAGCTGTTCTCCGTTTTGTGAAGTATCTTAAGGCTCATCCTCGTTGTGGTATGTTTATCGAGCTTGTAGCTATTTACATGTCGAGGCATTTACTGATTTAGATTGGGCAGGGGACCAGAAGATCCACTACTAGTTATTGTGTTTTTCTAGGTGGTAATCTTGTTACTTTGAAGAGTAAGAAGCAAACGGTAGTTCCAAGGTCTAGTGCAGAAGCATAGTACCGTGCCATGGCACACACTACGTGTGAGATTTACTTGGGTATGGTGCTTCTTTGAAGAGATATGCTTCGATGTACATCTATCCATGAATATGCATTGTGAATCTGTGATAGTCAAGCAGCAATTCACATTGCATCTAATCTTGTCTTTCATGATAGGACCAACCACATTGAGGTCGATTACCACCTTGTTCAAGAAAAGGTGGAGAGTGGTGTGACTGCTACTCCTTCTTTATAGGTGCTCAACTAGCTGATATCTTCACCAAGCCATTATGCAAGCCACATTTAGAATTACTATGTAACATTGGGCCTTTGTGAGTGTTAAAAAAGTTATTATGCATGTAGTGGTATTAGTATGGGTAGTTTCATAGTTTAGAATCTTAACCCTCAACTATAATATATATTAATAAGATTGTGTGTTAGGGTTTAGCAAGAAACCATAAACAATTTTCCCTCTAATTAGACAAACTAATATCCTAGTTATACCAACTCGCCATCCACATAGTTTGTCGGTCAACAGACTTTAACTCTTTAGGAGACCTAGTGTAGTGCAATCACGGTCAACTAGAAGTATCAATTTTTTTTTCAAGAAACCTCCTGCACTCTTAACAAGATATTTGAATTTCTTATGCCAATAGAGCAATGGGTACCTCAAGAATGATAAGACATCGTGTAATTTTACCAACAAAGTGGACAATTTATGGGATGGCCAAACAAAATTTTGGATAGTTATAATATGTATAACTATGGCATCCACAGAAGATTTAAATTATACTCATTTGTTTGTTCGCGAATACCTAGGTGCCCAGTAATGAGGGCTTAAAGATCAAATGACAAAAAGCATGCAGCAGGGATGCCAAACCTCTTACTTTTTTGTAACAGAACCTTGTCCTCAAATCATCCCTAAAATGCCTTTAAAAACAGTGGTTCACGAAATGGGTTTCAATAAATCAGTGCAAGATGTCAGTCAAAGGATATGCTTTGTAGTAGAAGTGAGGTTCGATTGCTGCCAGGTCTTAAAGAACTGTTAAGTTGCATACCATTGACCTTTAGATCCGCATATAGTGGCCACTGCATCCTAAACGGAACTTCATCATTAAGAAGAATACACCAAGCCTGACCACAAGAATCCAATAAAAGTTAATGATGCATCCAGCCAAAATGCAAAACCGCATACTATAAAGAAGCGTACTTGAATGTAGTAGGAGAGTAGGACAACCAATTTGAAACCAACCTGAACTTCATGTTCCATATCTGCTATTGTAAGTTGAAATGTTTTCTCCACATTCTGCAGGGGTTTGGTACTGAAAAGGATTGAAATAGCATTACTAAACCGCCAAGTTATTTTTAACAGTATCAAGCAAAAGATAAAAATTGGCATCACGTTTTTGTTTAAGGTGATAAATCTAGCTTAGGGTCTTCTTAACAAATGAGTGTTTGTAGACAATCACAAATCACAAGGACCACGGAAGTGTACCCATCTATACTACAGGAGAGCTCGTTTATAGCTCTAAGCATGGTAGCTCCCACTAGAAAAGGATAAAAAAATCAGGAGTGGCCTAGTTAGCAAGCTGCAATTACTCTCATGGAGTTAGAAAACAATTCCATCCTCTTATCTTTTCCTTTCAGCACTACATGTTTTTATATTTACTTCCAAACCAAAGGATTTGTAGTTCCATACCACACTTCAATAAAGAAAAAGAAGAAGCCAGTCGTCTGAGACTGATTACATTTTTTTTCCCGACAGAGACATATAATCAGCAGTTTTGATTCTTCATTTGTACTAAAAAACACGTGTATCTGATACAATAACTATACTTCATAGTGATGCAGCAGGGTGATTGCACTGACTTTGCACATAGTATACTCATACGTGAGAAAATGTGTTTAACTCACCCATCAGCTGCGTTATTTGTAGTAATTAGCTTGACCGGAGATAATAGATGGCCCACAGTGATCCAAAATCTGTGATTGAGAAATAGTTAGAACACCCTCGAACTAGTATTTTCATTATACAGGAAAACCACGAAAATGACAATTCAAACCACTTGACGCTAAATAATGATTAAGAAAGTATACGCCACTTGCAAAAAATATAGATCACTGTTGCCACAAATAGCTGAAACACAAGGTTATGTATGATGCATCTTCAACCAAAAATAATCTTTTCCAAAATTAGTGACAAGGAATAGAAAAATGGAGCAGGACACAAGCATGGAAAGGGAAGGAGCACCGGAGATGGTACGTAGTGGAATATTATGAACCCTCTGGTAATGTGTTTATAGAATCCAGTACACTTACAATTTATAAAAAGGGTAAAGTCCAGTTTACTCCCTTGTGGTTAAGGCCTTGAGTGGATCAAAGATGACCACATAAACCCCTTATGGTTCCCGGAGTAAAACGCAAGCACAGTTGGAAATTTCATTCATCTTAACAGATTCTGTATTAAGCGCGCCTGCTCCAAAAAAAATTCTTTTAAGATGCATTTTCCTTCAAATATATGGACGAAAATACTCTTAGACCAATGAAAAATACTGTCTTCCACCACCATCACCCGATTTACCCCTTCATTAAATACTCAATTAACCTGAAGCCAATTTCAAAAATAAATGAATAACTCCTAGCCCAAGAACATCATGTATTTACTCCTCCTCAATCTAATCTCTGTCCCTCTTAAACGAACTGAGGGAGGATTTCTTCATATAAAAAAAAACACAAATTGAAGGAGAATGAGAAGACGAACCCATGAAGGACAATCAACTTTGTCAAAAAGCTCCATCAATCACCTTGCATATGACCTGTGGTTAGCACTACCTTAATAATCGGAGATCCCCATTTTTCATACATGTTTTTCCCCATAATTAGTTTAAAATTTCAACTTCGGCTATGGATCTTGATTTGAACAAAGAAAATCAATTCATATATGAACTCGCAAAACCTCTCTTGCTCTCTCTATCGAGAAACTTAAACGAAATGTTTCATATAAATATATATATATATACACACACAAATATGTGTATATATATACACATGTATACGTTCAGTATTAGTATGAGAGGGTATCCTAGTCATCATGTCTATGTACTATATATATACACACACTAGTGTATTACCCGTACCTGCAGCATACTAACAACATTAAATTCATGTTAAGATTCTAATTCAGCTATAAGTCAAGCTATTAGCATGTTGCATTGTGTGACTTTCTTTCAGTGAATGTCGGTCATTAGATTAAAATAATCTTAGTCATAGTTGTCAAAATGTGTTTGGAGAACCACATACCTTTTGCATATTCTAATATTAATATTGCAATATACATTAGTCCAGATCACGCAATAATTTTTGAAGAAAATACGTATATACTATATCCTGAAAGTGACTATTCATATAAATTAATTAGCTCAATAAAATAGAGTGTTCAATTGGATGTGTGTGTGTGTGTGTGTGTGGGGTGGGGGGGGGGGGGAAGGAGGGAGAGAGTGTGAGAGGAGTGATGAGTATTACTACACATTTTTTATTACTTTTTTGAAAATTGTGGCGCTAATAAATGCTATTTAAGATTTTTGTGTAATTTTTTGTAGTGCATCTCAACCATTAGATCAAATTAATCCTAGTCGTTCTTGTGAAAATATGTTTAAGGGGACCACACCGTTTTGATTTGTATATATATACATATACACACATATATATGTATACATGTGTATATATATATAATATTATATATATATATATATATAAAGGGGGACATTCAAGGGACCAATACTTTTTTAGACCAATATTAGACCAACGCCTAAACTCTTCTTTCCCGATTAAATTTTGATAATCCGAACGTTTCAATGTGTTTAAAACATGTTTTTAAGGGTACCCGTGAGAAATCAGTTCAAAATATTACCGGAAAGAGCTTGATCAAAACAGTGGTTCAAAATGCTGACAGGAACTGTTTTATGAACCAATGTTTGGATCAAGCCCTTTCCGGAAATATTTTGAGCTGATTTCTAGCGGGTACCCTTAAAAACATGTTTTAAACACATTGAACGGTTTGGATCATCAAAATTTAATCGGGAACGAAGAGTTTAGACGTTGGTCTAATATTGGTCTAAAAAAGTATTGGTCCCTTGAATCTCATATATCTCACTCATATGTCTATTGGAAGAATAAATTAATGAAATCTCTATTAACACATGGTATCAGAGCGCATCCCTAATCCCAAACATTAGCCGTCAACCCTAAGATACAGCTATGATCGTTGAGCGCTGGCGCAGATTGTCATCAATCTACCATGACTACTGGTTTGAACCCACAACCCTAACTCACGATGACAAGTCCGAGCCTAACACACGGCTATTTTGAAACCCTAACGCATATTTTGTTCAATTCATATGTCTGGTCCAGATTTCAAACCAACAACCCTAGTCAAAACCCTAATCCCAGATCCTCGCCGTCAACCCAAATCTTGTTCGATCCATGCATCTAATCCATATCATCGTCATCATTGTCATCAACCCAGATCTCAAGACGGCTCATCTAATCCAGATCGTGTTCTTGGGTTCCAACACATTCATAGCTTATTTGTGTTGGATTTTTGATTTCTAGTTTCTTTCTGATTCAATTTCTATGTCTAGATCTATGGTGGTGAATTGTGATTTTAGTTTAACCTTGTATGCTACTTTGTGAGGTTATTTCCTACAAGTTTTGTATGGAAATTGTTTGTTAGTGGTTTATTAGTTAGTTATTGGTTGGTTATGTTGCTCTGTCAGTCGTTGGATGTTACTGGGTGAGTTGTTGGTTGTTTAGCATGGCTTCTAGTTCTTCATCTACTATTGCTACTGGTTTGTTTGATTCTTGGTCTCCTGATATGATATCTATTACTTCCACTCGATCAACAAGAAAAATTTATTCTCTTTGAGCTAAGGCTGTTGAGGTGTTTTTTATGGGCGAGAAGGAGTATACTTTCTTGACTGACGATCCTCCTAAGGAATCTGACTCCAAATATTCTAATGGGAAGGCTACGGCCGCTTAAATTCACATTCGGTTATGGAATAGTATGGAGCCTCAAATTAGTAGCATTTTGGTAGTCTTAGCCACTATGTTATTAGGCGTAGGAGTTATTTCGAGTGTCAATAATCTACGTCAAACATATAATCTCCATCAGACTTACTTCTCACTTGCTCTTAGTGATTTGTCTTTGGCGGATTACTATGCCAAGTTTTGTAGACTTTGTGAGGAGCTTAATGTTTGCCAAACAATCTCAACATATATTCAAGCTATGTAGCGTCAACAAGAGTCTACTCATGTGGCTCATTTTTTATCTGACTGCCACCATCATATGATCTTATTCGTTCTCAACTCTGGGTGCTCATGACTTGCCTTCTCTTAGTTCATTCGTCTTTGTCAGGCGTCTGATTTGGATACTAGTTTTGCTAATGTCTAGCCCTTCGATTGCTTTGCTCTAGCCAATATCTTGTGGTTATTTTTCACGTGGTTTTACCCACGCTGGTTGAGACTCTAAGGGAGGTGGCCGAGTCAATTATGGTTGTGTTGGTCGTGGTTTTGGACAGGATTTTAGTCGAGGTGATTGTGCTCAGAGGTGGTACCCGTGGTCGTGGTAGTGGTCAAGGTCGAAGTTCTAGATTGTGTACCAATTGTAGAGGTACTAGTCATAGATCATAGTATTGTTATGATCTTCATGGTTTCCCACAGACTCATTAGGCTATTGCTTTCGAGGATATTCGACCGACCTCTCACTATGCTAACAGTGTAATGACTATATCTGTGGTACTCCTTGTGCTGATACAAACTCCATCTGTGAGTTCTTCCTCCATTGATACGCTTGCTCAGACATGTCCCTCTATTGCTTGCATTGCGTCTTTTCACTCTTCTACTCCTTGGGTTATTGATTGGTGCATCTAACCACATGACCGGTACATCTACTATTTTTTCTGGTAGTCGGTGTTTGATAAACCATCTCAAGTTACCCTAGCAGATGGTTCTAACACTTATATCACTGGTCTACATTCTATTCCTATCACTTCCTTCATTACTTTAGATTCTACGGTGCATGTTCTATGCTTCTCATTTAATCTTATGTCTGTTAATAAACTTACCAAATCCCTAAATTGCTCCATCACATTTTTCCCTCGTGATTGTGTCTTTCAGGATTTCACGACGGCGAGGAAGATTGGTGGAGGTATTGAACACGGTGTTTGTACTATTTTGCCAATGATGTCCAACATAGCTCTGTCGCTCCGCTCATCGGTGTCATCATATCAACACCATTGTTTTCTTGTCATCCGTCCCTTCATAATCTCATAAGGCTAGTTCCTTCACGTCGCCGTATTGATGAGTTGCCCTATGAAATCCGTGAGATTCATAAACATCATAGGGTATCGTTTTATCCAATGGTTGAGAATCGTGTGTCATGACATTTTTAGTTAGTTCATTCGGATATTTGGGGTCCAAGGCCAGGTCCAAATTTTTCTTTGATTTTTAGTATTTTGCTATTTTTGTTGACGATTCTTTCATGTTACGTTCCTTTATATTTTGAAAGAGAGGTCCAAGTTGTCTTCAATTTTTAAGTAATTTTACATGAAAATCAAAACTCAATTAGATACTTGTATTAGTGTGTTTCGTTTTGATAACGCACGTGAATATTTCTATGCTGCTTTGCGTCAATTTTTTGATGACCCATGGTATTCTTCATTAGTCATCTTGTGCTCGGACCCCACAACAAAATGGGTCATTGAACACCAGATTCGTCATTTATCTAAGGTTATGCGTGCACTTTTATTTCGAAGGCAAGTTCTTAGGTCTAACTGGAGTGATGTTGTTCTTATAGCATGCTACTTGATCAATCGTACACCATCCATTGTTCTCGGGGGTCAAATACCTCGTACGGTCTTATTCCCTGACCGTGCCCTCTAACTCACAGAAGAATCGTGTATTTCCAAAATAATAGATAGAAATAGTGCAAATAAAACCATTGCGACATCCATTACCATAGTACAAATTCAATATGTACATACGGCTGCCAAGCCCAAATAAGCACACAAGTAGTAACTAGATGAAACACACATCAAGTTTTCACTAGGGTGTGTATAAAACCAACTGCGCCAGAAAAAACATCCAAAATGGACCAAACCAACCAACTTTTGTCCATTTTATTAATTACCCCCAACTTTTCAATTCTCATATAAAAGATATTCAGTTTTTGGCTTGTTTATTAATTTAGAGTTTAAAATGTTAAATGATGAAATTAAGCAAAAGACCAATCATTTACACTGTGTACCAAAGCAACTTTTTCTCCAGGACATCCTTTGGATACTCTTGGTCAGCATGAGAAAATGTCTCCCTCTCTCCCTCCCACTCTCTCTTCCTCTCTCACACACACAAGTGCAACCACAACCCCCTCACTCCGCCCATAAACACTGTTCCTTTCTCTACAATATACACGCAACTGTATCCGCATTGTGGCCAATGATCTCACAAACCAACGCCCCCCCCCCCCCCCCCCCCCCACCAACAACAAAAAAAAGGCCTCCTTCAAGTTAAATAGGGTTTTGACTCTCTGCACTACCTCAGTTGTCAAAACCCTTCCCTTTGTAACCACCTACCCGTTATCCCCTACCAAACCCTCATGATATGAGATCTCAACTATAATGGCACCAATAGAAACAATCTGAGATTTCGACTTTCATGTCGACAAAAAACAGTAACTAAACATATCCGAGTTCTTGCCTCTTACAGCAGCACAAAAAGAGGAAGAAAACTTCAATGTCAGATTTGACATTTCTGTTATTTTTTGAAATGGTCCATTCCCATCCAACCTGGAGTAGATTTTGTACCGACCTGGACACCATGTTGGGTAATACCAGAAGAAATATACTCGTCGTAGAGCAATGGGGGGACAAAAAACGAACAACTAAAGATCTCAAATTGTTTTCCACTTAAAGGCTATTCGTCTCTCTTAAAAGAGGAGAGGAAACAAAGGATAAAGTTTATTAAATAAACTGCCTCACGCGAAAGGGAAAAAAATGAGTAAATACCTAGATGAAGTGCAGAAATATTGAAAGTTTCCAAAGACATATAGCCGTTATAAAGCAAGGCTAACCAACCACACATCTGAAATCATTTGGAATATCAAAAAAGAAAAGGAGAACATGTTACGTACGGATCTGCACGATGGATTCGACAAATTTCGCAATAGAATATAGTTGGAATTGGTGGAATGCCTTCTGAGTACTCCTCTTGACAAATAACACAAGAAATATGTTGGAATACAAGACACTGCGGATCTGCACACTGGAGATAGCAATTTCCAGGTAAGCAAATTGCAACCATAGAGAGAATATCTAAAAAGGTATTACCAGTGTAAGTAAAATCAGCACATAAAATAGCAGATTAAACAGAAAAGGTAAATGTGAAGAAATAAATACCCACATCAGTGGACAAGAATGAAGGTTAGTAATGCATCAAACATTTTGTATTTATAAACAGTTACACACCATGAAGCAAGATGAAAATGATAAAAATAGAAAAGAAAACATGAATATTTGTTCAAAACGATTTGAAAAAGTCCTCTTTATTCTTATGACAGACAAGAGACAAGTGCGTGCTAAAGAAGTTGATTGGTTTATGAAAGTTTGTGGTGGCGCAGACAAGCTTAGTCAGCTGCAGCAAGAAAATGGAAGCCCGTTTGTGGCACCATTGAGTATTAGATCAATTATGCTGAACTCTGATGTTGAATGCCGCAAACCATCTCTGCGTGATATCAACTTGTGTAGGCAAAGATTTGGCCACTTATAAGCCTCACCAAGCATGCTATCAGCTTCATTCTAAGTGCTTTGACCAACAAAAAAACAAACTACTACATTCGTCCAAATCAATTGTAAACTTCCTATACTTCTCATAAGAGATATTTCTTTATATATGTTACTAGTACTACAATGGACACCACCTGACATAGTTGTTCAGGAAACAATTCAGTTGATTGTTGCGCCGCTCAAGAATCGCAAATTAAGATAACTTGAAACTATTGATGTGTAAACATGCTTAATGAGCTTTTTATTGAACAACCCTCCATGTAGCACAATCAAATGCTACAATCTATGAAGCAGGGGTACATGGTCGGGATACTAGCACAGTATGCTACAGAACAGGTATGAGCCTTGACTCTATGGTAGGACTCATTTATTTATCAGATCCTATATAGTAGAACTTGTACACTAAGTTTCACAATAATTCCATTTAAATTTGGAAATCACTCATACTGCTCATTTTATTTCGTATGCTAATACTCCAAAGAGGAGCATGGTCTTCTTCGTTCGCGGACATCCCACCTCCACTTATTCAACCTAAACTCCTGACTCGTGTACTCTCTTTTGTTTTTTGGGTTTCGATGTCATAGTTCTTGAGAAATATTCAAATATAGTAAGAAGACAGCGGGAAAAGAATTACATGCCAGATCCCAAAAAAAGTACTCAGGATTTCGGGTTTTTTGTCCATTCTGAAAGGGAAAAAAGACATTGACATTCCAACTTTGCCCTTCTCTCTAACTAATTAAGCTATCAAAAAAAGGACCAAATGAGTAATTGGAGGACTTTTTTAGAAAGTTATATCTTTAAAGTAATGATTGTGTCCCATAAAAAAATTTAGAATCCTTAATCAACATCCATTTTGGGATGGAGGGAGTATCAGGCATCTAGTACATCAAAAAAACAAAAATAGTATATAAATACAAGGAGGCACCTGAGCCATACCAAAGACAAAACCCCATGTACCCAAAGACAAAAGAGAAACATGGCACGTATTTCACCTACTGGATAAGCATCCACCCGTACCCAGCCCCATACCAACTACACACCGACACACATTTAAGCACATGTCCTTTGGTCTACAATTAAACCCAACTTATCCACCCACCCCGAACCAACCACAAAATATACCTACACAGTTGTTTGACATATTTGAGTCTTGTTTCTGGTTCCAGTGCAAGAATTTTACCTGTACATATGAAGGAAACTAAACGAATGCCCAACCAAGAGCAAAAGAACTTAGTATGACCTGAATCATGTGCTCAGTTGACAAGGAGCTACCACATGGGCAGCGAACCTTCTTCTCTGAATAAACAGGATCTACAACTTCTTCCTTCGGCTTCACATTATTGATATTCGGAGAAGTCTCTCCATTAGTAGACATAGAAATGGCCCCTGCACCCTGCAATGTTCTGGGAAAGACAGCAAAAAGAATGCAAAGTCAGACACCCTCGTGGGTGACAAAAAAAAAAAAAACAGTTTTCCTGCGCAAAGAAATAAAAGCAAATGAGAATGAACTGCAACAGCTAAACAAGTAAAGAACGTTCATTACTTAAAACCACTTTTGGAATATGTATTTTGAAAATTAGAAGATAAATTCCGTTATTGTGCCATGCTTTTGGAAGTGTACTCAGAATATACCACCTGTATACATCGTCTATTATGTCTGCCACTCCTCTTTTCCCAGTAAACTTTCTCTTTGCCGGACCACAAACATTTGATGCTGCACAGAGTTAAGAAGATCCAAAAGGTTTATTCGTAGCTCATATGGTCCGGAACAAGGTGTAATTCATCAATCACTCTGTAGTCCATAGTACACAACAGCCTCCTCTTAAGCATCATGACACAAAAGTGCAAAAGGGCAGACTCAATGAAGAAATAGATGGAAGACAGGAACAAAATCAAAACAAATGTGGTCCACCACCAATGCATTAACATGCAGCACATGTGAGTCTGCCATACAGATCTAGCAATATAAGAACTACTGCATTACCTGATGCACAAGTTGGACAGGGATGTACCCATAGTTGCATACTTATTCTTCAGTAAAACAATAGCTAGATGCCGGGGGAAAAAAACTAAAGCCAACAACATAAAATCATAGAATAGTCATCTTGGTAGTGCATACTTAAATTCGGGATAAGTATTGGACATTTGATTCAACTTCAAGGAAGACATACCTAGTGAGATCAACTAGTCTCCACTGAGATCTCAATTTTTTTCTGGAAAGCTTATGGCCATTTTTAGCTCCATCCAAAGATAAAAGATAGGTAAAAGGCCTTTATGAAGTGACTTAAGTAATCAACTATTCATAGAGCGAAATCCGAACCTTCAATGGCAACACTTGAATTGGATGAGAAGACAAATGGAAACAAATAGTTATTTGAAGAATCAGGCTTCTCTCTGGATCCCTCCCAGGACTGGATGTGATAGTCCCGACCGTGGGACCCATGGTGGGCCCATTTTGATGATCATGTCTGTTCATTTTGTACGCCCCTATGTGTAGATCAACCATGAAAAAGATCAGCTTCATTTGACTACCGTAGCCATCTAATCTAATCACATATATCGTCCATTCAGCTTATTCAAGACGTTCAAAGACGGATCTGATTCAATCAGGCCCTTGTTGATTCTGATCCACTTGATTTTTTAATTGAATGATCCATGCGTAGATGTCTACAAAATAAGAGACTTGGATTGTCAAAATGGGACCCATGGTGGGCTCAACAGCCTGCAATCCAGTCTAGTCCCTGAGGTTTGGAGAGAAATTTGGTCCTAAATTGTGACGTGTTAGTTCCCATAAAAAGAACGACAGTGAGAAAGATCTTATATCAAATAGAATTTGGAATATAAAAGATGTTCAAATATCCACTAGCAGGATCAAAATGGCTGGTCTATTAAGCTTTTATTACGTGTATAATTAGTTAGTTGCTAATTAGTCAGTCAGTTGTTAAATAGTCAGTAAGTCTGTCGGTTATTCTTTAACTAGTTTCTTGTAATCTCATCTGGTAGTTAACTTGAGTTAGTTAACTTCAGGTTAGTTTTAGTTCAGATATAAAAGCTTTGTTTCTCCTCCTACAAAGGAGACGAAGAATGAATAAAGAGTTTTTTTCCCTCTTTTCTTCTCCAAACGTAATATGGTATTGGAGCGAACAATTCCTGTTGCGCAATCTCTATCAAATTGAACAATTCCCGTGTGGATTTTCTTTTCGTCTTCTCGAATCTTTTCTTTTCATCTTCTAGAAGAATTGATTGCATGGTGTCGAATCATTTTGGATCTTCAAGGTTATCCGCCATTAATGAACCTGCAAGTCCATATTTTCTTCACCATTCAGATGGAACAGGTCTTGTACTGGTGTCACAAGCATTGACTGGAGACAATTATGCCTCCTGGAGTTGAGCAATGTTAATAGCTTTATCAGTGAAGAATAAGCTGGGTTTCATTGATGGTTCCCTCATCAGACTTGAAGGTAATGACCTAAATCTTCTTAATTCATGGAATAGGAACAACAATGTTTTCTTATCTTGGATACTCAACGCAATATCCAAAGAGATTTCTACAAGTGTCATTTATGCTGAAACATCTCATGAGATTGGGATTGATCTTAAAGATCGATTTCAACAGAGAAATGGTCCTAGAATTTTTCATCTTAGACGTCAATTAATGAACCTAGTTCAAGATCAAGATTCCATCGGCATCTATTTTACGAAACTATATACTACATGGGAAGAACTGAGTAACTATAGACCTATCTATTCATGTGGAAAATGCACTTGCAAAGGTGTCAAAAATATGACCTCGCACTATCAAATGGAATACATACTATATTTTCTTATGGTATTCCATGAGTCTTTTTCTCAAGTTCATGGTCAATTACTCCTTATGGATCCCCTTCCAACCATAAACAAGGTCTTCGCCTTGGTATCTCAAGAGGAACACCATAGAAAAATTGGTGTTCATTACAATTCTGTTTTGGACTCCACCAACAGTATGGCTTTTGCCATTAGAAATGATAATACCTATAGGAGGAACAACAATGGGACTCAAAATTTTGGTGGTTACAAATGTCAGAAAAAGGATAGGCCTCTTTGCACACACTGTAACTGTTGAAATCCTTGAATTATGGGTGTAGATCTTTTCCTTTATTATGATTTAAAAATTTGATTTGATTTAGATTGATTTAGCAGATTATACTCCACAATTAGTGGAGATTGCGTTTCCATAATTCTATTATAAATAGGACCATAGAATGTACTGTCTTTACTAAGAAATAAAACACAAAATAATACATTATGTTTGCATGGTATCATAGCTCTGGGTTTTCTAACCTTAGCAATCGATGGTGGAAACCACCATTGGCAGAGAGGGTCCATGTCCTCTGAAACTACCGACAACGAGGCGGAGGTCATGGATACTATGGGTTCGAGTATCTCCGATAACTTGACCTTCCAACTCTTGATAGAAAAGCTCAATGGGAAAAACTTTCTCAAGTGGGCCCAATCATTCAAACTCATGGTCGACGAAAAAGGGAAACTCCGTTACCTTACCTGCGAAATGAAGAAACCTCCCTCCAAAGATGCCTCTCTAAAAAAATGGAAGTCGGAGAATTCACTGGTAACGGCGTGGCTTGTCAACTCCATGAAGCCTTCCATTGAAAAGACCTACTTGTTCCTCCCGTTGGCAAAGGAAATCTAGAATGCTGTCCGTGAGACGTATCCTAATGTAGAAAATTCCTCTCAAATATTTGAGATCAAGACACAACTGCGGCAGAGCAGGAAGGAAGGGAAGTCGCTGAGTAATACACAGAGATGAAATCCCTATGACAGGAAACTTGATCTAAGTTATGAAGAGGAATGGAAATGTGCTCGAAACAGTACAAGGCACAAAAAAAGGCTAGAAAATAAAAGAGTTTTTGAATTTTTAGCTAGACTGAATCGTAAGTTGGATGAGGTCAAAGAAAGAATCCAGGGTTGTAAAGACCCAAAAAAAAAATATATATATATATATATATATAATTAAAAAAACAACATAATTAATTTTTTTGTTTTTCTGTAGATTACATCATGTAATTATACAATTCATTCATATTATATATTTATACATATACGTATGATACTATAATACGATACATGCATGTATACTATGAGTATAAATACATGTATTTAGACAAGCCATCATGCCACTCACTACCCCAGAGTTCTAAGCCCATCAAATCCTTCATTGTCAACATCACCATCACCATTCTTGTTCCCTGATGCTGCAAACTTTGACACCTAAACTCACCTCATTGGACATAGATTCACAAGGTATATATAAACACACATGCAAAATCCATACAAACCCATGAAATCCATAAAAACTCCATCAAATCTTTTGTCTCCATCATCACCTTCATCTCTTTCTTCATATTTTCTGCAGAATCAGAACACCCATTATTATCCCATTGGGGTTTCTTATACACATGTGATATATTCATACATGTACAAGTCTTGCCAACTAAGAAGTTTCTTGGAACTCAACCAAATTCGAATTTGATCTCTCTCCACCACTCAAAATTAGATTGTATGCCATAATTTTAGGAATCTCAAACTCCTAGAATGAAGCTCACACTCCACACTTAACCCAAACTTGCACTCCAAGCCTCTTCTTGTGTCATCTCATCATGATAACCCCAATTGCCTATTTATACCACCTTGAATTTCTTCATTTGACCCCTGTAAACTTCTGAACGTGGTAGAAGTGAGAAATTTAGAGAAAGAAGGGAGAAATTCTACACACAGAGAGAGAGAAACCCACTTTTTCCAAATTCTTCAAATTAAGCTCCAAGCCTTACCAAATGTAAGTTTCTTACTCTTACTTATTCTTTTGAATTCCTAGAAATCAACCCGGAAGCCCCTTCAATTAAAAATAAAGGTTTGCCAAAGGTTGAAGACGAACCAGTGTTATCCAGCACCTTGTCGATCTAAAACTATTGCTTACCTTAAACTGTGTTTGCCTAGATAAAAACTGTGTTTGCCTAACTAAGACTTACTTCGCCTAACACAGAATGTACCTTGCCGAGCTAAAGTTGTCTTCGCCTAGATAAAAACTGTACTTGCCTAACTAAGACTTACTTCGCCTAACACATAATGTACATTGCCGAGATAAAACTGTCTTCGCCTAGATAAAAAACTGTACTTGCCTAACTAAAACTTACTTCACCTAACACAGAATGTACCTTGCCGAGTTAAAACTGTCTTCGCCAAGATAAAAACTATACTTGCCTAACTAAGACTTACTTCGCCTAACACAAAATGTACATTGCCGAGATAAAACTGTCTTAGCCTAGATAAAAAACTGTACTTGCCTATCTAAAACTTACTTCGCCTAACACATAATATACCTTGTCGAGATAAAGCTGTTTTCGCCTAGATAAAAAACTGTACTTGCCTAACTACGACTTACTTCACCTAACACAGAATGTACCTTGTAGAGATAAAACTGTATTCGCCTAGCTAAAAACTGTACTTGCCTAACTAAAACTTACTTCGTCTAATATAGAATGTACATTGCTGAGCTAAAACTGTCCTTGCCTTGTTAAAAACTGACTTTGCCTAACAGAAATTGCATTGCCTATAAGTAAGCTTAGAACCAATAGGAATATATGTTTGTTAAATGATGTTTATTTTATTTATCGTATTTCCATCATCATGTGTTAATTTTATGTATTGTTATTCTGTTAAAGGATCTTGAGCATGATTACAGATTAAGTTTTATGACATATTGAGAATAACCGAAACTTAAACTAGAAGTGGATATTTGGTATTTAGGATATCCCGTCGATATCCGCATGTGAAAACAATGAAATTCTCGATGAGGTTATGGTTGGAAATTGATGACTTTAAAGTCTATGTAAGCTATGGACTTTGGCAAATATCTTCTGCTTGGGGGTCAAGGGACGACGCCTGGATACGAATGATGAAACACAGAAATTCATGCTTGGGGGTCGAGGGACGATGCCTGGGTATGAATACTAAGATCTTGAAGTAATGATTGTGAAACAAGATAAAAATGATGAACAAAATAATATTAGTTTAAATTTTTTTTCTTACATGTTATCGTTTTCATATATTGTTCATAATTTATCATGATATCTTCCATCTTAAATACATTTCTGTTCATGAAAAGTTCAAAAGGAAAATGAGGGTAAGACAACTTATTGAGCTTTTCTAGCTCATTGGTGCGTATTTTTCCCCCACGCTCCTGGCGTTTCATGCCAGGTACCTATGCAGAAGAATTTGATCCCGATATAGTGCCACCAGAAGATTCTTTTCAGGAGGAGAACGTTGTTGATCCATGGCTGACGTAGTCGATTTTCCTTAGAATAGCTCTAAGTTTATCCTTGTAGAGTTTGTTTGTTGTATTTTGAAACTCTACCTCGTACTTTAAATTTTGTATCAGCTTAACAATTGTTTCCCTACCGGTATTTATGTATTAATATTGGCGATGTTATCTTCTTCTTTTTTTATTATTATTTTTTTATTTTAACGTTTCCTAGTGAAATCGGGGCGTTACAGAGTGGTATCAGAGCCCTAGGTTTCCTTTACCTCAAGACCTTGGGTAGATTTGGGTAGATCACATTTGAGTGTTATGTCGTGGGTAGTTATATATGATTGCATTTCATGTAACAGTAGATTTGGGTAGATCACATTTGAGTGTTATGTCGTGGGTAGTTATATATGATTGCATTTCATGTAACAGTATTATATATCTAAGTTAAACTATAAATATTTTATTTTCCAGATGGATTCAGACTCGAAACAACGTTTTCTGGCCGAGGACACTTCTGAGAGCGAGATCATGGACAACCCCATCTCTGAACAACCGAGACTGGCGAACTATGTAGATGACAGTGACAACACCGATGATAGCGACAGTAGCAAGGACAACGAAAGTGATACCGGTAGCGAGGATGAGAACCCTGATGAGCCTCCGTTTCCGAGAGATAACGACTACGATGATGTACCATTGGCAGGATTGGATTTTTCTGAGGATGAAGACTACCATGTTGCCCCAGTGCCACCAGCAGATGTACCAGCAAACGAAGTGGATGGTTTTTTTTATAGCACTCGCACTAGCTGCACTTGTAGAGGAGGACTACAAGATCCTAGAACCTATACCATTGGCACAAATACCTATGATGAATTGGGAGAATGATGACGAGGAGATTCCATGGGTTGAAGAGGACGAGGCAGCACCGTGGGTAGATGAGGATTTAGAGGATGAGGAGCCGATTAGCGACGTGGAAGACCTTCTGACACCGGCAAGACAATTGTGATCATGGATGTTTTTGGCTGGAGCAGATGGGGTGATATGCACGACTACGAACCGGGTACAATGGTCTATGTTAAAATTGCACCACTGGTCAGATGTGAGTGGAAAGTTCGAAGCGAACCATACTTCATGGGCCCCGTTATGATCTTTGACCGGATAGAAGAAGAGAAATATTTGCTCAATGTGCCTCTCGGATTCGAGTTGCATGTCGGCAACTGTGTACCTTGTGGCGCCATCGCAACATTGAAGAGTCAACATGGGAGAGAGAAGACGTTATTCGAGCCAATTATCCACACCTCTTCTAGCACTACACTATGTAATTTCGGGGACGAAATTTGTTAAGGGGGATAGATTGTAAAGACCCGGAAAATATATATATATATATATATATATATATATATATATATAATATAATTAAAATTAAAACAAAAAACATAACTAAATTTTTTTTGTTTTTCTGTTGATTACATCATGTGAAATCCATAGAAACCCATGAAATCCATAGAAACTCCATCAGATCTTTTGTCTCCATCATCACCTTCATCTCTTTCTTCATATTTTCTGCAGAATCAGAACACCCATTATTATCCCATTGGGGTTTCATATACACATGTGATATATTCACACATGTACAAGTCTTGCCAACCAAGAAGTTTCTTGGAACTCAACCAAATTCGAATTTGATCTCTCTCCACCACTCAAAATCAGATTGTATGCCATAATTTTAAGAATCTCAAACTCCTAGGATGAAGCTCACACTCCACACTTAACCCAAACTCGCACTCCAAGCCTCTTCTTGTGTCATCTCATAATGATAACTCCAATTGCCTATTTATACCACCTTGAATCTCTTCATTTGACCCTTGTAAACTTCTGAACGTGGTAGAAGTGAGAAATTTAGAGAAAGAAGGAAGAAATTCTACAAAGACAAAGAGAAACCCACTTTTTCCAAGTTCTTCAAATCAAGCTCCAAACCTTAGCAAATGTAAGTTTCTTACTCTTACTTATTCTTTTGAATGCCTAGAAATCAACCCCGAAGCCCCTTCAATTAAAAATGAAGGTTTGCCAAAGGTTGAAGACGAACCAATGTTATCCAGCACCTTGCCGAGCTAAAACTATTGCTTAGCTTAAACTGTGTTTGCCTAACTAAGACTTACTTCGCCTAACACAGAATGTACCTTGCCGAGCTAAAACTGTCTTCGCCTAGATAAAAACTGTACTTGCCTAACTAAGACGTACTTCGCCTAACACATAATGTATATTGCCGAGATAAAACTGTACTTGCCTAACTAAGACTTACTTCACCTAACACATAATGTATCTTCCCGAGATAAAACTGTCTTCGCCTAGATAAAAAACTGTACTTGCCTAACTAAGACTTACTTCGTCTAACAAAGAATGTACCTTGCCAAGAAAAAACTGTCTTCGCCTAGATAAAAACTGTACTTGCCTAACTAAGACTTACTTCGCCTAACACAGAATGTACCTTGCCGAGATAAAACTGTATTCGCTTAGATAAAAATTGTACTTGCCTAACTAAGACTTACTTCGCCTAACACAGAATGTACCTTGCCGAGATAAAACTGTATTCGCCTAGATAAAAACTGTACTTGCCTAACTAAAACTTACTTCGTCTAATACAGAATTTACATTGCCGATCTAAAACTGTCATTGCCTAGCTAAAAACTAACTTTGCCTAACAGAAATTGCATTGCCTATAAGTAAGCTCAGAACCACTAGGAATATATGTTGTTAAAATGATATTTACTTTATTTATCGTATTTCCGTCATCATGTGTTAATTTTATGTATTGTTATTTTGTTAAAAGATCTTGAGCATGATTACAGATTAAGTTTTATGACTTATTGAGAATAGCCGAAACTTAAACTAGAAGTGGATATTTGGTATTTAGGATATCCCGTGGATATCCGCATGTGAAAACTGATGAAATTCTCGATGAGGTTATGGTTGTAAATTGATGATTTTAAATTCTATGTAAGCTACGGACTTTAGCAAATATCTTCTGCTTGGGGGTTGAGGGACGATGCCTGGGTACGAATGATGAAACACAGAAATTCATGCTTGGGGGTCGAGGGACGACGCCTGGGTTGAATACTAAGATCTTGAAGTAATAATTGTGAAACAAGATAAAAATGATGAACAACATAATATTGGTTTAAATTCTTTTTCTTACACGTTATTGTTTTCATATATTGTTCATAAATTATCATGATATCTTCCATCTTAAATACATTTCTGTTCATGAAAAGTTCAAAAGGAAAATTAAGGGTAAGACAACTTATTGAGCTTTCCCAGCTCATTGGTGCGTACTTTTGCCCACGCCCCTGGCGTTTCATGCCAGGTACCTATGCAGAAGAATTTGATCCGAATAAAGTACCACCAGAAGATTCTTTTCAGGAGGAGGACGTTGTTGATCCATGACTGACATAGTCAATTTTACTTAGTTGTTAATTAGTCAGTTAGTTGTTAAATAGTCAGCTATTCTTTAACTACTTTCTTGTAATCTCAGTTAGTAGTTAACTTGAGTTAGTTAACTTCAAAGTTCAGGTTAGTTTTAGTTCAGATATAAAAGTTTTGTTTCTCCTCTTGTAAAGGAGACGAAGAATGAATAAAGAGTTTTTTCCCTCTTTTCTTCTCCAAACCCAATACATAATTTCCATTCTAGAATTCATCTATTTAGTTTTGAATTTCCTAGTACAACATTTGAGTCCATGTATTATTCCACATTGAGCAAGAATTTCAATTCAGCAAAAAATTTCAAAAAGAAAAACTATTAGTAGCTCTTTATCATTCGAGTCAACCAATGAACCATGGAATAAACGATCACAAATTACTTTGACACAAGGATCATACATTAGTGTGTTGTGACCCGTTGTTCCATGAGTAACAAGTTTGTTGCACGATTTATCACTACATCTGCACCTTGACCATGGCCATATTATATACATTCAAATCAAAATTCTCATGGTATCGACCATGGTAGAAAGATATCAATATTTTGAAATGCGAATTCCACCACTACCATTACTGAAACTGAACTATAGCTTTTTAGCCTTGAAACTTCAAAGAATCAAACGTTAAACTTTTTAGCTGCAAAGTGTTCTCGTTTGCCCCTACAGAACAAGTAAGCTTATTTTGATACTAATGGGGACCATGCATCAAGAAGGAAAAAAAATAGTTACTAGCATATCCCGTCTCCCCACCCTCTCCTAGACATATGCACAAGAAGTGTTTCTAAGGTTGAGTAATACAAGCAACTTATTGATAACTTTACTTCATTATAGTAGATTTATGCAGGGCAGTTTGAGCCATGTAGGTTTCCATATGCCACGGGAAAACACGATTGGGTATGCAGTTTTGCTAGTCTATATTTGTGCATTAGATGTTCATAGCTTCACATCATTTCTAAAATCATGGTGTACATGAATATCCTCATTGAAGTTTCTTACTTCTTGGTGAAGCATTGTAAACTCATGATTCAAATTATATTGAGTCCTACTATTACATCTTCAAGATATAAAGTAAAAAGGTTAACTAAAGGAGAAACCGATCCATGAATGCAGGGCAGTAATGGATTCAAAATAAATATAAAAAGAAAATTAAAAGTAATATCAGCAAAATACCAAGGATTCAACCAACTTACCTTCATCAGAAAGCAAATCTAATATTCTGTCCATGAGTTCCTACAAAATACACCAACTTGGCCTCACACATACAGAAGAAAAATCATTATATTCTATTAGAAGTCATTATGTTCTATTAGAAGTCAGTAAAGAGAAAAACTACTTTCATGTGCAGGGTGAGACTTGACTCTAATATAAAGAGTCAGAATCTCTTATGATGTTAGCCAACCATTATCAGACCACACCAATACGGCAATACCATAAGGACTGTCAACATGCACAATCTGAAGCAGCAACAATCCATCAATAATTGCCACCATAGCCACAACATATCTAAGACTACATGATTACAGGCGAACAGACAAAAAAAAAATCACAAGGGACCTCGTTAGTTAAAAAGGTCACACGCCTTCGTGTAGGAAAGGCCCATTTTTTAACAAGGAAAAATCCTAAATGAAAAGAGTTGGGTTCAAACTTAATGTAATGCTATCATGACTACCTAACACTTGTAATTGGAGCAGATAAATAGGGTGGCCAATGGGTAACAACGATGTAACAGAAAATACAAAAAATAAAAGGTGATAGTAATTGAAATGAGTACAATGTGTATAATACCGTACCTGCTTCTTCCCTTGCTTTGAAACACCAAGCAGTGTGAGGACATCCTTAAGTTCTTTAATTCGAAAACGAGATAACATTTTCTGAAACACAAAACTCTCCTAATGTTCAAAACTGACGACATTTTCTTTGACAGATAATTCAAGACAAAATATGAACACGAACACACTCAAGAAGACAAAGTTGTGAAAAACTTACTGCCAGTAACTTCAAAACAAAATCTTATTTCATGTAAAAAGACTCTAATTAGGATAAGTTAAATGAACGTCGCTATCGCACGCCACTAATTGTACTAAAAGTCCCTCAGTGAAGAAATAAAAGTGGTTTTGGCATGCAAAAGGGCATTTTCATATGCTTGCACCACGCAAGTATGCAGTAGAAAGATACGAAATTATAGTTATGATAAAAGAAAGAGATGTATCTATCCACATGCCAATATTACCTAATGATACATACAAAATGCGACAAAACATAAGCTAAATACCTCTTTCTCCATTACTTTCAAGTAATATGCAAATGATCCATACCAGGATTCTAAAACGTTGTTTCAATTGAAGATGGATGAATAATCATCCAACAATCTAAACTGAATGAACTTTTTTGTCAATGTCTAGGAGATTAAATACAAGTATACAATAATTACAGCAAAATGGACAATAAACCATATAAGAGAGTCCAAAAATAGACCCCCACAAGCCCAACAGCCACAATTAATACAAGTAAGAGTCACAAGACAGAGAAGAAACAAACCACGAAGAAAATCTGCTAACAGGAATTGAAGAATCAATCTGTTTCTGACAAGGATTGGCACCCTGACCTCTCGACTGCCATTGTACGAGAGTGACCAGCTTGTTTAAACTAAATGAATCTAAGGAATTCAGTAACGAAAAGAAATTGTAAACAAAATTGAGGTAGAGTAATATACCTTACAAGAAGAAACTAAATCCATCTTCTCTCTCTATCACTGCAAGTTTTTGATTGTGTGCATAGAAATGCGACGGCCCTGAAACAAAATGTGGTCATCAACACTCAATTCTCCAAACCCATAAAAAAAATTAAAATTAAATCCCCCATTCTGTAAGAAAACCCAAATCAAGAAACAGATGAAGAAACTAAAATTAGAGAAATAAGAAGAAGAAACTGGACTCACAGTCTCTCTTAAGAACCAATCAATGCCAGTTTTAGATTGTGTGCGCATAAATGCAAAGACCCTGAAACCAAATGTGTTGATCAACATTCAATTCTTACAATATCCCTATGTATTCAAAAGTGCGGCCATGTATACGGTGTCTATATACAACTGTGCGAATAATTGAAGTGCATGAATCTTTTCTGCACGCATTCCGAGCGATGAAGCTCTGCTGCATTTTGACTCACCAGGGGGCTGCTCTCTGCATGAACATTTACAGTGTGGCGGACCTCAAAGGTATCGATTGACTTGGACTTAATCTTTTCACGTCGGGGCTTCGTTTCACGGTTTCTCGTGCAAGTTCTGCTTCCTTTTTTTTTTTTCTTTTTATTTACAGCTTTTCTGCGTATTATTTAATATTTCATAAATGTTTTATATAATTATTTATTAAACATTTTGATAATTTTCATTCATCGAGAGCAGTCAAAAAATACATATATGTTGATTAAAATTAAATATAGTCTATGGCACAAAAAATAATAAAAAATTATTTTTTTTATCTTCCAGTAATCTTTTTACGTATTTTTGTAAATGTTTTTTATTTTTTAACTATTTTTTATAAGACAAATAATTATTTTTTAAAAATTTTGTAAATTTAATAAAAACTATTATCAAAATGGCATTGTTAATAATATTAAAAATCCTATCGTTGTTTGCCAACAATAAATGTTGTTGCGTTTATTATTTGCAGTCATTCATGAAATCAATTCATCAAACTGATTTTATCATAGAAGGAGGAGATTTCAACAAAAGAAACCAATTTAATATAGTGTTTCTACGATAGAGAGGGATATTGTGTGATGCAAATAATGTGTAACATGTTACCAAATCTTATCCCTTGCAATCTCATTAGCCAATATTTTATGGTTGTCATGTGCGAAACTTAGTATTTTATGGAGTATTGTAGATCGTTCAGCATTTGAAATCATCTGTTGGAGATCGGTTCAAACCATGCGAGTCAAGTAAATCGTTTCTTTCGTTTTTAACTCCATTGTTGTAATAATTCTTCTCCTTCAAGAAATGCAGGAGTTTGTTATAAAAATTTGACATTCTTGAGGATCCGAAAGTTGGTACGAAATGGGGGTCCTGTTGTGCGCAGTGCACAGCAAGGTGTGCTGTGCACCAAAACGGCGTCGTTTTAGTGCGTAAAATACTGTCTGAAAATTATTCAGTCAATTTTTTACTGTTCGGGCAGTGTTTTGTGCGCCAAAACGACGCCGTTTTGGCGCACAGCACACCGTACTGTGCATTGCGCACAGTAAGGCCCCAGTTCCAAGTTGGTAAGACTACGTAAAAACTTGACGAGCAATTTCGGCAATTGATTTTAACAATAACAAACTTGAAATGTAACACCACGATTTATCGAAATATTATTTAAATTTATTTAATTTTTATTTTATTAATTAAACACATGAATTAAAATAAAATTTATATTTATTAAACATTGATAAATTAAAACGAAATATCATAGTGCGAAGTTTAAATTGACAAAAATACCCTTATGAGTTTAAATAGAAATACAGAGCTACGAATGGTATGATAGTCACGTGTTGTTGAATTCTTCATCTACAACACCTGCCTCCTCCTACTCAAGCAAAAATATTTCTGCTCTTTTTTATTTAGTATGAAATGACAGGGACAAAAAAATTACTTCAATAAATAATAAAAACTCAGTAGTGAAAAATACCTAAAAGTCAAACCAAAGGAATACAAATATGTACAACATGATATATGATAGGTTAAATAATAACAACAAAATAAACACGTAAGTTTGTTATGATTTCTTCCATTTAAAGTTTATAGGATTCACCAACTGGAGAATTCAAATCTTACCTTCTGACTCTAGATTAGGGTCCTCATTTGCTATTGACTAGTCCTTGCTTAACCTAGGCTCATAGTATGAGGTTATGTACCCGACTTGAATACTAATCCAACAACAAAGGGACCTTATACCGTCTACTCAGGTCACGACATCACTCTATCTAGATCGCAATCGAACGTGACATCATCAGATCAGGTACCAACGAACCTTAACTCATTCTCTTGTTTAGTTCAAGGATGCCCAAGACATTGATCGTCACTCTCTCGGAATCTGAGCTACCGCATACGTCTCCGAAATCACCTCAATTGTCTCCAACAACTCCTAATTAGGGTACTTATAACATGTCAACAAAACCAAATACGAGACGACACACAACAACAACCTTGTCATGTCGGGCCTTCCAAACGAGCTTTACACATATTTCATTATGCACGCGTAGGTGTTTCTACGCATTTCATTACTTATAATGCACACCCAACACCCTCTACTGCTTGATCCAAGTGTCATTCGAATCAGTATCATTAACGTTCAATTTACGTTTTTCCCAAAATACAATTATATCATCCCTATAGAAAATCAGACATCATAACGATTGTACCCGGGCATATATAATAAATCCAGTATAACCAAAAGTCCAACAACAACAACAACACCTGTTCTATAGCAACACCACATGATCTCGAATGGTGAACATACTCTCACGAGATCACACGAGGATCGATGGACATAAATAGTGTGCGAGTGGATACTTGTGCACTGTGTACATAGATTTTATACCATTTGGACATGGTATCCAAAAGTCCAGATAACATTTTGGAAATTCTATAATTTGAATTGGTTGCTTAAAGTGGCCAAAGCTCGCTCGAGTAAACTACTAAAATAAAGATTCTAATTTTTTTGACTTTTGTGCAAAAATAAAACAGATTTTCTAAAATTTTTTGTCAGGTTACTCCAGTGACTAGAGCCTTCATCTTCCAAAATTCTGTAACTTTTTGATTTCTGAAATTTTTGCTCAAACTGAATGTAAAAACATGCTTTATGGACTTACGATTAACATCATAAAGCAAAGCCCCAAAAAGTTAAGGTATTGATTTCTATCTCGACTGAAGAACAAAATAAAAGATCAAAAGTAAGAAGGTGGAACTCCTGGTATAAATTTTGACAAAACCTCCCCTCTCTGAAGATCTCTCTCTAACCGCACTCTCTGATTCTTTGATTTTTTTATAGGAAATTAGCAAAAGAAATAAGAAATTTCAACTAGATTTTGATAGGACAAATGATCCATTCCCACAATAATCTCTCATGAAAACCAACATCAATTCTCCCATCAAAATCCATTATGTTGCCCAACAAAAACTTAATTCCCCTCATTATCAGAGCCATCAACCTCATAAAATTTGATTTTCCCTTCATAACAAAAATTGATTATTTTAATTTGTAAAATTCCATTAAGCTTCCGTGGAAGTCAAAACCCTAAAGATTCCAATCTCAGTGGTCTAGAATTGGAACAGGTCGGTTAGGCGACCTAAGCTCGATCAGGCGAAAAATTTGGATTATTACATGAATCACAGAAGATCATAAAAACTTGAATTTGCAAAATCAAGCATGAAATCTTCCAAGAGTATCCAAATCAAGTCTTGGTCTGAGAAAGTTTCAAATAGATATTGAGCAATTTCTGGAGCCCTTATCAACCTTGTTTCACACACGAGAAAATCCAACAATTATAACGTAACTATCAAGTGTTATATATTTAACATTTTCTGCAGTAGTTTCATATAAAATCTTTTAATCCTTTTCAAAATAAAAGGTGTATATAGACGTGCAAAATTATTTAAGTGGTGAAATCAAAAACTAGTGTTTGATCTTCATTATCATTATCGCATATTAGGCCAAGTTTGAATAGTCTGTTGTGAAATAATTTTTTTTAGAAAATTCTTCAGATCTTAGGCCAAAACTTTATGCTATCTCTATTCATCATTCCAATAAGAAATCAATCCAGATCAAAATTTAAAAATATTTACTGAAAATAAAAGTAAATCAAAAGCCCTTCTTTCTCTTTATTCATACTTTTTGCATTTTTTTCCAAAATTAGTACACTAGTTTTTTGATATTTTTCAATTCTCTTTGTTGAGGCTTGGGGGAAAGCTGTCATATCATTCTTCGCATAAAAATTAAAGTATTTTGTGCATAATATTTAAAAACATGCGAACGAATTTCAAAAACTAATTGGAAAGTTTTATGAGACTAAGATCTTTAAATTAGTGCGAAATATAAAGGATTATGCACGTTAGTGTAGGATTATTTATTGAAAATTTGATTAGATTTTCATAAAAAAAGACTAAAATTATGAAGCAAAATATTTGATTTTCTCTACCAAAAGCAAAATAAATTTTGATAGTACATAAGTAACATAACCAATTTTACAAGAGCAATAACGTGTAGAAATATATTATTTTCTATTTCCTCGTAGATATAATTTATTTATAACACAAAGTATTTCACAACCAATATGGTTACATTGTCCACTTCATTTCTATTGGCCCCCACCCGCAAAAAAAACAAACAATAAAGTTACTTGACACTTTACAAATTATTTCATTTTATATCGCACGCTTAGATGATAAATAGTTATGGAGTGTTCAAATAAGTGAGATATGTTTCAATTTTCTATGATTATTTGTCACATAAGTACGCAATATAAAATAAGAGAATTCGTAAAGTGTTGGTAATTTGTTGAAAAAAAAAAAAACAAATAAATCAACACTATTTTAAAAGCATTTTCCATGCCATGGCGCGCCATTTTATTTTCCAACACTAGGCGCCGAAATGCAGCCACACATCCTGCCCAGTCCAGTTACCAGGTGCGACATACACCCCGATGAACTCTTCCCTCTACCGTTGCTACCGCTCACCTGGTCTCCATCCTCCGCTATCGGTGGAATTTGTGTCGGGCGGCGGCAGATCTGCCGCTTCTTGATCGCGACCACATCCATCTCCGGCTTGAACTTCACCGGCAACATGAACATCCACCGCTTCGATTTCGTGGACATCGATGTGATCGCCGTGATATTCACCTTCTGAACCGGCGACTGGTGGAAACGCTCCGACCTTGCGAACCGGAGCGAGCTTGATTTTCTTCTCGTAGACGAGAGTTCGACGTGAAACGACGCCGCTTTTGCGCGCAAATTGTTGCGATTTCGGTACTCTTCCAGATTGAAGTCGGCAATTTGGTTATTTTTACCGAAGAAGACAAAGTTTCGGGGCTGTGATTCGAATATTAACCTGCCAGAGAACTCGAACGGGTCTTGGTTCGACGAAGTACTGCCACTTCGGCTTTGGCAAGAGGTGTCTAGGTCGGGATCTTGACCGTGGATTGGGAGGTCGGAAAGAGAGAGAGCGTCTTCTTCTGTCTCTCCAAAGTCTTGAGAGAACGAAAAGTCTTCCTGAGGATTTATATTATTGTCATCCATTCTTGTAGAGAGAGAGAGAGAGAGAGAGAGAGAGGGGACGGAAAGACGTAAATGAACGATGAGAAGTGTGCATGACATTAGTGGCTATATATATGCATATATATAGTGGTTATGTACAAGATTGATGAATGACGGAGTCAAGTAGACAAGTAGTATTAATGATGGAGTCAAACTCTAATTCAACAAAAAAAAAAAATTTTAATTCTATTTTCAATTTTGATAAATTATTACATTTTAAATTTTATATCCATATAGTTTTATTGGACTTGTTTTTTATTTGTGTATGTTTAACCTTGGCCTGACTGGGTTTGTAGCTCATTTCATTTTTTAATTCAAGTACTAATATCGAGCAATAGATTGAAGGACATAGCATGCTTGATTGCATGCATCTTTTGTAGGCTTCCGTATAGAGTTTATTCAACATCTTTTGAGTCAGTATTTTTTTAAGATGTAGGATCCGGGGGGCCTGCTGTGCAGCCCCGCACAGCAGCCCCCGCTGCGCACCCATACGACGTAGTTTAGTGTAAAACGACGTCGTTTTGGTATATGCTTTGAGGGGTGTGTTTGGCTAAAATTTTAAGACTTCACCAACTTAAAACAAAGTCATTTTTAGTGGAAAAAAACACATAAAAACGTCACTACAAACTTAACAAATGAAATATAGTTAGTGTCTATTTAGAATGTGTTAAATATTAAATTATTGTTTGATTTTTTTTTTTTGTCTTTCTTTGATTTTCTTTTACAAATTTTCAGTTTTGTTTCAATTTTTTGGACTGTGGTAATTATTGAATTATTGTTTGATTGTTCTTATTTGATTATTTTTTCTTATTTTTAAGTTTGCGTTAATTTTTTTTATGCTTATTGCTTCGTCTCAACAACAGAGTTAAAAAAAGTATAAAAATATTTTGAAAAAGTTAAAAACGTTCAGTAAAAAAAAAAAAAAGTCAAACAACATATCTTTTTACTTATTTTTGGTCTTTAGTAAAAACAAATTTAACTTTAGACATAATTTCATACTTTTTAAATTATTTTTGTCGAAACGAACCAATAAATTATAAAAACACAATAGAACACATGAAAAAAAGGAGAGGGTTAAGTTTGTTATGGCTCTATTTGACCTAACTTATGTTGAAAAATATGGAATTATATTTAAAAGTTAAAAAATATATTAAAAATAAAAAATAAGTCTAAACAAATGTCGTTAAAATGATTCAAAAATAACAAATAATTTTTTTAAATAAAGATAGAAAATAATTCATTTACGTAAGTTAGGCCAAATAGAGCCTTTAAACAAACTTAACCCTCCTTTTTTTCACGTGCTCCATCATTTTTTTGTAGTTTATTAGTTCATTTCAACGAAAAAAATTTAAAAAGTATGAAATTATATCAAAAAGTAAAAAAAAAGTACTAATAACGAAAAATAAGCCTTAATAGACCTTGTTTTGATTTACTTTTTTGTCTTTTATAAATTTTTTTAATTTTTTCAAAATATTTTTATACTTTTTTGAAATCTATTTCGCCATGAATCAATAATCATCAAAAAAATTGAAACAAAACTGAAAATTTGGGAAAAAAAAATCAAACAAAGACAAAAAAAAAAAATCAAACAATAAAATAATCGACACATTCTAAATAGATACTAACTATGTTTCATTTGGTAAGTTTGTTGTGACATTTTTATGTGTTTTTTCCACTAAAAATGACTTTGTTTTAAGTGGGTGAAGTCTTAAAATTTTAGCCAAACAAACCCCTCAAAGCATATACCAAAACGACGTCGTTTTTCGCTAAACTACGTCGTATGGGCGCGCAGCGGGGGCTGCTGTGCGGGGCTGCACAGCAGGCCCCCCGGATCCAATTTAACTATATTATGAGTTTTATCATTTGAACTTTGTAACTAGTGAATGGCCAATTGGGGAATTAATGGCCTATTTTGGAACGGTTGCTTCCATGACTTTCAGATACATGCAACATTATCTACGTAAATTGGTATATTAGGATTTATTCAAATTTGAGGCGGTGACAAATATTATTTTTAACTTTTAAACAACGGTAACATTGAAAAATAAAAAGACTTTCTATCATTTTATGATGCAATTGATTCAAGTCTCCTTAAATTTAAATTTAATCATTAATCACTTCCTAACAACTGCTCGAGGGCACTTGTTAGCAAAACCGAATATAAAATTAACTCTCTTATGCTATTAATATTTGTCCTACTTGTTGCCAAAATATATGGATAGTTCATTTCCAATTTTGTAATATAAAGATTTGAATAATAAAAATATAAATTAATTTCGAGCTATAAAGTAGGCATACTTTTAAAGTAATTCATTGAGTATGAACTAATGTCTAATGTCTAATTCTTTTGTTACAGGAGAATTAATAGTGTTATCATGTTATTAGTCTCATATAATAAAATTTCAAATGTCCTAAAATTTTAGTGTCAAATAAAAAATTTTATGAGCTCGAATGTTTAATTCCACTATAACCAAAAAGATCATTAAAAATTTTTCTGGCAGTTAACTTTATATGCACGATTTAGTAAAAAATACACGTAAATTTATCTGAGCGCCCAACTATTACAAAAAAATTATGAGTTAGAATCCCTTCAAATTCTCTTTATCTATAATTCAATGTATTTTTCGTTATTGGATTAAGTGAAAATCTTTAAAATAAAATGATTTCCTCTCAATCAAAATTTAAAAATACACCAAAATGGAAGTACAAAAAAATTTAAATACAAATAGACGATACAGGAGATACTATTAGGGAAGGCTTTTTTGGAAATTAAAATAAATAAATAAATAAATATACTATTTATCTGTTATTTTGTGTCTGAATTTGGACAAAATTATGTTTAATTCATCCCATAAATGAAATAATAGGACAATAAGGCGGCATAACTAAATATACCTATGGCCGTCGGTTATATTCTAAAAGTTTTATTTTTAATTGAAGAATCGTAGATATTAAACAATTAATCGAGGTGACAAGGCAATTGACATAATAAGATTTTAAAAGATTTGGGAGAGGTGGTCGCGCCTGCCAATTCTTTCTTGATTCGTTCTTAATTATAGGATTGAATATATGGGAACATGGAAAGAAAATTTCACCACATATTATTTTATAATTACATTAAATTAATTCGTAATACAATGTAAAATCATGTTATGGTTTCGGTAAATTTATGATCAATGGAATTAAGTTTCCAAAGGAAGAAAACAAAAGCATATATACTTATCTTAAAATTGATGTTTTTCACGATTTGTGATAGGTTTTTGACACTACTACCACTTTTCAAATTAGATATCCTATATTCAAACTTTCTTATATTCTCTGAGTAATGGATTTTATTTTTTTAATAGTTTAATATTAATTCGCGTGAGACCCGAGCTTGTAACATAATGGTATTATATGGGTTGAACTGGTTGAACAACATCGATATCATTTCTAATAGTTTAGGAAATTGATTTTCGTACACCCATTTTAGTCTCATGCACTTTTTTTTTATTATTGTACAAAATTACTAAAATACTCTTTTATTATATAATCTTTATTTTTTTGTGTTTAAATTCTATACTACCCTTACAATTAACTAGAAGTAATTTGTCTTATTTAATTTTTTTGTTTTTGTTATTTTTGCGTCATTTTTTTATGGTTTATTGGTTCATCTCATACAATAGAAATTTAAAAAGTATAAAATCATGTTCAAAAGCTAAAAAAAATTACTAAAAACAAAAATAATTCTAAAAAAAATGTTGTTTTGAACTTATTTTTTGTGTTTTTCTAAATTTATTTTTAGTTCTTGGACATCAATTTATATTTTTGTGAAATCGAGACGAACAAATAACTATACAAAAATTGATACAAAACAAAACATTATTTTTTTCCAAATAAACAAAAAAAGATAATAATTTAATAATTATTACTGGTTAAATAGATCCTAAATAAAGAAAAGCTCTAACAAGAATTACATGCATACATTTACTGTTCATACAATCCCACAAAATTCTAATTTTTTGGAGCCTTTTTCTTTATTTAGGATATATTTAGATTGTAATAATTTTTGCATTATTGCCTAATTATTTTTTATCCGTATTTAAAAAATAAAATTATTTTGTATCAATTTTTTTTATGGTTATTCCAAAAAAAATATAAAATGTCCAAAAATAAAAAAAAGAAAACACGAAAATAAGCTTAGAACCACGCTTTTTTAGACTTATTTTTATTTTTAGTCAAATATTTTTAGCTTTTGAACATAAATTTATACTTTTTAGATTTCTTTCCATCAAGATGAACGAATGAACCATAAAAAATAACACAAAAATAACAAATATAAAAAAATTGAATGAAGACAAAAAATAAAGATTATTTTTTAGTTAGTTGTGAGGGTAGTATAGTAATTTAAACACAAAAGAGGAATAAAGATGAAGGATATTTTAGTAACTTTGTATAATGAGAAAATAAAAAGGAGTGCATGTGACTAAAATGGGTGTGTGGAAATCACTTTCTATAGTTTAACATATTAATAATATATAACTTGACCGAAAAAATATATTTTGAGTGGATTTGCACGTTGACCGGCCAACAAAAGTGCGTCATCGAAGCGCCGGCTAAATCATGATTTTAAATATTTTTAAACTAGACTTCCGTCAAAGATTAAAAGAGGTATAGCGAGAGTTTAAGGTATCGATCAATGGGAAAAGGTAGATAAGATAAAAAGACTTGGCAAATTATTTTTTTGACATTTCAGACGTTAGCCTTAAATGTTTGGTTTGGTTGTCAAGTAATGACTAGTACACTAAAATAAAGGAATGAACTAGGTTAAAGGACTAGGCTAGGTCTTTGGATTTGGCTCATTCAAAATTCGTTGGTCAACTTCTTCTCTTTATGACTCGATAGTTCTCAATCTATGATTCTAGATTAACAAATATTTCTAATGAAAATCAAAATTTTAGTTCTAAAAATGTGTTTTCAAACTAAAGAGTTGGTAATACACTTATTATGTCTTTTAAACACGAAAATATTGACCTCATATACATAACTTACAGCAAGAAGAAAAATATCTGGGTGAGCAAACAAACTATAATATAGTACAAATTAACTGCAATTGAAAAATGTAGTACAAACTATAATGTAATACAAATAGATTTTTTTTAAGTGAATAAGGCGCAGTAAAAGTTTTTACTTTTTCCTCTTTTAGCTGGGCAGATTAGTCTTTATTAAATGCATCTACTAGCACATTTTATAGGTAGGGGAAACAAAAATACAACTGCAACAACAATTCAAACCCAATCAACGAGTATGTAACTACTTATGGCTTCTAGGTTCAAATTCATGGATTCAATCAATTTTACCAAAATAATTATTTGCTTCAAAGATGGCGTGATAGAACTAATAGGGTCCATTTGGACTGTAGTATTTATTGAAATTTTTTTTCATCCTTATTTGAATTTTTTTTGTAATTTTTTGTTTTTCATCAACTTTTTGTGATTTATTGGTTCATCTCGACAAGAGCTTTCAGAAAAGTTATCAATCATCGACTAAATTTGAAAAAAGTTCAGAAAAGATAAAAATAAATAAAAAATAGAGTTTTTTTTGTACTTATTCATCATTTTTTGTAACATTTTTTTAACTTTTGAACATAATTTTATACTTTTTAGATTCCTTTCATCAAGATGGACCAATAAACTCTTTGGTTTCCTCCTAAAAACCCCTTGAATCCCAAACCGTAGATGCCCAAGTCTTGAACCCACCCATTATTTCTTCTAGATACATCATAAACCCCTGGGATTCTTTATCCCTGATGGACCTTAGATTTTCTAACCTAATTAAATCCAACCTATCCTAGTTGCTCTATATAAAGCCTACCTATTTCACTCATATCCTTCACTAGCAAATTCACGCATAATTAAATGTCAGAGAGTGAGAGTGCCAAGAGTTAGAGAGAAAAGGAAGGGAGAGGTCACCACCGAGTTCAAGGGAGGTCCAAAAACACCATTTCGGCGCCGTTATTTCTTCGGAATTGCACAATTAATGTAGAAACACATACCTTGTAACCCTAGTCTCGTGCAATTTGTAGATATCCTGTGTGTTTTATTTTCCTTTAGAAGAATCGCATATTTTTTTATTTTTATTTTATCCGGGTCATGGTCCAAATGATTAAATCTTGCCCCAGTCACACAACACTCGCACATGTATGCACTATTTAATATGTTATGATGTACACAAATTCTCGTGGGATCTCATGTAAGCAGGAATGCTAACCCGACTATATTCTGTTTAGCTATCTTATTGTTTAAGTAATTTTAGCAATGTTGTTGAGATTTTGAAAGTTATGTTAATGAAATTTATGACGTGATGAGGTCATGATGAAATTCTGGTTAGTCCATTTTATAGCCGTTATGTTGCCGATTTTATTTGCGGATCTTAGTGTATTTGAATGTGAAAAAATCTAGAGTCATACGTTAGGGGCACTGCACTGGATGTCACTTGTGACACGGAAGCGGAAGATGTCAGAGCGTGTATTATATTCGGATAATATGTAGAGACATTGAAGAACGTTAAAGGAAAAAGTAAAAAGGTTTAGCCCGTGGTGGCAGTGTGACCGACCGGCAAAAGTGTGCGTCGTTAGGGCACCGGCCTAGGTCAATGTTTAATTTTCATAAAACAGGACTTTCCTCAAAATATTTAAAAGAAGTATAGTGGAGAGTCCGGAGTATCGATCCACGGGGAATAGGAAGTTAGATTCAAAGATTTCGAAAATTTGGTTTTTCGACGTTTCGGACGTCAACCTCAAAGTTTATTTGGTGTGGTTAACAACTATATTAACTAGGTGAGGGATTAAAACAGGTTTTAAAGAAATAAGCTTAGTCTTCGGAATCCATTTAATGTCAAACTTGCTCTAAACAAAATCTCCTCTTATAACTCAACCTAAATTCCGGTTAAGGTTTCTAGGTCGGAAAATACTTAATGAAAATCAGTCTTTTTGCTTAAGAGATGTGTTTCCAAATCTATTCAAGTTCAAGAAAATGTAACCCAAAATAGGGAGGACATAGGCTTAAGTATTAGATATACCAAATGTATGGCAATAACTAAGCAAAAGCTTAACTCTACCTTTTGATTTCTAGAAATAAGAACTTGAATATATTTGAGAACAAACTTATAAAATGGTTAGGAGATATTGAATAAGAGTGAGTTTTAGTTAAACTTCATCCTAAGACCTAGCTTATGAAAGATTAGCTACTCATGCTTGTGAATAAGAAAATGAACATGGAAAGAAAAGGAATGAACACACTAGCTAAAAACAAGAAGGATATACCAACTAACACTAAAAATCTGGAAATAAACTCTACACGAAAATAATATGCCGGAAAACTAAGGTGAAAGCAAGAACACAACTAAACTAAACTTGGATTAACTTACTCTTTAAAGGAACAATGTCTTACACTTGATGAAAATCTCAGGGAAAATGAAGAACACCAAGAACTAGAGAGAGAAGCTCTCAAGGTTGAATAAAATCTGATAAAAACTAAGTGCTCAATGGCTTACAATACAATATCAACCTAAAGGGAGAGAGATCCACTTATCTCTCCCATACACATGCCTATGGGGGACCAAAACATGCTCAAAGCATCCCCCTACACCCTTTTGCAAAGCAAAAGACGTGGAAGAATCATCCCAAAAGAGTGGTGAAGAGCATGGAGCCGAAATCTACATTTAATGCGCGTCAAAAGGGCTCTATCGATAGGAGTGGGTCTCTATCGATAGAGAAGTTGTTTTTGGTCAGACAGAATTTGGTCTCTATCGATAGGAGTGTGTCTCTATCGATAGAGAAGTCCTCTGGTCTTCTTTGATCATGCCTTCTATCGATAGGAGGAGACCTCTATCGATAAGGAAGTCCTCTGGTTTTCTTGATCTTGTCTTCTATCGATAGGAAGAGACCTCTATCGATAGGAAGAGACCTCTATCGATAGAGAGGTCCTCCTATCGATAGAACTCATCCTCTATCGATAGAGGGCTCTACTTTCTGGTCCTTTTGATAGGGCTCTATCGATAGGGAAGAACCTCTATCAATAGAGAAGGCTTCTAACTTCTATTTTCAGTTCTTCCTTGTCTCTTTGATCCGGCCTCACTTTTACTCCTTCCGAGCCTTCGTTTGGTCCTCCATCAATGTCGCCAATGGTTCTGAGGCCTTAAGTCATGGTGGAACCTTAGGGCATTCATTTAGCGTTCGAAAACCTGAAATGGTACAAAGACAACTACGCGTGCAACATTAACTAGAACAATACATTTGCCTATGCATAAATGCCAATTTGAGTACAATGAGCCACGTTATTATGCAATATAGTGCGCTCATCACAGTGCGATTCGGTTTTGACCCATGTTTTGTGGCGTAATTATGCCAATTTGATTATGATTTGATTATAAGGGCCCCAACTAGGAGGAGATGGAGACGGTTGGAGGTGACTTCGAAACGTCTGTGATGGCAACTCCGGACCCGAGAGAGTGGCGACCAGTGTCTTGCGCGTCCTTGAGCCGATAAGGAGAAGTGGCTAAGGTTTGGGGTGACTAGGCCTGGTGAAGCCACATTGCGAAAGATCTAGATAGGGTGAAGTAGGTATGACCTGAGTGGATGTTAGAAGATCCTTGTCTTGCTGGGTCAATATTCAGTCGGGTATATAACCTTAGACTACGGGCCCTTGGTAGGTAAGAATTGGTCAATATCAACTGATTGCCTATGCTAGTGTTTAAGAGGGTAAGGTTGAATTTCCGAGGAGGTGAATCCTAGAAACTTAAATACAAGATTCATAACGAACTTATGTGTTTATTTCCGCTGTTTTATTCTCTGTTATTTAATGTGATTATTATATCTATCAAATTGCATGTTTCTTGGGTTAATGTTTTAGGTATGTTTTTCGCTGAGTATTCTGTACTCATGGAGTAATTTATTTGCCCCTAGCATTAATGCCAAATGAAGAAGTGCAGGAAGAGAAGCAACCCGAGTTGGAAGAATCGAGCTTCGGAGCTAAAGACCGTGACAACACATGTGGATTTTACTCTTAGAAGATTTATTATTTTTATTTCATAATGTAAACTCAGAAGGGGTATTTTAGTAATTTTTTGCCAAACTCTTGCAAACAATGTTTTAGTATGGAATTCACATTTACGAATTAATGATGTTTTCATTATATTTAATTCAAAATAATGGAATCAAAGGATATATTTAACGTTGCCGAGAAGCGGGGTATTACACCTAACATAATAGTCAGCAGTTTCAGCACTTCGACAAACAATTTTAGCAATTGAACCACTTTCATAACATAAATTAATAAGTAAATCAAGATATTGAAAATGCGTACAAGACATGACCCGAAAGTCACACGCATATAGACACATAATAAAAGTCTGATTTCATCTAAAAAAATAACAAGACAAGGTGCTTATGAAGAAACTACCAACTAATACAAAGTCTGCGTCCGAATTAAACATTGGAATTAAACGTCACAAATACAGTTTAAATACTAAAGACTTAGAATAAACTCCTTCATCACATCATGGAAGACTATTGACCCAAACGCGCATCATGTCAGGATCTAAGGCACAAAATGATTCCCTTAACTGATTGCTCTTAGAAAGCTTGCTAAAAGCCTTAACAAATTGACTGGGGTCCACCAAATCCTTCAACACATTTAAGAATTCGATACTCTTAGTAGTCATATGCATCAACTTAGGTGTTTTGAGCCTTAACACTTTGGTACCACTCTCCTCTAGCTCTTTGACAAAATACTATTTGGTCGTATGCATATTCCTTCTTCACCACCTTGCTAGAGTAACTCGTAGAATAGCTTCGGTCATCATCTGACTTTCTCTTACCTTTGGAACCCAAATTGGTTGAAGAAGCTGGTCCTTTTTCCTCCCCAACCTAAATATGACTTCCTCCATTTCCCGTTCATCCTTGGAGGTTGGGGCACCTATTGTCGGAGGTAGGGCAAAGGCTCAAGTAGCCATAAAGTTTGTCAAGAGTTCAACAAGAAGGACATAGTGTTCAAGACCTTTTTTACGAATTTTTTTTGCATTTGGGTGTGCCTATAGGTTATGAAATGAAATACGCAAAAAAATTTAGTAGCATGCATTGAAGGAAGGGAAATTGTGGCATAACTAAGACTGCTTAAGGTGAACATACCTTAATGTAAAGCCTATATTGGTTGTCTAACATAATTACTGTTTTAGTAGAATCATCCCATCCTAATCCCGTTTGTTTCATTTTAAGGTTGTTGAATATGTTGTAATTCTTTTTCAACCGCTGAAATTTGCCTTGCAGTTTTTTAACAGTGTAACCGCTCTTTTTTAGTCTCCTCGCCATCTCTCCTTCAATGGATGTCCATTGTCTACTTGTGAAATTTCTATCTCACTTACTAATTGTCTCCCTCTTTCCTTACCTCATTGAGCATTATATTTATAAAGGTCTTCACAGTGGAGTATCCTCCCATCCCTATGTCTGATAAATCATTAGCCATCCTAGCCTATTTTGAATTAACATCAGTATAAGAAAACCAACAAAACGCAACCAAAAATAATTACCTAATGTGTATAGCAAACTGTTTTAAATGGTCTAATGGGATACTTTCTTCAACAAATGGTCTAATGGGTTTTTACACTAGTGATTCAAATTCAAGCAACAGGAGTTTTTTAATCAAAGAATTCACAAATCGAAAGACAAAGTTCATATCCCATTTTCTTAGGATTTTCTTAGAATAAACTCCTTAATCATAACACATAAAACAAGAAAAATGGTAAAACACATACTACTAGTACACTGTTTTCGCCCATAAACGAGTGTTCTGAAGATGTCGTACTAGCAGAATGTTTTCTCTTCTTGCTTAGAACTTGCGTATCTGGAGGAGAAATCCTCTCTACCTATGAACGAAAAACCAAAAATTATAGAACAAGTTAGGTGAGCTATCTAGGCTTGGGGATAAAGCACCATTTTACTCTACTCTCTCTTCACACTTTGCTAAAGTAAAATATTTTGAACATACACATCAAAATAGTTGCAATGAATAGTGATATTGCAACCAAATCAAATCTACCAACTTGTGATTGAACTTAATTTGTTGAATGTTTGTAGCTTGATTAAAATCAAAGTTTAGACATTGTAGCAGGTGATTCCTGTCGCGATGAAAATAAGAAATGAAAACATTGAGCCAACAAGGGATGTTCTTAGACCTCCATTTTTCACTTGTAACTTCCCCACTTAGGTATACAACTCTACACAACAAGAGGGACAAATGGAAGATAAAGCCAGATGGAGAGATTTTCTTACGAAATATCGAGCCAGCAAGAGATTTTTTCTTACAAAACTAAATAGAATGGGGGAAAAAGCGAATCAAAACTCTAATTTTTACATTAATTGACATTCTTTTTCAAAACTTTGCTGATTATCCATCCAAACAACACAACAACAAAAAAACAAAAGTGACATCAAATACGTTGCACACAACACACATGAGTATCGTTTGTACGTGTAGAGGTAGATAAATTTTTTGAACCAGAAGACAAAGAAATACCTCTACTAAGCCGGATTTTAGTCTATCGAAGGACCCATCTTCCATATCTTAGAACTAGCGAATGCCCGTACCCGTGCCTGAAGGCACGCAACAAACTCATTAAGTTGCATTCATTTAGTTTTGAATTTTTATAAATTAGCCTTTAAAATAATTTTAATTAAAATTTAAATAATTTAATAGCTATAGTAAAAAGATCGTATTACCTTATTCAATTGATCATAAAAATTTATTATAATAATTACGACACTTTTTACGACATAATAAGTAAAATAAGTTTGAAATTATCTTTACATAGAAAATCGTACATACTTGTACATTTGAGTGTGATATTTCTTTTCTTCAGTGCACTTGCTCATTTTTCGACTGTTGAATTTAATTTGAACAATCCAAATTATTCCAATCACTGAACCAGTGTGTTGTTTCACACACTCGATCGGACGCAATCTTAGCCATGGGATTGCACCTCTTCGTGTGGAGCAGTTGTATCTGATGGTTTGACATGTCACATGCCACACAAATACTACGCGACATCCACATCAGCACCAAGCATCCGAACCGTAGCAAAGAGGAACAAAATGCCAACGTCATAACTATGAAGACATATATACAGCAAATAGACATTAGAATAGTAAAAATCTCAAATAAAATATACAACTACTACTTTAATTTAATATTAATTTTATCTTTAAAAATGTGCAACTCAATAATTACCCGTTTCTAAATGCACGCCACGACAAATTTTAAACACGACCTAAATGAGGTATCATTCCCCACTAATCAAAATTTTGAAAAAACTTTGCATCTCTAAAAATTTAGTTTCTAAATAAGCTTCAAATATAACCCATCTAACTAATTTCAACAAATGAATTGAAGAAAAATAACACATTAAAACAATAACACTATATTAATATGAATAAAACCAAAATTTATCTCATCCAAATTAGCCCATTACTAAATTATTCAAGAAAATAATGATAGCAATAGCAAGTAAAATAATAATAGTGCATAACCAAATGAGATTTTTGCTTAAATTCTATTTTTTAAACGTCCCCCTTGTTTCCATTTTGAAACCAACAATCAAAACTCTATATTTTAGAACTCTAAATAAGTAGTAAGTAAAATTATGGTAAGTCACTTCATTTAGAAAATACAATGAAATCAAAACACGTGTCGTCGTGTCGATATTGGCTCCAAATCCAAACTTAATTTAGAAGGGGCACAATCAAGCATATTTCATTACAATAACATATTTCTGCATGACCAAAAGGCTAGTAAAAAACATACACTGTACACACCCTCGAGTGAAATTGACAATTGACAAAGCAATATAATTATACACCGTGCCATTACAATAACACATTCCTGCGAGACCTGCATGGTATAGGTCTTTCATTCCTTCAAGCCATAAAGATACTGATCCTCTCAAAGTAGCATCCAATGTTTTGCACCGGTTCCTTTTTTATTGACCTAATAAATAGCAAAAGGCATAATATTACATGGATATTTCATCAATCTCCATTTCGGCGCTAAATCAAACCTGAAAAAAAAAGAGCAAAATTTGGTTTCAAAACAAAAATAGAAATCATCCTCAAATAGTCAAATCATAAAAAATATTATTTTGGTCAAATACTTTTTTCTGATGAAAATAATTTTATTCAAATATTACCAATAAAGAATCAAACTTTGAGAGTTATGCCCATAATAAGGAAACACAAAAAAGGAGACATAGGAAAGCAATAATAGACCTCAAAATAACACACTTGCGAATACGGACACAACCACAAACATGGGTCACTATAATTCTCAAAAAATAGGACAATGGATGAGGCATGGGACACTATCTTTTGTAAATAATATTTTTAATCACATATACTTGCACTATAACTACTACATAGACGTGGCACGGGACACAAATGAAAAATAGTACATTTTTTTCTCAACTCATACATAAACCTTAAATTGTTTCTCTAGATGAGGATTACAAAAATATTTGCTTTTATTTCATATAGGAAGAAATAACCCTAGTTTCTATGAACTATAAAATGTTCCTAGCAACATTTGAACCAAGTACAACACAACAGTCAATAACAAAATTTCTTTAATCTTTTTCTCGGACAAAAATATTTGCTTTTATTAGATAAGCATTTGGTGATATGTAACTCCTGTGTTGAAAATCTGCTCTATCGCTTCATAATCATCCATATTTGATTTAGCTTCCTCATCTTTAACCTTCACAAAATTGCCCTTAGATTTTCAAAAGGAGCACCTTTAAATAATTTACAACCACTTCATAGGCTAAAATGGGCTACCACTGCACCATTAAATTGAATTTGAAGGACAATTTAAAAAACTCCAACTGCCGAAGGAGCCAAGTCAGGGAAAGTTGAGTGAAGAGCATAGGGTATTAAAGTAGGAATCAGCAATAAGTAAGACAAAAATGGATAATTGAATTCCATAGGTACACTACGGACTATTACAATAATAGAAAATAATTCCTTGAGTTGCACCAAATTTGAGAAAATTGAGTAGAAAAGTGACCTTGCGTCAAGACAGTACCAGTCGGAGAGGTGCTTCTAGAGTAGAGATATGAGGTAGAAGCCGTTGCGTCGCAAGACACTACCAGTCGGAGATATAAACTAACAACACGATTAGACACCTTGGTTGAAACCTAAAATAGAAGAATTGAGGCCAAGACCATTGAAACCATTATCTCTACATGATTTTTGGGTGGGTTGTTATTTTCCATAGACTGCACCAGTCGTTTCGACTTGGTACGGTCATTCTACCACAAATAGCACTTTCTTTTTCCCAGTTTATGATCCATTGCAAAAATCCAATCTATCGCTCAATGCACAAACACTTGCAAATGCGTGCAGAGCAAACAATCAGATCAAATACCAGGAGTGACAAACAAAATAGAATTGCTCCCTGTAATTAGTAGATCAATGACTCCATGGTTGTCCCTTGACAAATCCCATGCTGAAAACATATGATTCGCCCAAGATGATTGCTATATTAAACTGAAAAGCAACATTCAACAAAAATGTAACTCGAACATGACAAAAGAAAGAATGCAGCAGACTTGCCAAAAAAAGAGAGAAGATAATGGCACCAGAAAATAACGCAAGGTAACAGAGCACCGCCTTAAGGGCCACCTGAATTAGATGCATCTTGGGCTCCAAAAGATGCTGGTAATTAAAACTAATAGAGAATCAATACTGCAGCAATCCAACCAATTAGGTCTGGAGAGAAAGAACTGTATGAAGTGGCTTGACATGATAATGTTGGAATAAAGGGATAAGGAGACCTTTATAATTACACATATAAAGAAGAAGAAGAGCTAAATAAGGCATATGTGGAATCAATAATTTACCATTTTAAGCAGAGGTGGAACTAAGCTACCATTTTGAACTACTATGATAGTAGTATGAAAAGGTTGTCTAGAAAATGCCGGACTGTAAAAACGAAAATTCACCAGGAAATCGAAAATGAAAATGCAAGAATACAAAATAGAAAAACAAAGCAAAAAATACAGAAGAACGAAGCAGAAAAATGTTGAAATCACCAGGCCTTCGCGAAAATGCTGAAACTGAAATGTTAGCAGAAATCAGGCCTCCTATTGTTCGCTAAAATGTTACAGACATAAATCAGGCCTATTGCTGCTCAACTCCATTATTCAGATGTGCATATATACTGGAAAACAAAGAGAGGGAGAGAGAAAAACATAAGAGAATGGCACACCGATCAGAAATCGCATCGGATCTGCAGCAAACAATAGCCGCAAACTTCTCTTCTAGCTGCATATTTCGCGTATATGTATTGCAAATTTCACCAGGTCTATGAATTTTTTAGAGAGAGAGGACCCGAAAACTGAAGTGAAGGTAAGAATGGAAAAAAAAATAAGGATAAAATGTTTTGTGATTTCAAATTTGAAATGTGAGGAGAGAGAGATGTTTTCTTTTGAATTGAAGAGAGAGAAAAGTACCTATAAATTAATTTATTACTGACAAACACAGTAGCCAAAAGAAATGGTCTAATTTTCTTGGCCCTGCAGTGGTCAACTTAAAAGCGGAAACGTAAAACCCCAAAAAAACTCTGACAGGCGAGAGAGAGTGTAAAGTTGAGAGAGGATGTTTCTAGGCGGGATAAAAAAGTAGGGGAACTAATGTTAACCCTTGGATCAAACTCATGACTTAATCTAAGCCGTTCAAAAGTGTAAAAAGTTAGTTTGTGAGGGGATAAATTTGAAAACCTCCCTTGTATTGTTATATAGATATAGATGCTTTCCTTAGGGTTTTCTGTGGGTTTCCTTGATCTCTTACCCTGGCTTTGCGGATATCGGCGCCTGCCCATTATAAAGCGAAAATGAACTTCTCTACATGCCAATCTGAGATATGGAAGATCTCACGGAGTGATTGGTGTGACCACTCTCTCCGTATAGATATAGACCGAGATAGAATATTGCTCTTTACAGCTGTGAGCGAAGAAAAATATGTCCTCGATCGATCGATCGATCGAGAGCGATCGAGAGAGAGAGAGAGATGAATAACTCTGTACCTGGTCTACTAGAGAGATAGGAATATAGATGAATGTCACTGTACAAAGCATCTCGGGGAAGCTAGAGATTTTTGATGACGTGGTTCAGTTTCCCAACTCAGCTTTTCACGTGGTCTACTTTCAAAATGAAACCGATCAACTTTTTTTGGGTTTTTTTTCTAAAAACCCGGTTCATAAATACCAAACCGAATTCACCCAAGATGTATTAATTAGGATCTATTTAGCCTAAATTAATTGATATTTACTCACTATATTTTAGTAAAAAAAATAATTTAGTCCAAACCCGAAATAAATTACGAATTATTGAATCTCTTATAATTAAGAGTGTAATCGATCCGATTTAGTAAAATTTATGAAACCGAACTTGTTTTCGGATCTGAGAAATTTGTAAATCGAAATAGAACCAATTAAACCAGTTTAATTTCAACCTGTTTGGATCAATTTCAGTCCAACTCGGTTTCAAAATAACAGACGGTACTTCATGTCTTAAATATGCCATCAATCCAAACATGTGTGTGTGTGTTTTTTCTTCCTGTTGATAAGAAAAAGAAGAAAAAAAAGTAGAACAGTTTAATTGGACCAAGCAAAACACGATTGAATTTCAATTATTGGGCTTCAGATAGAAAGAACTTTAATTGGGCTTAACCAGTTTAGTTCGGTTCAGATGGGTTTTTAACACCAAAAAATTGAAAATCAAACCAGATTTTTATTTTTTTTCCAAAGGTTTCAAATCGAAACAAGACCGGACTGCATTTTAGGCTCCTTAAACTGACAGTCCGCTCCGATTTGACGGTTTTTAATTTCACCCATACTTATAATTATAATTAGTGCATGTTTTTCTAGGGAATTTTTTAATTTAAACTTTTTAAATTTTGATTAATAGTTTTATATTTTTTATATTCTTCTCATCGAATGAGAAAACACAAAAAATAAAATGAAAAACTATAAAAAAAAGTTACAAAATATTAAGTAATGAGGTATTTAACAAAAACAATTATTTAATCTGAACTTAGTGGGAATTGAGAATTATTTAATCTCTAATAATTAGTGCATATTTTTTTCAGAAAAAATCGTTTATAACTCAAAATTAAAACGAACAAAAAAATAATTTAATTCAAATCACGAAATTGTGAATTATTTAATTAATAACATTTATTGCATATTTTTCGAGGAAAAAATCGTCTGAACCCTAGTTAGAAATAATAATAATTTAGTCAACTTAATTTGTGAATTATTTAATCTGTAATAATTGGTGTATGTTTTCCCATAAAAATTGTTGTCTAAACCCTAGATAAAACTCAAAACCCAAGAAAAACCTACGAGTTGAACTTGAACAGCATCGTTTGCCCTTCTGAAGCTTCGAAGGTTCGAGATGGTAAGATCTGCCATCATTCGCCTGGTTCGGTCGCAAGCGTCCCATCATCATCCCAGTTCCACAAACTCCCCCTTCCGCTCAGGTTCTATCTCTCTCTCTCTCTCTCGATCTTGATTATTTATATGCATATGAATTCTACCACGTGAATGGCATACCTGGAGTGGATGTTGCTAATTTGGATATGCTTACTGTAATCAAACAATTGGCTCAGCTGAAAACTAGGCAGTTTTCTGTACGGATGTATGAATTTTCCACTTATAAGTGATATACGGTATACCATTTGCCAGGAAAATAGGGGGATTGTTGATGTTAACTTGAATTGGAACGAAAATGACTACAAGCACGGGCAGGCCAATGTGCATGATGAGCCTAGTCTATATGAGCTAATTCTGTCTATTATTTTTTTCATTCAGTACACGATTTAAGATAAAGAATTATGTTGAAAGGGATTCTTGCAGCTTATATGCACACTTGTCTTGACATGAAACCTTGAACGCATCCCATGGGTAAGAAAGATGGAGGCTGAAGCAACCGATAACATCGCGTGGTGCTCAACTTCAGTACAGCTGCCATTCTCTCGAGTTTCTGCGACGTACAAATTTTTGGGAACTAAAAGATAAATTTTATGAGAGAGAGAGAGCATCAGTTTGTTTGAAATTCTTCTGCCTCATAGATGGAGAGTCATGGCCAGGGGAGACAGGAACTTATTTGGATGATAACTTCCAAAAGAGTGTGAGGTTGGCCGTGTAGATTCCTTTTGCTCAGATTGAATTTTTGTCCCTGGAAGTTTGATGTTGTGTTCCACAGTTTATGTAACTTGACATATTGGTGGTTCCACCAGTTTCATTGTTTTGACTTTTGAGAAGCTCTTGCAGAAGCAATTACAGTACTTTATCATGTTATGTTGTTTGTTGGCTACTAAATAGTAAATTCATACCCACCCCCCCGGGGCTTCGGCTTCCACGCGCAATATATGTTAACTCTTCTTGTTTTGAGAAGCTCATGCAGAAGCATATTGTTGATAATTACAATACTTTGTCGTGTTATTGTTGTTTTTTGGCTACTAAATTCATGCTTTAGAATTGTTGGTATATAATTCATTGTTCAAGTTTACAATTTAACCTCCATTCCAATGCATGGACTATGTGTTGCATTACTTTTTAAGGTGACCTTGTTGGACTCCAACTCACGTGTGGCAATGTTTTGTCTGCACGTTTTACAAGCGTATATGAGAAAGTGGAATTGGCAAAGGGGTCATCATTCAGTACTAGGACATGTCCCCGAGGCCATGAGATATGAGATAAGTTGGTCTTTGGGTATACCATCAGACTGTTTTGTGGAATAAGTATTGAAAGTGATGCCAAAAGTTGTCCAGATTGTGCAAAAAAGTTGTATTTGCTTGAAATTCTCCTAATTGCAACTAAAGAGAAAAGGTGAAAATGCCAGAAGAATCGCATGCTTGACACCTTTTCATATGCTTCATTAATTTGAAGCACTATTTCATTCCCATTAAGACACACCAGACCCCTGCTATTGGGCTCAACCAAGTAGTACTAGCTCCACTGATATGCACACATCACATCTGTGGAAGGTGCTCTTGGAGCACTATGTGACCTTGTTCTTCATGCATACTTTATCCATTTTCTTGTTGGAGAAGTTTTATATATAAATATCAATACAAGTTCCTCTCTCTACAAGGCTGTGAGAGAGAGAGCACTTGTAGTCTTCTTTTCTACCAACTTTAGTTTCATCTCCTCATTCAAGATCATCCCTGCATTGTGACCAGTACTGAACCACCCCAATATCAGTTTGATAGAGGATTCTAATAGTTCTTTTGGTTAATAGATGAGAATTCCCCTAGACGGGTATGATGTCACATAATTGTTCTTTCGTACTGGAAATCGACTAAACTAATCAACTAGGCCCTATTATTGTCCTTACTCATTACAGTGGTGACACTGACATATTACGTGGTCAAGGCTCATATGATTTCTGTAAATGGCACTGCCAATGCTTTGTGTAATGCTATCACTACCATTTTTCGTCTCAAATCATGATTTTAACCATTTCCAAACTGTAGACTAGTTGTCAGAAAAACTTACAAATTCCAATTTGATGAGTGCATGAACTTAGGGCTAAAACACCTCAGTTATATTTGTTGTCTGTTGCCTCCAACAGCTTGTTGGATAGATTTAATCTTTCACATATTTGAAAAAATCTATATAAGTGCGAATTGCCATGTTGCTCTGAATTGTAACATTTTTGGTATTCCAAAATTGCCAGTTGTGTTGGGTAGAATGCAAAAAAGTTAAACTTTCAGTGAGTCAGAAGTTTTTCATTTGGAAGAGATTTAGTCAGGAATATCTTGAAATGGATTTCTTTTTTGGAACCCACAAGCACGCTCTTAACTTCTTGACTATCTCTCCAGTGTTCAATTGCCTGGCTTAGTTAAAGCAGCAAGTTTTCTTATGTTGTATTGCAAGTTAAAATCAAGTTTTTTATTTATCTGCCGTCTTGTCGCTTTTATAAAGTGAGCCCCTGGAAATTGCATTTAGCTTTTGGAAATGCTCATCATTTCTTTTGCATTCACTGTCTTACATATAATCATCACACCAATAACCATCTTTTATTTAATCATTTATTATGTTTCCCCTTTTGGGTTAAAAGAATCTTTATTAACTAAAATGGTGCTGTCATTGAGCTTGTGACTGTCTATTATCTGTATTAACTAAAATGGTGTTTCCCCTTTTATTTGTTTGGATTGCTTAAGATTCAGTTTTTTTTGCTGCAGGTTATAATCCATGTAAGTTTGGCACGCATTCACACTCTCCAAGCGCCGATACCATCCTCAACTCTTCCGCGCAATTTTCCGTAACACAAAAAAGATGGGCATCCCGATTTACAGCTGCAGAGGATAACAACAAATTCCGCATTGCACCTCATAGAGGTGCAGAATCTAAGGACGACGGTAAGGACACCACTGAGGTAGTTTATTACGGTCCGATCTCAAATACCCTAAAACATGTGAAGCTCCTCTCTCTTTCCACCTGCTGCCTATCTGTTTCCTTAGGGCCCGTGGTAACATTCATGACATCAACTGACTCCAATGTGATCCTAAAGGGTGCAGTGGCATCTTCAGTTATATTCTTCAGTGCTTCCACCACCTTTGCTCTACACTGGTTTGTGAGCCCTTATATTCACAAGCTGAGGTGGCAGCCTGGTTCAGACAGCTTTGAGGTGGAGATGATGTCGTGGTTGGCGACACTTGTTCCGAAAACTATTAAGTTTGCGGATATCAGGATGGCGGACACAAACAGGCCTTATGTGACGTTTAAAGCAAATGGCGAGTTCTATTACATCGATCCCGAGCATTGTAATAACAAGGCTTTGTTAGCGAGATTGACTCCACAGAAGGCAACTGATGAGTCAATTTTCAAGAATTTGTGATTGAAAGTATTTGGACCAGGACTTTAAGTTGATGTGTCGAATGGCTGATTCCACACATGATCAGCATTGAGAGTTGTGACGCAATTCTCTCTGTTGTTGGTTTTGAGCTTACAAGACCAAATTTATCTGTCTTTTTAAGAATCAATAAACTTGATTAATGAGGTAACACCTACAGATTCAATATGATGGATTTGAATTGTGATGTTTTTCAATCAATGCTCTATGTTGCGAAATTTGTTGATCTGTTAGAAACTCTCATCATGTGTTTACTTACCGGTTGTGTCATTTATGTCAAACCACGCCATTGTCAAATGGCGGAAGTAATAATCCACAGCAAATTCCAATAGGATACAGGGCCATTTAGATCATAATGATAAGATCTTGCAAGGTCTCATTGAGGTGCACTCTAATCCCGTAGTGCATTTGTGCAGTACATAAACCTCTTGTCGAGCTCCATAATCCTTCTCATTTTGCTCTGTAACGGAAGGTGAGAAGCCTGCGAAATCTGGTAGACCTGACATGTTCTATTATGTCATCAACATCCACTGTGCAGTAAATGGTTTATTTGGTGGTCCTGTTTCAATTTGTTGAAACTAATTTCCTTTTATTTTTCTCAAGTTTGTTTTTTTAAAAAAGAATAGACTGAGGGGATGGAGCACTACTAGATAAATTGTTGAAAGAAGAAGAAGAAGCAGGTATAACATGAGGAGAAGTAGAAACAGGAAAAGAAGAAGGAACCAAACTAGAAGAAAAACAAGTAGAAGACTGAGATAACAGAGATGGCAGCAAGCCAGGTAAGGACACGTGATATTCTGAAAACCAAGTAAGAGGAATAGAGAATTGAGGAGTAATGCAAGGAGAAGAAGCCTGTATTGGTGGCAGTAACTTAGGATATGGGAACTTGTCCTCTATAAATTTCACATGCCTAGAAATGTAAACTCTTTGAGTGCTTGGATCAAAGCATCTATACTCCTTTGTGTTATCTGCATAACCCAGGAAAACACAAGGTTTGGATTTGGCTTCAAGTTTATGGGAAGTGTATGGTTTTAACCATGGAAAACATGCACACCCAAAAGGCTTGAGAACATGATAATCAGGATTAAGTTTGAACAACAAAGTGTATGGGATTTGATATCGTATAGAAGAGCGAGGCAAACTATTAGCCAACTAAACAGTTGTTATATGCTTCTAACCAAAAGGAGGCAGGCATGGAAGAATGAGTTAGCAAAGTAATGGTGATCTCAAGTAGATGCCTATGTTTTCCCTCAACAGTACCATTTTGCTACGAAGTGTGAAGATAAGTAGTTTGATGCAATGTGCTAGAATCAAGATACAACTGTTGAACGAAACGATTTACAAATTCTCTTCCATTATCAGTTCTTACGCATTTAGCATTGGTTTTGAATTGAGTTTGGACATAAGCCTTGAAGTGGGTTATGGTTGTCTTGACATCAGATTTATAATGTAAAGGAAAGAGCCAAGAATACCTAGTGAAATCATCAATGATCAAGAGATAGTACTTATAGCCTTTCAATGAAGGAATTGGAGGAGGACCCCATACATCCACATGTAGCAAATCAAAAGGAGCATGAGTAACACTAGAAGATAAAGAAAAGGGAAGTTTATGACTTTTGGCTGAATTACAACTAAAACAATCAACATGTAGTGATTTGTCAACTGGTAATTGAAATTGCTTTACATGAGATTGAAACAAAGGGAAGCTAGGATGACCTAACTTCTGATGCCATATAGAAGCAGAAGTACTGCACAGCAGGGCTTGAAAAGGATGGTTTAGAGAAGTTCTGGAGTGGATACAGTCCCTTGAGACAAGGACCCTTGAACAGATTGTGTCCTGTTGTTTTGTCCTGTATTTCAAAACCAGTGGAGTCAAAAGACAAAACACAACTTTTGTCCTTAGCAAATTGATAAATGGACAACAGATTATGAGTAATTTCAGGAGAAAGCAATATGTGATTCAGTTTAATCACAGCTTTAGGAGTAGGTAAAATGCCTTTACCTGAATGAGCAACAGGTATGTAATTTCCATTTCCTACCATGATGCCTTCATTGTTTGTGCATGGTTGAGCTTGAGAGAGGTTTTGAATGTCACGAGTTACATGAGTGGTAGCACCACCGTCAAAAAACCAGTTCTGTGAAGGATGAGAAGTATTAGGATCACAACTAGGAGTTGATGAGGGATGACGCCAAGGAAGCTGAAAATTACAAGGAGGACAAGAATTTTGTGGAAAAGGATAAGAAGACTGTTGAATCTCCATTGGAATGTTATAGGATGGTGGTGGTTAGTGAGACACATGTGACAAACTGTTAGGCATGGTATACTGAGAAGCAGATGAAGTAGGAACAAAATTGTTTAACTGCTGACCAAAAGGATATGTGGCAACATGAGCTTGAGCTGAAAAATTTGGACCTGTAGTTCTTTGAGAGAATCCATTAGATGACGTCATATTTCCCATACCAGAATGTGTTGTCCAAGGTCTGATAAGTGCAGAAGACTGATATCCACATCCAGGCACATAAGACTGATTTGGTATGTGTCCTGTAAAGTTGTGACCTTGATTGCCATTTCTCCATTTCTGATTATCTGTCATTTGATACTGCAAATTCAGTCTGTGCTGACAAGTAATAGCTGTATGATTCGTTTTACCACAGATTTGACATGCTATCTTTTCATATCTTTCAAATCATGGTCCTCTTCGTTTATTATAACCCCCAAAAAACTGTTGATTGTCTGGATATGAAAAATTCTGTGCCAAAAAATACTGAGGCAGATAGGAACCTTGTCCACTAGTCATATTTTGGTTTGTCATCTGAATTTGATTATTAGGATCAGTTGGCATAGGAACAACTGCTGTATTCATTACAGTTGAAGAAGAGCCTGACTTCTGAGTTGCAACAAACACACTAGCTCCTTCAATATTATCAATATCAGATTTCTTTTTCATTTGTCGTTATTCAGCACTTAAAATGGACACAAGCTCGTCAAATCTGATAGATTCTCCTCTAGTTCTGATCAAAGTTTTTAATCGATCAAATTCACTTGGTAATCCATGAAGAGCATAAAAGATAAGATCATCATCATCAACAAAATAATTTGCTGCAGCAAGCTTTTGAGCAGTATCCCTAATTTCATCAACGTATTGTTCCATTGAAGATTTCTTAGAAACATTGTACAATTTCTGCTTTAACTCATGAATATGTGACCTAGTTAAAGAATTGTACTTAGTTTCCAAAGCTTTCCACACTTGATATGAATGTTCATTCCTAGAACAGTCGATAGTGCAGAAGAAGATAGTAAAGCAGTTAAACACGAAAGTAACTTACTATCTATTAGGTTCCACAAAGTGTATTCAGGATTTGTACTCAATTCTCCTCTTGAATTCACAATTTCTGCAAGTGGACAATGAATTGAGCCATCGATATATCCAAAGTAACCATTAGCTCTTGTTGCATTGTGAATTTGAGTCTTCCACATTAGGTAATTACTTGAATTCACTTTATTGTTACCAAAGAATAAAAATTTGATACTAAAAAGATGAGAAAGTTGGCATTGTCACTGATAATACCTCTGTAGTTGACTATCTGTTGGTTGCCATTAAGCCTTCAACAGAATTTCAGAATTCTTACCTAGTTCAGTATCGATTTCCTTCGACGCTGGTCTACGGCTATGATACATCTGGAAATCTATCATTTCATCTTTAGATGATCATCAGAAGTAACAAAGGACGAACAGAAAAGAAAACGAAGAACGGAAATTGATTTTCCTCTCTGAATTGATTATTTTCCCATTGTTTGTAATACACACCGACTGCCTTCTTTTATACTTGTTCAGCACAAAACAAACACGTGTTCTAACCCACAAAATATCTTTTCTTTCTAACCGACTTAATTAGTTTTCACTAATCAATTGCCAGCTCAACAGTTTACAGCTAACTACCCTGCTAACTAAACTTTCTTAACTGCTAATCAATTCTGAAATACTCCTGATATGCTGACTTAACCACCGTTAGGCTTATCAATTTGCTGAATACCCCGAGTATGCTTTACAACTGGAAATGAAAAAGAAGCAATATATTGTTTGTGAGGAAGTCATATAGGACTAGAAATGACTAGACATGATCAATAGGGCTGAGATAAAGGACGAGCGATTGTGAAGTATTCGATTGAAGGCCATATTATGAAACGAGCTACTGATTTTTTTAATCTGTTGTACTTGATTTATGGTTGATTGGAGTGATTATAGTGGTTTATGAAACGAGCTAATGTTGTACTCTATTTATATTTAACAAGAAGCAGTGTATTGTTCATGCGTTTAGGTCTAACTAAAACCTTGCTAGGAACACTGGAAAAGGAAAATATCCATATCATAACTCATAAGTATACTTTTGTGTCTTGGGGTCAAGTTATTTGCATCCCATTTGTATTATGTTATTCAGCATGGATCCTGATTTCGTTATGTCTTTAATGGAACATAGAGTGTGTTAACTTCATTTTATGTGTTGATCAGATGTTTGTAGAACCAACGTTGAGCTTGCTTGCTTGTTCTCTGTAGGATACCGTTTATGTGGTTCCTTGCCTCTTTAGTTCTTGTAACTTTGCTATGCTGTTGCTTGCTCATTCTTAGCTTTTGTATTGAATTGTTTTTTATACACCTTGCAAATGTATGCAGTATTCAACCAATTAAGCCTCTTGTAGTATTTGATGTGTCTTGATAGTGGAATCTGAATTGCATTAGCTTAAGCTATAGGTAGTAGAACTAACTTCACCTTGGAAATGTTTTACCCTTTTTTCCAAATCTTGTCCTTCCCATGACAGGATTGTTTTGGTTACCGTGATGTATATATGGGAGAGCCCCGAGCACTGATTTGCGTAATATGTCCTGTTCTATTTGGGATATGGATATGGACCTGGAAGACGATCCCCTCCCATTTCGAACTTCGACAAGTCCAGACCATCCTATGCAGGTTCTTGGATATCTGACTGAAGTTTATGCCATTGTAGCTTATAGCTTTTAGGCTGCTATTGCCCCAAATCAGAACTTTATATAACTGATTAACTAATTATGTGACTTCAGCAGCTATTTTCTGTCTTCTCTTTGTCTGACATCAGTTCTTCTACTTAAATGATAAGGTCTTGAAGAGAGAAATAGATATTTTCCAGCTTCAGTGGTATGGCTAGCGCATGTTCAGAGCACTTGCAGGTGAGATACTGGGCTAATTGAAGAAAAGTACTGTTCATGGGTTTGCAATGAGTTTTTTCCAATTCAATGTGAGTCTCAGTATTTTGTGGTCTGGTTTGTGTCTGCAATTTTTGGCAGGGCCTTTCCACTTATCTGGATATCAGGACCTTCAGCTGGTTGAGATGTTACCTCTGCACATATGTTTTTAACTCGATCCATTATCACTCTTATGACGAAAACGCCCGACTTCTAGTTACTCATTATGGATTTCGCATATGATATTTGAAGTGTGCTTTGGCTGCAATTGTGATCTCTGCTGTAAAAATAATGTATTACTGTAAAGATACTACCCATGTAACAGCTGCATGTCTCACTAAAACAAGGTAGGGCCTGGAGTTGTTGGTGTTGTGATCCACGGCTCTAGCTCAAGGGAGGGCCTCAGGACATGTTTGATCAAGGGATTTTGATGGTGGGATTGAGTTGAAAAAGTTGTGGAATCCCTTCATATTGCGAATCCTGTCCCATAAAATTGGATTTGTGTTGCCCATGTCTTTTAATCTTAATAAATCCTACTGTATATTAATGCTAATAAATGTTCCTATACTATATTAGTGTTAGTAAATTCTATTCAAACTCGCCCTTTGCCTTTGGATGGTGGGACATAGGGATGATTATTTCACCCGCCTGTCTGCCTCCTCCCCGTTCCCAGTCCCGAGCGAGTCCAGATTTTTTTGGGGATTGGGTAGAATTCAAGGATTAGTTTGAAAAAGAATTGGAGAACAGGTAGGATTTGGATGTATTTGTCTCCGCCCCCGTTCCTCTCTCCGTCCCCGCCGCGTTCCCTGTTTATTTGTAAGAGAGTGGAATTCAATTAGAATTTTAGTTTTTAACGTTTTGTAAATTTTTAATCACAACCACACGTCTAATTCCCACCCAAACTAAGATTTACGGAACATTCTAAATTGATTAGGATTTTGTAACTTTCAATCACAGTTTCTCTCTCAAAGATATACCGCCACAAATGTCCTCATCTCATGCTGACTACTTCCTCTCTCTCTCCCTCCAATGCTGACTACTTCCTCTCTCTCTCCCTCCAAAAAAAATTGTAAGTTTAGTCGTATTAATTTTTATATTTTTTTCTTAATTCGATTGCAAATTTCTACATGATTTTATTGATTTCAAAAGATCAAATTTCTATAGCCGAGCCGATCAAGAATTCTATAGAAGGTCGGGGATGAGGTGGGACCTCTGAGTGGTGAACCAGTCCTACGAGTGGGTCGAATTTTTAAATCTCCGTTCTCCATTTGGAGATCTCTATTCCTTGTTTGGGGTAGGGTGGAGATCTCAGTTATTAGGAATTAGGCATTGAGCATTGGTTTACTATTTTCAGTCATATCTGTACCGACATTTTTCACTAGAGTTAGCTTGGATAATTGATTTATATTTATTATTGTTTGATTTCAAGTTTATCGGAGTTGAAGACTATGGTAACCATGAGTTGTAACTTCATGTTTAATATTTTTGACTATGTCGTATTTGTTTTGAAGGGAATACTTGATATGTTTTGAATATTGTGAAGAGTGTACACGTATTAGTTGAAAGAAATACTTGAAATAGTTTTATTTTCAACTATTGATTGAATTGTTTATTTTAAACTTATTTTGATGTAAGTTTGGTATAAGAATCATAGGTTAAGAACGAGAATATAAGACATTAAAATAAATTGTCGCTAAAAATAGTAACTTTCTCGGCATTTTTGTATTATTACCAGCATTGATTAATGAATTTTTACCAATACTTTTAAAAATCTCGTAAATGCATTCCCAGCATTTATAAATATATTTTTAACAACACTTTTAAAAAATCTCGCAAATACATTACCAGGGTTTTACAAAAACTTTTACCAACCCTTTTTAAAATACATAAATACATTGTCGGCGTTTTTTAAAATGCGGGGAATTACCTCACTTTTTTGGTCGCCAGAAAATCTTTCAGTTTTAGCGGTGTTTATAAACGCTGATAAGTTTTTTCGACGGCGATATTAGCATCGTTTTTCACAAGTGCCAGGAATAATGCGCAAAACGCCGGTAAAACATTTTCGTGGCATTTTTTAGTTTTTTACCAGGGTTTAACAAACGCAGAAATTCTACCTTTTGTTGTATTATTTCTTGGTCAAAATTATACTAGCCTTTTTATTGATGATACCGGATAATAAGATCAAAACATTAAATAGGGAACCCTCCCTTCGTGGAGAATAGAGGGCCAACTGACTTTGTCATCACAAAAGCGATAAAGAGTAATAGTATGAGTAAAGTCTTATTTTTTTCCTTGTGGTATAGGGCGGGTCCGATTTACTGCTGACCTTTTATCTTTAGCCATATAATCCCCATGTGTTATATCAGTACATATAAGTACAAAGAAAAAAAAAAAACTAGAGTGGTGGTTTCACTATTCATAATGTGGCTTTGCACATAATAATCATGAAATTTTGTAAATGCCCTTATTGAAATGTGAAGGTCTGTGAGTTTGTGAGGGTTACTTCCTATAGGGCTTTTGGGTTCTTACTTCTTAGGGTTTGGGTTTCTGTGCTAAAAATGGGTTTGGTTTGACAGATTTTTATAGAGTAATGTTACACACAAGTCTTTGGCACACAGATATTCGGAACCGTTAGATGCATGTGCGAGCTAATGTTTTGGACATCTGTGTTTCAAGACTTACTCATTTTTATAATCTCTTAGAGTGAGTTTTATTGAACATGACTGACTAATTTGTTGATTCCATTTATTGGGTATATGCATTTGGCAGATAGATTGGTGATCTTCAAATGTGCTTAGTGTTTCATGTTGGAATTTAAATAGTGAACTTGGGCACAAATGTGGATAGTGCTTCTTGAAGTAACATTCTTACTCTCTATTGGGTAAATTTTACTTGAGGTTTTTTTTGTAATTTTTGAAATTACAATTACCTCTCATTTGCTATGGATTTTATTTTCATTTAGACCAAATGTTAAATTTTCATTAGTGCTGATGGCAGCATGAAAAATATATATTTTAGGACGATTTTACCTCTCAGTAACTCATCTCTCACTCTCTCTCTCGCTCGTCATGCAGGGGTAAAATATATTTTACAGTTCTTATTTTTAATTTTCTTATTTGTCCTAAAATTTTAAAAAAATTGATTTTTTTAAAATTTTTAAAATTTTCTCGTTGAGATGAGTAAACAAAAGAATTAGATTTATTTATTTATTTCTATTCATCTTGAGTTAAAAAAGTTAATTTAATAATATTTTTTTCAATTTTTTGTTCGTATTTAGATAAACAGTTGATTTATTTTTAATTAAAATAGAAACAATATTTTTTTGTTAAAAAAGGTAAATTTTATTTGATATTTCGTGATATATTTTTAATTGTTTTTGTCTTGGCAGATGAATGGAAAAAATATAATAACGGGGACCGAAATTTTAAAAAAAATCTAGTTTAATGAAGAAACTTAAAAAAATAAATTTTTAAACTTTTAAATTTTTCCATTGTTAGTGCACTTTTAAAAAATTTTGGTCATATTTTGTTACTTTCTAGATTTTTTAATCAAGACAAAAATGATTAGTTCAACAAATTTGACACACATTTATTAATTTTTTAAAAAAAGATGAAATATAGTAGCAAAATAAGACAAATTTTAAATAAGTAAATAAGTTCACTAATTTTTTAGAAACACCTTTTTAATTTTTATCCTAAATCGATAAATAAGTAAAAAATTAAAATCACTTGTTTTTATCTAATAAAAAATTTGACTAAATAAATATTTTAAACCCTCTTTTTTATTTCAAAAGGCAAATATATCTTGACGAGCAAGAGAATGTGGATTTTCTTATTTTTTATACAATAAATAACGTAGTGCTTTTTTGTTTGACAGGCGAGGTAAGTCCAACTTGTTGTTAAATAAGTGTTTTTGAGGGGTAATTAAGCCAAATTGCCAATTCCTGCCATCCCTAATTGGGGAGATAATTATAATTTCAGAAACTACATATGTCACAATCGATCTCGTAAACGTCAAGGCACGTGATCGGCCACGAGTAAAACTCGTAAGGCCTTTAAAAATATATCAGTTTAAGGATTTTTTTATCAACATATCTGATATCAGAGTGTGAAAATAAAATTAACTTCCAGAGTTCGATGTATAAAGTAAAGTGCAATAATATAACCTTTATGAGCTTACAAACTATGACTACGGTCTAAATTCCCGACCGATCAACCAAATACATTACAATCGAGATCAAATTATATCAAAACATGCTAAGTCTAAAGATTACAAGAGATACTTCAATTCCAATACAACTCTTCAGAATTTCAAGTATGATCAACATCATTAATTAAAACTTGTTGCATCAACAACTTCATTAGCACTAGGCTAGTGTGAGTCTAGATATGATAAGTTTACTAACTTCTTGTATTAACATAACCTGTATTCTTGAAATTCATTATAATTAAACGATAACAATATATGGTATACGAATCCAGCTTTTAGGCTTGCGCTGTAACCATGCACACTTATCAATTGATCATATCATGTAACGCATGAATTTAGCTTTTAGGCTTACGCTATAACCATGTATGGCAATACTGTATGATCTACGGCCCACCAGTAAATTAGGGAGCGATCTTAAATATATAACCGGCATGATATCACCCGTTGGATTACCTAACTAATAATCCTCACTCTTATTACTTCACCTCATCGCTAGAATTTTCATCTACCTTCTAGTTGCCGGGGCACCGTATTGATCTCATGCCATAATATTTTCATGTTTCATGATGTCATGATTCTTTTTAAAGTCTTAATATGTCATGCTTAGTCTACTATCAATTTAGTAGCATAGATGTATATGTATAAAAGTAAGAAATCATTCATTTTTACTGCATAATGTAAGTAAGCAAGTCATATGTAAGACTCATATGAAATTAGTCCGTAATTCCTTCATATTAACTCGGTCCAACGATCTCCAATTTCTGGATCTATCATGATAAGTAAAAAGTCCTTATTGCCAAAAACTCTTAAAAGTATATGCTAACTTAGTGACTCGAATCGCATAATCGTTTGGTCTCCTCAATAAGTAAGGGTACGAAGTGTAATTCAGGTTCTAAAACAAAGTGGTCAATTTACCCAATTAACAAGTGGCCCCGAGAGCTTTCTCGGGATTCGTGTCAACTTTATTACCTATTCATTAGTCCCATTAGTATATACTAAGGCTCGAGCGACTCACGTTCGATCGGTTTGATCGCCGGTTACTTAGACTGTAAAAGGGTATTTTTGTAATTTACTATCGGCCGCCCAAAAATATAACTGAGACCCGACCTACATTATTTTCAGTCCTTATTCATATCCAAAGCCTAATTCTATGGTCTGTACGTTCTTGTGGTGATTTTAGTGTCGGTAGGCCAAAAAGTAAGTAAGAGTGGCGTTTTGGTAATTATATTCTCCGGTCACCGAAACCCGGGACCGAGACTTGACCCGTACATTATTTAATTCTAATTTCATTATAGCATAGTCAATTTTGCGATTCGAATAATGGATGTGGCAATTTCAGTGGGTACATGAGTGGGGTTTCTAGAAAGAGAAAAACACCAAAAGTGGATTGTTTTTCAGAGTGACTTTGGGGTCGTTTTCTGTGAGTTACGTAGGTCTTGAGAACGATCCAATCCATCTAGGTTCAAGAGTTAATGTTTCTCTACAACTTTCATCTTTTAAGAAATGAATTTGGACCGTCCGAACATCAAGATCTGAGGGCCCAAAATTGACAAAAAATCTGGAAAAATCTAAAAAAACATTGTTTAACAAGGCCGCGAGTCATATTCGTAGCATGATTTTAACTCGTTCAAGATGTCATAGAGAAAATCCATTCTGTCTATGTTTAAGATAAAATGTTTATGTCAAAATTTTGTATTTTGAGAAATGTAATTCGAGTACCAAAAAATTAAGATCTAAGTCTCCGAAATTGACACAAAATCTGCGAAAAATCTGGAAAAAGACAGTTTTCTCAAGTTCGCGAGTGACTTTCGTAGTTCGATTTCTATGGATTCTAATGGTCCGAGGGTTGATCCAATCCATCTATTTTGAAGACTAAGTGTCCTACTATAACTCCAAACAATAAAATCTAGATTAAACCATTTAAAACATCAAGATCTAACAATTCTTACGTCCATATAAGACAAGTTTGATCTTATTTTGTTTGCAGCTCTATTCCTTTTTGGTATCTAATACAATTATCAACTCCAACAATTAAAGAATCAACTTGTTCCTCGTTTTTACAGTGATTCTAAATTAGATACTTATAAATTTCAAATAATGAGCACTTGACGTTATGAAGTTGGACTAACACATAGTTGGTGAAAAAAGTTATCCTAACTTGATTTTTTATAGTTTCTTTAGTTCATCATTTGAATGACAACGTCGTCTTCTTTATTGTCTATCAAAATCTTAAAAATTCATCATAAACTATTTTGGACGTAATGGAAAATATATTATAATTTATTTGTTGCAAAAAATTTAAATTTAAAATTTTATTAGCTTGACAATGATGTTTAAAGGGGGTAAGAAATAACTATATCCGATTCATCGGATGGACATCAAGTGGTTGATATTATCCCTCTAGGACCGGAATTTCTTGTTTCCAAAGGTGAATCTATCAAATTTGATCAACCATTAACGAGTAATCCTAATGTGATCGGATTTGGTTAGGGAGATGTAAAAATAGTACTTCAAGATCTATTACGTGTTCAATGAGTTACAAATGTTTTTAGAAAGTAACTTTATGTATACACTTTTGTATTTACTAATGTGATCGGATTTGTTCAAATATTAGTATATTTTTTAGAAACCTCACCCGATATAAATTACATTTACCTCATATTTTATGTATACACTTTTGTATTTGCCCGTTACTACTACATTTTGAGTCTTATTGTATATTGCGCACAACAAGACGTGCTGTGCATCCCGAACTAGAAAAATCACTGGGTGGGACTTTCCTTAGCCTTACGACCTACACCAACAAGAGGCTTACTTGACTTGTCTATTCAAAGCTAATCACTTTTCTATTAAACAACCAATTGGGCTATTTAAGCGCAACTAAGCTAATATGAGCCGGAGAACGCTTGCTTGCCTACATGCTTTCAAGAGGGCTTATCTTAAATTAAAGAAAGATGATTAGGCTTCTTTAGTTACTCTTAAACTAAGGCGCCAGCTATTATTCTTATTTGGGGGTTCAATTTGAAGTGCAGTTCCGGACGTCCTGTTTATGCCGAATGATATAGTTTTGACGTATAATAGATTTTGTTGTGCATACTGTACAACAAAGTCCATTCCGATTACTACTTCACACACAACACAACTTTTAACCGTACACTAATACAAAAATTTATTAGAGTAAATCCATAAGAAAGGTGTGAAAATTATTTCCTTATTTCAATATTTGAAAAGCATTATCCATGCCACGACGCCATTTTACTTTCAAACGACCCAACGACCTGGCCAACACAGTTCCCAGGTGGGACCTACGCCACAACGGCCTCACCAGTCCTCCATCACCATCACCACCACTCTTCCCTCTCCCGCCGCTTGCCCCACCGCGAGCCACCATCTGGGCTCCCTTCTCCCGCACAGGCGGAGTCTGCATCGGGCGGCGGCTCTGCCTCTTCTTGAGCGCGACCACATCCATCTCCGGCTTGAACTTCACAAGCCCGAACATGAACATTCGCCGCCTCGAAGTCGCCGACATCGACGTGATCCCGGTGATATTTACCCGCTGCACCCCAGACGGCTGGAACAGCTCAGATTTCGTGAACCGGAGCGAGATCGACCGGTTCCTGCTAACGGACCGGAGATCGAATTCCTTCTTATCACCACAGGGCTTGTGAAACGACGCTGCTTTAACACACAAGTAATCGCGCTTATGATACTCGTTCGCTTCCACGCCGTCGATTTGGTTAGTATCTTTTCCGAAGAACACGACGTTGTCGTTTCGGGTGAGTGATTCGGAAGCTGACCCGGTGGAGAATTCGAACGGGTCCTGGTCGGACGAAGTGCTAATGCGTCGGTTTTGACAGGAGGTGTCTAGTTCGTGATCGTAGCCGTTGATTGGGAGGTCGGAGAGAGAGAGAGCGTCTTCTTCTGTGTCTCCTAATTCTCGAGAGAAGGAAAAATCTTCCGGAGTATGTATATTGTTGTAGTCTTCCATTCTTCTAGGGAGAGAGGAGAGGAGAGGAGAGGAGAGGAGAGAGAAGGAAAAGAAATGGGAGTGAAGTGATGGGGTAGAAGACATATACGTATATACAGAGCAAGGTAGAGGGGATCATGGGATGATTGCTTTGGAGATACGGTGTCGGCTTCTAGAGCGGAAGCTTCCTTTTTTTGGGGGGGCGGGGTTTCTAGAGGGAGAGGAAAATACGTGACGGAAGATACAACTAGGGCAGGTAAGGTTTTATTCGGAAATAGTAGTAGTTGTTAAACTAGAAGCTCTGCACATACGATACTTGTGAAGGTAGGGTGTGTTCGGAAGTCTTTTTATTTTTTAGTTTTTTAGATTATGGTAAAAATAAATTTTAAATTTAGGAGGAGTGTTTGATAAAAATATACAGAATAAATTTTGTGAAAGTAGTAAAAAAAAATGAATGAAAATGTATAAAAGAGATTTAGATCTCTTTTTGAGTTTTTGCTTCTAAAGTTTAAAATGGAGAATAAATTCTGCATTATCCAAAACAATTAAAATTTAGAAATGAGAATGAAAAAATACAAAAAGAGATTCAAAAAGACACTCTCAAACACCCCATAGGACTTAATAATTAAAGTTTAATAAATCTTACTGCAATGTAAAGCACTTATTATGCAACTTGAAGCATTTTTAATATTTTATTCTAAATATTTTTTTGAGTTAAGTACTTAAATTAATATTTCAATGAAATAAATTAATTGATCAATTATTTATTCAATCTAACCTCTAAAAAATAAAATAAACATCAAATTCAAGAAATATGATAGATTAAAGTAATTAAGATTAGTTTTTTAAAGAGAGGTTCAATTACTCTATTCATTATTTTATCACAATTAGTCTTGTATTTTGTTTGAATAGTGAAACAAAAAATAAAATAATTTCAAAAAATAAATAAATTAATATTATCTGGAATATTTATCTACTTATACTAAAAAATTGTTAAAAATCATCTATCCTAAAAAATTTATCTATCCTCGCTAAGAAAATAAGAAATGAATATAAAAAAGTAGTAAAAATTGTTAAAAATCATCTATCCTAAAAAATTTGAATTTACAGTACCGTAAAAACCTATTTTCGAATTCAAGAGATTTAAAATTCAAAGGAACATGTGAAATGTAAATTAAGTTATCTATTTATAAATTACAATCTCATTAGTCCATTTAAATAACGTAGCTGTGATTAAATTGTAGAATTTGTTTATATTTTCTCATTCATCTGAATTTATATCCTAATTTATACTTTAAAATTTTAATAGTTAGATAACTTCATGAAATATACAATACGAATATTGTTGTTGAAATATGTCACATAATCATTTAAGATAATTGTAAGCTCCATCGGCTCCGCTCCGTCACTATTAGTTGGAACTTCCGGGCCGTCTTCAAAAATATCCTAATTGTTTATATCGAGTTATATATTTGTTTCTTTCTAGAGAGTCTGTCTTAAGAAGTGGAAGAAATCAATTTGTATTTGTATTTAGTCACTCCCGCGACTTTAGAGTCGCTCTAGCGACCTAGTCGCTCCAGCGACCAGTTCGGTTCCTCTATAAAACCTAATTAGGTTTTCTGGAAAAGTTAACGATTTAAGAAGCGAGATCTATTTTGTTTTCGAAGTGCGGCTACAAATACTAAGAGGCAAGCATTCAAGGAAAAGATATAAGGAAGACTTGTGGATTCAAGACGCAAGTAATCAATCATGGTGTGGCGAACGTGGATTCGGCAAACCAACCTTGATACAATTGTGAGAAGTCTTAGTTGTGAGTATAGGTTTCTTTGTAATCGCACAATGATAATTCTAGTGATTGATTTCTTCCGGTAGTTTTTACCTTGTTAGGGGTTTTCCACGTGTACGCCGTGTTATGATTATTAACTCTCTATCTAAATCTACATATGATAAATCCGTGTTAGGTTAGTACATAATTTCAATAATATTAATATAAATGTAAGTAATATAAGATAAGAAAAATCGTATCATGATAAATTTGACTTTTGAAGTTTTATCATTAAAGAAAGGAAAATAAATAGAGAATATTTTATTTATGTATTTAAAACTTGACTCATCCCATAAATTATCAACAAATACAACTGTTTGAATTCTAAATTATCTTATAGTTTGAATCAATTTGATTTTGAAATATTAAAGGATAAGTTTATTTAAAAAGTTTAGACCATGACACTTGTCAATCTTAGTGTGGAGTCTGGAATCCACTCTTGACTTCTCGGGTTGTAGAATCGGATCTTCTCAGATGATCTGCAAAACACTCAACACTAAGTTAGTACACACCGGGGGGGGGGGGGGGGTTGGATCTCCGGTGGGCACTCCGACGATCAAGTTAGCTCTCTAAAAGAATGAAAGCAACTTCGAAAGTAAGCTTTAAGCGCGAGTGTGCATGTACCTTTGATTGGAGTGCTGCCGGGGTATTTATAGAGTAGGAGTCCAACCGTCTCCGGAACGTCCGGCCCAGTATGTAGGACGTGGTCCGAAGAGTGCGGGAACGTTGCCACGTGTCCCACGCCGAAGCGGATCGGAAGGATGTGCTTTGCACGTCTTCTACCACGTGTCCCACGTCCGAGTGAGTTGGAAAGGTGCGCCTGCACGTCCCTTAGAAAGCGAAGAACGTGTGTTCGTGCTTTGGAAACTGAATTACCGGGTGTTTATGAGACGACCTGGTCAAGAAGTCGCCAAAGGGGATTCTGGCCGAAGGTCGGTGCGGATTGTGACTGCACTGATCGGCGAGGCCGAGCACAAAACTCGTTCGGAACGGCCGAGCATAGGCTCCGGCCGATAGGCTGTTCGGCCCAATCCCAGGTAAGTTTGGGCTTCGTGGAGCCTCTGAATATGATGCGGCTGATCATGGGCCGGGGGCCCATTAATGATTATTCCGGCCTACTACACTTAGCACGGACGAAACTAGTAACAGACTAGGGGGCCCGAATCCCTCCAAAAAATTTTAAAAAACTTAAGACCTATATATACATTTTAAAAATTATAAAAAAAAATTACATTTGGGCCGTCCGTTTCCCGGGAAAAAAAAAGAAGAAGATCTCACCCCTCCAAAACGTCGAATCCTGATTCCGCCCTGACCCTTAATGCCCTACTTACTAAAGTTCTCCCTGCAATACTATATACGTAAAAAGTTTAATAACCTCTGTCCTAAGATTGTGTGTATCTATTAAAAAAAAAAACATATCTAATTCTAAGTTCTCAACGGTTTACTTTATGAAATAAAATGAATTTGTAAGATAGTTTACACATGTAAATATATATGACCATATTTTATTAATTGTACAAGTAATTTGAAATTATTCATGATACTTTTTGATGATAATTTTTTTTGTACTTTGTATCGATATAAATTAATAACACGTTTATAAGCTAAGAATATTTTTAATATTGATCCAAAATCCTACATCCATTCCTGATTATCACTAGTATTATTCATACACTCTCACATTACAATAAAATTGTAATATCTCTTTAACAAATGTGATATTTTTATCTGGGGAGTTATAAAAAGTATCTGGGGTAATGGATTATAAATTCAATTTACACCTCAGGTTATTTTGGAGAATTGAGGTGGTAGACCTTTATATAACTCTATAAAAGTTGCTATTAATTTATTTTCAAACGATAAGAAAATTACGTTAACGGATATAAGTTATAAGACGTTACCTAACATCAATCATTTGAGAGTCCGCGATAGCTAAATCAATTAGCTCATGAAATTAGAAATGACAACCCAAGACATAATTATTTCATAACGGGGAAAAATTAAATTAACAAAAAAACCCTTCTTGCAATAGAAAAATAATACTCAATTTTTGCATATCGATATATCTGAGCTCTTGATATCCCAGTTGAGATTGCATAAAAAAGGCCAATTAATTATCTAGCCCCAATTAATTAATAACTAAATATTAATTATAATAACAGTATTTTGGAAAACTTTGGAAGGATGGTTAAGCTGGTTATCTTTCTTGATCTACCCCCAATTATATAGTTGGATTAGTGGGAAACAAGAAAAAGTCACGCCGAAATTGATAATTGAGATTTATTTTATTTTTATTGGAATTAGTAGAAGTACAAGTAATATATTCATTTTCTAGAAGAGTGATGTTTGTCTGGTTGTGATCAGGGTTATTTGTGCTTTCATCTCTCAAATAACATCCAATCAACCAAGTTCCACACTGAATTTACAAGCAAAATTTAAGCCATTTATTTTGTGCGTGTTACGTGTAAAAATAATATTATTTCAGAGTACAAAATTTGTCCAAAAGCTGTTCAACTGTTCGGATAGCGTTCGGACAATTTTTTATACTTTAAAACGATATCATTTTGACATACAACACGCCCACCTCCGACCCCAACTCCACACACACTAAAGGTGTAAAAGATATGCAATATTTGTTGGTACATTCACATCAAACTCATCTAGTATTGCCGTGATGTTAACATTTATTATATAGTTCCAAAGAAGCTCTTTTTAGCATTTTATCCTCTTATGTTAACTCGTGTTATTACAAAATAATTATTCACTAATTTTGCGTTAGTATCTTGACATTTTTTAATATCACCCATTTATATAGGACCGAGCCCAAAAATGTGAATACAATCGTGAAAAAGAACCCAAAATCTTTTCTTGTTTTTAGCCGGCACTGGTTTGTTATAAATCTAATGAGAAATGTTAAGATCTCAGAAATAGAATGTCAAGAATATACCAAAATCAAAGTAATTAATCTCGTACTATACTACCTGGTACCAGGGGGTACCTCCCGTACTGGCCCAAAATCGGTACCACCAAACGTCTGTACCGTTCCGGTGAGAATACCGGTGGTTCTGGCCAATACCGGCAGAATATTGGATCTTGGTCGGTACCAGTTTTTCTTTTCCTTTTTTTTTCTTTACTTTTTATGTATTTTTTAATTACATTTACATAGCTTAATTTTTTTCACTTTCCTTGTAAATACTCCTAATTAAGGAATGAAAAATTATAATGCAAAAAGAAAAGTTAACATTATTTTTTATGAAAATTAAAAGAAAAAGTTAGCATTTTTTAAATTTAAAGTTAACATTCCTTTATAATTTCGTACATACGTGAAAATAAATATTAATTTTTCTTTTTTCATACCTTAATTTTTCTTTTTTCTTTCGATACTTTATGAATGTAATTTTCCTTTTCAATTTCTCTAGACATGACAATGAGTGTTAAATTTTTTTTATTCACTTTTCATACCTTAATGTTAAAATGAATATTAATTTTTCTTTCTAATCAAGCATATGCCAACTAATTTTATAAATTTTGTTGATTAAATGATATTAAAATATCATACGTTTACTATTCCTTTCAAAATATTATATTTTCTGAGTTATTTTTAGTTGAGGGTTTACTTTATACGTCAAATATAATCTTTTTATAAAAAATATTAATTAAAAAAATCACATTATTTTTAGCGATAAATCCGAAATGATACCCTCCCACCTACTGTTGCTGGTACGTAAGTAATAAAATCGATTTCCTCGCCGTTATGAAATTAACAACGCAATGAACCTCACAGAGAGCCCACCACTGATCACGTGGCTGGGCCATGGGGTTTCCCTTCTGCCTTGGAAATACCCACCCTTTATCTTCTCTCTATCTTTATTAAGTACTTATTTTTAGAATGTTTTTCATCAAATACTTAAATTTTTTATTTATCTTTTAAATAATTTATAGATATTTACATTCATTACATGTTCCAATGTGCCTAACTTTGAAGAAAAAATAATTGCCCAATACCGCTCATTCAAACATTTTCCAGTTATGCTTTTCGAATTTTATTCTTGAAAAAATTACTAAAAATTTACCATAGACTTAAAAATATTTCAGGATTGAGATCAAAATATTTTGATAATAGTTGTTGAATATAAATAACAACAAACTACAAATCAACCTTATATCAAAATATTTTGTATTTGTATTTTTTTATCAAATACGTTACCATAATTCAACCCTATATCAAAATTTAATTTTTAGTTAATTTTTATCAAATATCTTACTGTGAGTTCAGAATATTTCAGAATTATAGTAAGCTATTTGTATTTATCAAAATATTTAGTGCTCACGATTAATTACAAAATAATTTTTTTAAGTCAACAATAAATTTTTAGTATTTTTTTGAGAATGAAATTTGGAAGCATGATTGAAAGAGGTTTAAATGAGTGGTGTTGGTCAATGATTTTTCACCAAAGTTGGACGCATTCGGATATGTGATGAATGTGAATATTTTTAGAAGATTTAAGAGATTTTTAACTTTATTTTATAAATAAAAAATTAAAAAATAAATCAAGAAAATACCTTACCATAATTCAACAACTTTTTAAAAAAAAATTCTGAGCTCACAATTAATACCGAAATAATATTTTAAGTCAATGATAAATTTTTAGTATTTTTTCGATAATAAAATTCGAAAAGCAAGACCGAAAGGAGTTTGAATGAGCGGTGTTGGTCAATTATTTTTCTCTAAAGTTGGGCGCATTGAGACATATGATGAATATGAATATTTTTAGATGATTTAAAAGATTTTTAACTTTGTTTTATAAATCAACAAAAAATAAATCAACAAAAATACTTTACTATAATTAAACAATCTTTTATCAAAAAATTCAGAACTTGCTGTTAGTCCCGAAATAATTTTTTAAGTCAACAGTAAATTTTTAGTATTTTTTTGAGAATAAAATTCGAAAAGCACAACCAAAAAGGGTTCAAACGAGCAGTGTTGGTTAATTTTTTCCTCCAAAGTTGAGCGTATTGAGATATATGATGAATGTGAATATTTTGTGATGATTTAAGAATTTTTTAAATTTTGTTTTATAAATCAACAACAACAAAAAATAATAATAAATAATAAATTAACAAAATACCAAACCATAATTCAACATCTATTTATAAAAAAATTCTGAACTCACAGTTAACGCCGAAATAATTTTTTAAGTCAACGTTAAATTTTTAGTATTTTTTTGATGATAAAATTTAAAAAGCACGACTGAAAGGAGTTCAAATGAGTGGTGTCCAAATTAATTAATCTTGTACCGTACCACCCGGTACCTCCCGTACCGGCCCAAAATTGGTACAACAAGACATTCGTACCGTTCCGGCGAGAATACCGGTGGTTCCGGCCAATACCGGCGGTACCAACAGAATACTGGATCTCGGCCGGTACCGGCTTTTCTTTTATTTTTTTTCCTTTTTTTAACTTTTTGTATATTTTTTAATTTAATTTACATACCTTAATTTTTTTTGGGGTACTTATTTTAAGGTCATTTCTATTAGTCTTTATTAAGTTTTCATCCCATACACTTTTGAACATTAATTTCCAGTCCTCATTTTCTGTAAATACCGAACCAGCCCCCAGTAAACTCTGACCATGGTTTATTCGGATTACACCATAAGCCCCTAAAATCACGGTGACAGAAAATCGATCGCGCCGGAATAGGAAATCTCGTCCAGAAATCCCTAAAATTAAGCCTAAAATGATAAACGTAATCCCTAAAATTAAGCCTAAAATGATTCTCCAAATTTAACCTCACCAAATCAAATATCCCAACTGTTGAGTTCTCACCATCAATTGACTGGACCACGGTATAATCCATAGGGCCTAACATGCCTTCAGAATTTTCATTGTTGCCGTCTCGATTACCAATATCAAATATCCCAACTGTTGAGTCCTTAACAAGTACCTCTATGTCTTCATATTCGGCATTTTCTGCAAGCCCGAACATCGTACCCAAGTCGTCATCGTTGTCCAATAGTAGATTTTCATTGTCAACCAATGAGTAACTCAACACCACGGATTCAGGGTCCAAAGGATGCCATCTATCACATACCTTGTTCACCACCTGCACAAAGTTCCAGCTGCGATCTATCCGAATTGCAGCAATCTTTTCATTATGCCTACAAATCAGTATCAAACCACCATCCATTGCAACAATCATGTAGCACAAAAGGGGAAAAATCGGTATTACCTAATTTAAATGTCAAGCGGCAACGTGACACAAAAAATATAGTTGCCCCAAATTTACAATGTTCAGCAAATATACCATAATTACTCAAACATATTATCACTTCCAAATTTACAATGTTCAGCAAATATACCATAATTACTCAAACATATTATCACTTACAAATTTACAATGTACAGCAAATATACCACAAATTTCCTAATGTACCATAATTTTAACTTACCAAATTGACGAACATGGTAAATTCCCATTAAAATTTGAGTTATGGTCGTCCATGGTATATTTGCTTGATTTATGGTAAATTCAGACAATACGCATGGTAAATTTTGTCACCCCCATCAAAATGCGCATTATGGTGAATTTCGTAATCATTATGGTAAATTTACAGATGGTAAATTTTCACCAGTATGTCAAACCCTTTGGATTCGGTGCCCCATTCGAATCACAAAATTAGACCCACAATGCGTTAATCATCGCAATAAATTTTGGGTTTCAACATCAACCACCGTAATATCGACATAACGAAAATAATCATCAGAACTTACCAAAATCTTCAATCCAAACCGGTGATTAAATACTTCCGGGCAGAGAACTTCAAGTTCCAATAATGGGACTTTACGGGGCAGAGAACTTCAAGTTCCGGCGATTGAACACTTCGGGCCAAAGAACTACTTTTTTCCGGTGATTAAAAACTTCGGGACAAATCAAATCCGTAACAAAAATAATCTGTGCAAAATTCGTGAAAAACAAATCAAATCCGTAACAAATCAAATCCGTGACAAATCAAATCCCTTAAAACTACCATTTCCGTAACAAATCAAATCCGTAACAAATAGTATCTGTGAAAAAATTCGTGAAAAACAAATCAAATTACTAATATTTCGGCCACATATAGTAATATTTCCATAACAAATGAAATCCGTAACAAATCAAATCCCTAAAATTAAACCTAAAATGATAAACGTAATCCCTAAAATTAAGCCTAAAATGATTCTCCAGATTTAACCTCACCAAATCAAATGTTAACTACACAAAGGGTAACATGGTAAACCATCTCTCAAAAGTAATGGCAAAATTGTCCATCTACACTATTATAGGATGATAACATAATTCCGAAAAGTGGATGGGATGAAAAACTAAGTCGGAGGAGTTGAAAGGACCCTAATTTAATTTACCCATTTTTTTTCACTTGCCTAGTAAATACTCCTAATTAAGGTATGAAAACTTATAATGCAAAAAGGAAACTTATGAAAATTAAAAGGAAAAGTTAGCATTTTTTTAATTTAAAGTTAACATTCCTTTTTGTGAATGTTAACATTCTTTTTTTTTTGAAACTTAACATTGTTTTTCATTTTAAAATAAAAAATAAATGTTAACATTCTTTTATGATTTCGTAGATAAATGAAAATAAATATTAAATTTTCTTTTTTCATACCTTAATTTTTCTTTTTTCCACTTTTTGAATGTTAATTTTCCTTTTCAATTTCGCTAGAAAAGAAAATAAATCTTAATTTTTTTTCCACTTTTCATACCTTAATGTTAAAATGAATATTAATTTTTCTTTCTAATCAAGCATATGTTAACTAATTTTATAAATTTTGTTGATTAAATGATATTGAAATATCATAAGTTTACTATTGTTCTTTGAAAATATTATGTTTTGTGAGGTATTTTTAAGTTGTAGGGTTTACTTTATCGGGCCGGATCCGGGGACACATAAAAAAATACATAAAAAAATACTTCATCTCAGCCATTAAAACCAATGGCTGAGATTAAAAAAGACCCTCTCTCCTTTCTCTCTTTCCTTATACGTTAACCCTCTTTCTCTCCTTCCCATCACGTTCTCTCCCTCCTCACTTCCCCACACACCTTTTCCCCTCTCAATCTCCGGCGAACCCAACTTCGACGACGGCGTTCTTGATCGATTCGATCTCCAACTCTAAAAAAATACAATTTCTACAATAAGAGGTCTTCGTCAATTATAGAGGAGTTGATCCCTACAACTCCAATTTCCTCCGTGAACTCTTGGATCGAACTTATACACTCTGGGTCCTCAACAAGGCATTCCCCCTTTTCTCTTTTTCGCCCCTTATTTGTTATGGCATTGTAATTCAATTTGGATCGATTTGCCTTGTTGATAATTTTTTAACAGTTGTGTTTTTATGTGATTCTAGTATTCGGTGAATGAAGTGGCTGCCGCTAAACTCAAGCAAATATGTTGCCCTTCCCATCACGTTCTCTCCCTCCTCTCTTCCCCACACACTTTTTCCCCTCCCAATCTCCATCGAACCCAACTTCAACGACGGCAATTCTTGATTGATTCGATCTCCAACTCGAAAAACATACAATTTCTACAATAAAATTGATATTTGCTTATCCTTGTGAGGAGTCGTGGGCTTCTCCGACATATCAGCGGGTAAGTTCAATTTAATTATTCATGGAGGTTTGAGTCCTTAAAGGAAACTGTAAGTTCAATTTCCTATGTCAATTAACTCGTTTGGTTTAATCTGTGCGTTTTGACTTGCAAACTATATATTGGTCTTAATTTTAATTGATCTTAGCATACACTTGAGATTTTGTTGGGTGCCCACTACTAATAGTTGATTGGATGAGAGGATTTAATGCAGTAATATTAGGGATCGTCCTAAGCTTATCACTAATGAATAGAGATCATGGTTCTCTATGATGCCCTGCAAACTTATCACTACTGTTGAGTGATATATATATATATATATATTTTTTTTTTTGTGGGTTATTACCATTATATGCCTTGAGCGTCCATTACGCTTTTCCGGCTCTCGGCTCTATTCCTTGATTATTCAAATTAGGACGTTTTAAAAATCTAGAATTTTACTATTTTGGTATTATTTGGATTATTAATTGCTTGTGGACCTTGATTTATGAAATCGTTTACTATCTAATGCTTTATATTTGGCCTACTAAAAGGTGAGCAATGGAAGAACCTTTTGAATTAAATGATTTTGGAGAAGATAATTCTCAAACTCCAAATAATGATGTAGAAGGATTAGAAGCACCGTCAAAAGGGATGTCTTTTGAGACAGTTGAAGAAGCACGAAAGTACTATGAAGATTATGGTCGACAAAATGGTTTTTGAATTCGTATTAGGACTTCATCCAAAGGACAAAACCGGTCGAATGAAGTGAGTTCTATGCTATTCGTTTGTGCAAAAGAAGGAAAGTATGTTGCAAAGACTGATAAGGATGGTGTCGTTGCGGGGAATGATGAGAGAAAGGAAGATGAGAAAGTGATACCAAAGAAAAGAGTTCGAAGTTTGTTCAACTAATAAATGTGAATGCAAGGCTTACTTGCGGATTAAGCGTGACAAATGGAGTAGCAAATGGGAAGTAACAGTTTTCAACAACGCTCACAATCACGAATTAGTGACTCCATCTAAGAGGATGAAAATGAAGTCCAATCGAAACATGCCTAAAGCAGTTAAGGTTTTGACCGAAGCATTTCATAGAGAAAATTTAAAAATTTCTAAAATTGCTTCAATGTTTGGTGGCGACCACATTGGCTTCGATAGTAAAGACTGTTATAATCACTTGAGAAATGTGAGGCATAGAGAGCTAGATGGCGGGGATGCACAATCAGTCCTCACATACTTTAAGAACAAACAAGCACATAATCCACAATTTTTTTATGCGATTCAATGTGATGAAAGTGCGAGGGCAGTGAACTTTTTTTGGGTGAACTCTCGATCTCACATGGCATACCGTTATTTTGGGGATGTAGTCACATTTGACACAACATATCGAACAAATAAGTATGATATGCCTTTTGCACCATTTACGGGAGTAAACCATCACATGCAATCAATACAATTTGGATGTGCACTTTTACAAGACGAGACAGAGGTAACATTTTTATGGTTGTTTGAGACATGGCTTGAAGCTATGGGAGGACGTTATCTTACTTCTATCATCACTGATCAAGATTTGGCAATGAAGGGAGCAATTGCCAAAGTCTTTCCCAACACACGTCATCGTCTATGCATTTGGCATATTAAAAAGAAATTTTTTGAAAAGTTGTCGCAAGTGTACTATAAGAAATCAAAATTCAAGAAAGGCGTGAAAAATTGCATTTGGGAGACATATAAGAAAGAAGATTTTGAAGAAAGATGGATGGCGTTGATGAAAGAAAATGAGTTAGAAAGTAATGAATGGCTTCAACAATTGTATAATATACGTGATTCATGGGTACCCTCTTATAATCGCGGTACATTCTTCGCCGGTATGAATACTACTGGACGTAGTGAGGGCGTCAATTCGTTTTTTGATGATTTTGTAACTTCGACAACAAATCTCAAAGATTTTGTTGTCAAGTATGAGCAGGCCTTGAAGAGGATTGTGAAAAGGGAACGTGATGAAGATTTTGAGACCGAACATAAGTTTCGGATTGTGGGTGACAATGAATTTTTGTTGAAGCATGGAGCAAGAGTTTATACAAGAAACGTTTTCAACAAGTTCAAGAATGAAATGAATGAAGTCTTTCGTTACAAAGTTGAAGATGTAGGAAATGCAAATGGATTCCAATTATTTGTAGTGAAGTCAAAAGTTTATGAACTTAAAAAGTTCGTCGTGACATTGGATTTGCAAACCAATGAATGTAAGTGTGAATGCCAAAATTTTGAATTTGTTGGAATATTGTGTGCACATATTTTGAAAGTGTTTGTTCGACTAGATATTGATGCAATACCGGACCATTTTATTCTTCCACGATGGAGGCAGAAGGCCAACAAATTTAGGATCATTGATTCTGAAGGATTGGTGCATGATGATGGCAAAGAAGAATCTGAGACATTAAGACTTAGCCATATGTGTCAAGAAGCTACTAAATTGGCTTGCTTGGCCTCTCCATCAAATGAGGCATACACAATTTACATCGAAGCTATGAATGATCTGTTCGAGAAGCTAATAAAAGTTCCTTCTTATGTGCCTCCAGTTGATGTTTTGCATGAAAAAGATAATTTAGATTCTATTGGGCTGTCTCAGATATTGCTTTCGGATCCGAACATCTCACAAACCAAGGGCAGAAAAAAAGATGTGACGGGAAAAGGTGTTTGTAACGACCCGAAAATTCAAATGATTTTTTTTTTATAATTTAACTTAAAATTTTTAAAATGATCTATAATTAGTCAATTAGAATTTAATACTTAATTAATATTAATTTAAAAAGAAATTTCTCAAGTTTAAAATTTAAAGCATAATAAAAATAATTAAACTATTATCTCAATTTCTAAATAGTAATAGTGGCGAAACAATTTAAATAACACGACTAAAATTAACCCCACACACGGGGACCTTCAGTGATCTTCCGACGGACTGATTACTGGTACAACCAAGGTTCCGCTATCTCGGGATCTTTCTCCTCCGCTTCGGTAGCCACCACTTCTGCTTCTGGTTCAGGTTTAAATTCGAGCTCGTCTCCTACATCTGGCTCGGGGCCAGGGTACAACGTACCATGAGTATTGGAACCCAGTAATATACCAATTATCCCTTATGAAACCCCCATGAATGCAAGTATACAATGAATAGATTAATTTTAACTTTTAATATTATTATTTGCGTGGTTCAAATTACCATTTCCATCCTTACACCCATGCTTAGATTCCCATACGCTATGTTTCCAAGCGATAGATTCCCATACACGGGTCGCGAACCCGCACGGCTCAAGATCTAACTCGACTCGCAACACCAGCACGGCTCAAGATCTAGCATGTAACAATTCTCCAATCCATCACATAGTCAATCCACAATCAACGGTCTCATAGACCTCCCACCTTTGGTACCACCATCCGCGTCCTCAGCTCCCCAACCCATGCGTGTCGAGCTTTTAACCAGCCTCGATCCCGTACATGCTATACCATGATCATGCGTGTCGAGCTTTCCGCCAGCCTCGATCCCGTACATATCAGGAGGTGGCAGCCGGCCTAGACTGTATGGATGGTACCCTCCAATTTTTGCCAGGTTAAGTCCCCTAAACTAAGCCATGGCACATAACACATTAAATTTTTTCCATTTTTATTATTAATTCTAAGTTGCATGCAATACGTGGGGTGACTACGTTTTTCATGCAAAATTCTCCGCAATTAATAACTAAAAACATAAAAGAACATGCTATCAATAATAATAATTCAACACTTGCATATCTCAAAATATACCTACGAAAGTCAGTCTTGTAAAAAAAATCATATAAAATCGCCCAATGGTCCGATTATACTCTAGTTTGTGCCGTTGCGAAGCTAAGACTGAACCCTAACTATTTCATGTTTATCACTTTATTCAGTTCTCAAGGTAACTATTTCAAAATTCCAAATTAACGTAATTCACGCAGTTTTATACCCTTGTCACGAAAACGGCCATAAAATCCACTCCGGGACTCCGTTTGAGCCCCGAAAAATTCCAGAACGTACATAAGATTAAGATCTACATCTTTCCTGAAGAAATGATCTCAATTTAGTTTTGTTTCGGTTCCCAAACGATAGCCCAAAGTGGCTGGAATTTTCGGACAGAATCTGTTGCGAGATTGCCGACCGCTAAAACGGCCATATTTTCCTTTTCCGATGTCCGTTTTAGACCCGTGAGATGTCAAAACGAACGTTAGACAATTTTCTACGTTTCTAGATCAATAAACACGTGATTTATATCCAGAAAAATTATCGTTTTGCAGCCCGAAGTGGCTGTCCGAAATTGATTTATTAACTCGTTTATACTAATAATCTAACACATTACATACGTACACGCATGAATTTCATAAAAAACGATAATGTAGTACTTACCTGTATTTTTCTTTCGCGTGTGAATAAACACTTCGATTCTTCTTTCCACCCACAAAAATCCGTTAGATCACGCGCGAATAGAGCGAAAACGAGAAATCTAGAGAGAAAGAGAGAGGGGCTGAGAGAGAGAGAGAGAGAGAGAGAGAGTTCTGCCGAGAGAGAAGAGAGAGGGATTTATGGGAAAAATTAGAATTTAGGAAGTTAAGAAAAAGGTGGAGGAGAGAGTGGGGATAAGGAATGGGTTAGTGGGTTAGTGGTTGGTTTAAGGGTTATCTATAATTATATTAAATAAACACTATTTAATAAAATTTGGATTTAAATATTTAAAAAGAAAAAACGTTGCGCATAAAATTAAAATTAAAATTTGAGGTCTTTACAGTGTTAGCATACCCTCTGAAAGATTAAAAAGCGCTATCGAGTTGGCATTAAACAAGAAGAAAAGAAAGTGTAACTTATGCAAGAAGTTAGGACATGATAAGAGGATTTGTCCCGATAATCCGATGAGTAAACCTCACAAAGGTAAATTTTCTTGATATAATTGTTCTTATTTTCTTGGAATAAATAACCTTATTTTTTTCTAATCGAAAATTTTCTTTTGCAGCCTTAGAAGTAGAAGTACAATATTCTGATAGTGAGCAAGAGTTAACTTAATGAGATGATGGAGTCTTTTTGAATGTCAAATTCTGGATCTATGCCCTTGTTTATTTCTTTTATATTCTAATAGCGACCAAGAGTTAACCACTACCCTTTTTTAGCCGTTTGTTATTTTGTTTGTTTCAGTTGTTTGTTATTTTGTTTGTAGTGATTGCATGTTGTCTAAAACGTTCAATTTGACATTGGGGTTTATGCAATGTCATTTTTTCCTCGCCAATTGCTTTTTAAATGGCTATTGTAATTTACAAACCAATGTCATTTTGTAATTTTGTAATGTTCAAAATGACATGGGGGTTTATGCAATGTCATTTTTCCTTCTTTTTATAACTAAGTGTGTCCGGACTAGTTTACAGGTATTCAAATTTACAAAATGAGGTGCTCAACATGCTTCTTGCTTCTGTGTATAACAAACCCAACAAGCAACAATTACGCTACAGCCTTTAGAAAAAGGTACTGCACTCAATTGATTGGGACATACACTAAAATAAGTCCTCAAAGTCCACTATTATTTTCTGGATGATAAGCATAATTAATGACAGCAAAGAACAAATGTAATTTTTGGTTTGGAAGTACTTCGAAAATGACGAAGGTTGTCCCGCATGGGGTTTATGTTTTTGTGTGTGGTGAGTGAATTTTGATTTAATAAGAAGTGTTTGATCACCAACAGTATGTGTTTTGTGTGGGTGAGATGGGGATGGATGTTGGACATCTTTTGATTTAATAAGAAGTGTTTGAGATTTCCAATAAGAATTTTGTTTTTATTTTCGGCCTTTGTATACCACTAACAGCAATTTCCACCTAAGGGAGGTAATTCTTGTAATATTCTTGTACACTGAGCGAAGCGAAAGTCTAACTAAGGACTAAATAATTGAGAAGGCACAAACCAATGTGAATCATAGCACCAATTAGAAAAAAAAAATTCACAGGAATATATCAAAGATCACAAAAGCACACTTCCATTGACAGAACCCCACTCGTTAGAACAAGAGCGAAAAAAAGGAAAAAAAAAAGAAAGAAAAAAAAAAGTAAACTCTGCAAGTTGGAATTCGAAATATAGAGGCAACACGAGTGGAGATCTCCGGCAAGAGTAACCTCATCTTCGGTTTCGTCGAAGACATTTATCCACGCAATCTTGACAGAGTTCAGATAACCATACACCCCAACGACCACACTTCCAACTCCAACCCTGGTATTGCCCTTGAATCACCTAAAAATTAAGAACAAGCTGAAATCAACGGTTGTAGTATAGACCCACAACTAGGAGTTTGTTGCATTCAAAGATTAAAGTTGAAAGTTTGTATTTCATCCATCAAAAATTTAATTTGAATAGAGCAAATCCAAACCACCCTCTTTCGCAAGGTAAGGCGAAGACAAGAAGACAGAAAAAGAGAAATCAAACAGATCAACAAGGCAAACCAAGTTTCGAAGCTCATTGAGGAATAAAACCAAACACATGGTGCTCACACCCACCTATCAACCGCAACATATTTGCTTGAGTTTATCGGCAACCGCTTCATTCACCGAATACTAGAATCACATAAAAACACAACTGTTAAAAAATTATCAACAAGGCAAATCGATCCAAATTGAATTACAATGCCATAACAAATAAGGGGCGAAAAAGAGAAAAGGGGGAATGCCTTGTTGAGGACCCAGAGTGTATAAGTTCGATCCAAGAGTTCACGGAGGAAATTGGAGTTGTGGGGATCAACTCCTCTGTAATTGACGAAGACCTCTTATTGTAGAAATTGTATTTTTTTAGAGTTGGAGATTGAATCGATCAAGAATCGCCGTCGTCAAAGTTGGGTTCACCGGAAATTGAGAGGGGAAAAGGTGTGTGGGGAAGTGAGGAGGGAGAGAACGTGATGGGAAGGAGAGAAAGAGGGTTAACGTATAAGGAAAGAGAGAAAGGAGAGAGGGTTTTTTTTTAATCTCATCTCAGCTGTTGGTTTTAACAGCTGAGATGGAGTGTTTTTTTATTTGTCCCCGGATCCGGCCCGTTACTTTATATGTCAAATATAATTTTTTGTAAAGAATATTAGTTTAAAAAATCATATTATTTTTTAGCGATAAATCCGAAATGGTACCCCGGTACCTATCGGTACCGTTACGTACTGTACCATAATAAAATTGGTACCCTCGTCGGTACAAGATTGAGAACTTTAACCAAAATGCTCACTTGCCGCCTCTTCCCCTCGGTATTGACCAAAATGTTCCATGGTAATTTGTTAATATAATGAATCTATTCTTCTCAACCAAGTTCAATCCCCTATCCCCTTTGAATCATACTGTTCACATTATTACATTGCTTATAAATACCGACCATTTTCCCTTTTTAAAGTTATTCATTGAGAAACTAACAAGAAACACGCCCGGGGGGGGGGGGGGGGGGGGGGGGAGGGGAGGGTGGTTGGAGGAAGGATGTTTCGCTTTCGAATCAATCTCAAACTCCACAAATCGATGTAGGAGTTCCCACCCAAACCTTCAGTTATGTTATTTTCATGTTATCTACCATGGTTGAGCTTTAAAATGTGTACCAATGGATGACTGTTGCGAACCCAAAAAAATCAATGGCCAATCGGTCAGATCAGGCAATTGACCTCCTAGGGCAAACGACTGATCAGGTCGGGAGGTCAACTAATTAGGGCAACTGATGGATGGAGTGGATGGCCGACTGTGTTGGTACAATCAACTAATCAATACTCCTGATGACCAATTGTGCTGGCAGTGAAAACATGAAACCAAATCCTACATTTACACTATGCACATGTCACACGTAGTATCGTAAAGAATTTCTATGAAATTTCATGAGAGCATGAAGTCTTGTTCAAGACTATGTTATACTATTGTTATGCTAATATGATATTGACATCATTATTTCATTTGTTGTTGTTATGCTGCCAGTTAATGTCATGCACGTTGTTATGCAAAACTTGATGAAAGTATAGTTATCATAACTTAGGAATATTAAGTTGGTGTAAATGACGCTTGGATCAAGGCGACAGAAGTATTGTCGAGTGATTATTGTAATTGAGTTCACCTTTAGGGATAATTAGGGTTAATGGATTAATAATCCAGGTGACTTCGGGATTGTTGTGAAGACAACGAATTTCAAAGGGGTATGACCAGGGTTTTGATTAGTCTTGAACTAAACGTGAAGAAGTTAAGATAGGCGATCTTGAACTGAAAGTTGAGGTAATTAAGATGTACATGTTGGCTGGACTTGATACCCCACATCGTTTATATTATGTATTGAAAGGGCCCCAATTAGAAGGGGGAGAGGTATGGTTGATGTTGACTTCAGGATCATTTGTGTGGGCAACGAATCTTGAAAGGGGCGACAATTAGGGTTTTTGAGCAATCTTGAACTTAACGTGAGGTAGTTGAGATGCGTTGATTGGATCTAATACGCTACGTTCATGTAGGTCTAGCTAAGGCGGGGTTGGAATTGTTTCAAATCGACAGTAGAAAGTTCTTTCCTTGCAAGGTCAACAGTGACTTGGTCGAGTATATAACTTAATGAACGAGTTTATCAAGACCCATTGTACGTATCGACTGGTCAATCCTAACTAAGACCTTTATATTAGAGTCTGAGGGTAAGACAGATTTTCGTGAAGGAAATCCTAAATTCACATAAGTTAACGGCTAGTTATAAATCATATATTTTTCTGTGTTGTTACAATATGTTATATCCTATACATACATTATTTGTATGTTGTTTGTCAGGTGGTGCTTTTTATTGAGTGTCACAACTCATGCTATAAATTGCTGCCCTGGCATATCATGCCAAGTGTAGACGAGCAGCAAGAGATGCAGTTGAAGCAGCAAGACCCCTGATACAACGGTGACAACGAGTTGTAGATTCTCTTTCCTTAGATTGCTCTGTAATAGATTATTTTATTAAAACAAGTGATCAAACCTCAAAATGGGTATTTAAGTAAACCGTTACAAATGTACTCCAAAGTTCCGTTTCCTCATTAATGAATGATATTGTTTATTTTGAATGTTTGTTTATTTGACAAATTATTTTACAAGTATTTTCTTTAACGTTATCGAAAATCAAAACGTTACATTTAACGTTATCTCATATTAACATTATCTAGAATAGAACTAACGTTAATACATTTAACAATGTCTTTCCGAATACATGTGAAGGTAACAACATATTAAAAAATTTTGTCATCTGTTGCTATTGAGTAACTTCATATTTGTATTATAGGTGAAAAATGTATGTTCTACCATATATGTTGAAACGGGTAAAGTTACTTGTAAATTTAAAGAGAAAAATAAATGTTAAAGAGAGTGGGAAAGTAAAAAATTGATAAATTTGTATTAACGAACTCGCATCTATTATTACGTAGTTTGTTTTGTCAAAAAAAATTTGAACTTAAAATTTTGATAATTTAATTAACGGTGACTAATTTATCAAAAAGGAAGGTAATTTCATCATTATATGTCCTTTTTCAATCTTAGTGAAAAACAATGAATGAAGGGTAAATTTGATATTGGTGTTTTGGAGTGAAAAATGTAACATGTGTGGTGGCACAAAACTTTTTGTTGATAAGTAACATGTGATTGTAATTATTATGACCACCCAAAAAACACGGTCCCTACTCCATGATGAATGCTTACATTAAAGTATCAACGGCTGCAGCGTGTTCAGGGCCATCGAAATCCCATGCTCTTCAGACACACACACACACACATTTACCCCTATTTCACGAGAACTGTTTTCTTTAATCCCCACAAAATACAAAAGGGATAAATCACACCCCAAAAATAGGAAAACAAACACGACTTTAAAAAGAAAAGACATATAAAATGGGACGAAAATAGAATGTACTAAACTCACTATCAAACTGGACCACAGTTTTTCAATCATCGCCTTTCACTGATGGAGCGAGGAGAGGACAGTAGAAGCGGTCGTCCTGCAAGAAAAAAAAAACTTCTATTATTATATAGAAAAAATAAAATTTTCCTATGAAGTATACAAGCTTACCCATGCTAAATATTTTAAGTTTTTTTATGAACTATATATATAGTCAACCCTGCATAGTAAAATTCCTGGCTCCGTCCCTGGCGTTTCACTTCTTTAACTAATTCTTCCCATGATAAACTTCTTCAACTTATCACTCACATGACAGTTCTTTTTGTAGATTTTTTTTTTCTTTTTGACTTTTGTGAACTTCTCATATATCATGATGTTCAACTTGCACACGCATTGTACATGTATACCCGAGCTCTAGTATAATTTAATTCCGAACCCCCCAAGAGCATGAATTAACATAATTTGAAATGAATATATAGTTAATAATCCAATTTTTTATAAGATAAAATACACAACCACTTCAGAAAGAAGCCCAAATTAATAGGTCAAAGATTAAGATGAGGATGGGCTTGAAGGTATTAGGGAGGAAGTTCCATGGCATCCTCTGTCTTGCTATCAACTTCCCTCCATACAAAATATTTTTCATGGTTTAGAATTGAGTACAAACGTGGTAGAAAAAGTTGTAATTATTCTTTGCAAAAATTATTAATTCGACGGTTCGTAATCAATAACAATTAAGCGTTTGTATTATTTGTTCTCTTACCTCAATGAAGAGGATTTTTCTTAAGTATTAATATATGAATTGAAAATAACAAAAATAAAAAAAAAACGAAGAGTCAAGAAAATGAAATAAAACGTTTCCTTGAATAGTAAACTTAATGATAAACTTACATTCGAGGAGTTATGCCAAAATCCAAATGCTTCGAACATGCAAGTTAACCAACTACTATTTATAATTCTATGAACTACTGATATAAACTATGTACAGCTATTCCTACAACTATGATTTAATCTACAACTAACTACTAAAAAATACTATGCTTAAAGAAACAATATGCCTTTGTGGGTCTGATTTTTTTGGGCCTTTTTCTTTTGATTATTTCTCCTATTTATAGGCCACAATTGAAGAAGCTTGTTCATTACCAATAATTTTGCATTTCTCGCTTCAATTTGAATAACTCCCTGCCTTAGAATCATGATAGGATTATGGTCATGCACACGCAACTTTCTTCACATGCCTTTTCCCTTCTTTTTAACACCTGTCCCAGATCTACAAAGTGCAATATAACCCTATGAATTCTTTCATGATGCTAGTGAAGAACTTCAACTGCCAATAACTGTCACATCTCAAACGCGATGCTTTGTATTTTGCTAACGTTCTTCTAATCACGTGCACGCATAACCTATGCATAACCTAATAGCAAATTTGCTTAATTAAGTTACAGCCTTAGTGATTGGGTTGGTGTCATATGCTTGGGATCTCTAGGAAAATTTCTACCTTAAAATTTGAGAGTCCGCTTAACGTAATGGCATGGGTATTTTGTTGGCTTTCTTTGGATGGCAAATTATTTTCAATAAAATTTCTTTTGACTCTTAAAATTCATTCTTTCTTCAAGTGGGTTGATGATGAAAAAAAGAACAGAACAAGAATAGATAAGGATTTTCTTTGCTTTATTTTAAAGAAAAGGTTAAAGAAAATAAGATGAAACAGGAAGAAAGTCAATTGAATCGATCAAGTACTAAGAAAATAAATTTGTTTGATGAGGACAAGATGCTTAATTGGATATAAAGAATCTTCAAACATATATAATTAATAAAAAAATACAATTTATAGCAAACGATTTTAATTTATATAGTCCCCTTTTTTGGTGTTGATGTTTTTTATGAAGACCTAAAATCTTCGTTATTCCTGTACAATATGAATTGGGTTCATCCCAATTCAAAAGTCAACAAAATTAAAAAGTGATCCTCGTTATTATCGCAGATTACGTTATGTTGATATCAAATTTTACGGATCATGGACTCGTCCATATGTTTACATATATGTGTCTGTATCTTTATAAACTACACATATATAATATAAATAAAGACGAAATAAGTAAACTATGTAATTTATCTTAACCCGCCATAGATGAAATGCATTAACTCTGACTAAAACTATAATTTAATGAACTTTAATTATAATTTAATGAACTTTTATTATAATCTCACTTGTTGCTTATTTAGAAAGAAAGTAATTTTTTTCTTTTCTAGTTCCCTGGTTCCTACGCAAGCGTTACATCGTATTTAATTTCATAAACTTACGGTTGGTTTCCGACATAAGTTAAAAACGGGAACCACATCAGACGTTATTCGCCGTTTTGGGTTGTTAAAAACGGGAACACTGCTCGATTGTGGGCCCAACTTTTAACCTGGGGATAAAAAGTGGGACCACGTAAGGAAAAAGCTACCGTGCCGTTACCGGACATTACCACCACCCCCCACCAGACCCATCTTTGTTCTTGCCCTGTCCTTGAGGTTTTCTTCGGCAAGATCTGCTCTCTCTCCCTCTCATTTCTAGACGCCTGTGCTTTGATATTTTTGTTGTCTTGGGTGAGAGAGAGAGAGAGAGAGAGAGAGAGTCAGAGAGAGAGAGAGGAAGGAAGAATCAAAGTTTGCAGAGATCTGCTTCTTCAAAAATTTCATTTGCAGTTGCAGGTACCAGATCTTCCTATAAGTTATGCAGTTGCGGGTGTCTGTGTTTGTTTGTGGGTGGTATTTTTGTAATTTTCTTTTGTTTTGGAAGAGATTAATGTCTGTAATGGACCCATTTATCTCTGACAAAAAAGGAAAAAATATCTGGTCATTAGCATTGTCTCAGATCATTGTCATCAATCTTAATCACTGCGTAAAGGACTAAAGTCTCCTTTTTAATTTTTTTGTTGTATTTGCATTTGGTTTCAAATTGGAAGAGAAATTTGATGTGGGTATCACGTTTATTCTTAGGATCTTCCAATTTCAACATCTGGGTATTGCACCATTTGTTGTCTGTTCATGAATTGGATAATTTTTGGCTTTGTATTTTGGTTGGATTTGGCAACACGTTTCTTTTCTACTGGATTTTTTCCCCCCAAAAGCCTTGATAATGGAACAGTGTCACAAATTTGTCACCGTAGCTGTAGATCTGTTTCCTAATTTACACTTCCTGTTACAATTCATAAATTTGATTAGTAACCCACGAAATTCTTAAGTTGGTCTCTCTCTTTTTCCTGCATACCCCACGTTTTTGGATTTGGCTTCTTAAGACATGTGGAGATTTATATTCCATTCGATATGTTCATATTATGCATTATAATCCCTTAAACTGCATTTTGTGTTTACAAGATGAATTGATTGGGAAATGGGGAAGAAAGGGAGCTGGATTTCTGCTGTGAAGAAAGCTCTCAGCCCCGAGTCCAAGGAGAAGAAAGAAAAGGTATTGGATGATTTCGAGTTCCATTCTCTGAATTACCTTTCCATGTTTTGGTGTCGTATTTTGATTAAGCCTCTTTCAATTCTCATAGCAGAAAGTAAGTAGATCGAAGAGCAAATGGTTTGGGAAACACAAGAATCCAGATCCGCCTGTGGTGTCTTCAAATCCAGCCGTTTCATTGCCTGCCCTTGCCACTCCTCCTATAGAGGAGGTAAAACTTACAGAAGCCCAAAATGAGCAGAACAGCCATGCTTATTCTGTTGCCCTTGCCACTGCTGCGGCAGCAGAGGCTGCGGTTGCCGCTGCTCAGGCTGCTGCGGAGGTTGTCCGGCTTACAACCAGGACCCGTTATTACTCTGGTAAATCAAAGGAGGAAGTAGCGGCAATCAAGATTCAGACAGCATTCCGAGGATACTTGGTACTAGTCCCCTTTTAAGAAACATATAATGTGATAAGTTCATGTTCTGTGTATTGTGTAACTGATTTCCTTTTCAAATTTGGAAGCTTTCTCATCATGTATCTTTTAGTTTTGATAAAGTGAGAGAAGGTTTCTTGCAAATTCTGAGGTTACGCATTCCTTTTGTTAGCTGAGAAAATTTGCTTATACTTGTAGATGGATGAAACAATGCCCTACCCACTATTTGGGATATCAGTGTGCGAATCTCCTCTCCATGACTACTTTTTTGTTAATTACCTGCATAATTTTTTCTTAGGCAAGGAGAGCATTGAGGGCCTTGAGAGGGCTGGTGAGGTTGAAATCTTTGATACAAGGGCAGTCGGTAAAACGTCAAGCTACAACCACCTTACGATGCATGCAGACTCTGGCTCGTGTGCAGTCTCAGATTCGGGCCAGAAGGATCAGAATGACAGAGGAGAACCAAGCTCTCCAGAGGCAGATCCAAGAGAAGCACGAGAAAGAGCTCCAGAAGTTGAGAGCTTCTGTAAGTGCACTTTTAATCGTGATTGGTGTGTCTGTGATACGATTGTGTGTTTTTTTGTTTGTTACTTTTCCTCTACTGTGGCGAAGGAGAGAACGTGTGAGCGTGCGTGTGTATGTGTTTGTTTTAAGGAGCCTGAAGTGTTGTTAATGTTCCTGAATTGAGTTCAATTTAGGCCAATCTGGGATCATGAAGATACAGGAGAAAGGAAAGATGAAAAACTAAGAAGATAATGAAGTCAAGAGACACATCTACTACCTCTGTTTCGTATTCCTGGCTTCTTTTTCGTTAGTTGTGCCCTTAATTGGATGAACCAATGATTTACTTTTGTTAAAAAACTTCTTTCTATAAATCAGGAGAAGATCTCAATTAGCTCTTGTGAGAAAGTTTTCATAATCATCTAAGAAAGGTTAATAAAAAAGCAATGGACAAAGATTTTAAGAGATCCAAAAAATTGTGAAAAAGTACCAAGTATACGGGAAAAAGTGTTTCTTTGGAGCCGTTTTCCTATCCATTTGTAAATGTCTAAACAGATCGAAATACAACTGTCAGGCAGCTCCTTTATCTTTCAGCATACACACGCATGAGAAACTGTTATTATATACTCTCGTCAATTTTATAATAGGTTGGAGGAGATTGGAATGACAGCGTGCAATCCAAGGAGCAAGTCGAGGCAAGCCTACAGAGCAGGCAGGAGGCTGCGGTGAGGCGAGAAAGAGCATTGGCTTATGCATACTCTCACCAGGTAATAATATACTTCCACTCTTCTCGAGGCTCCTCAAATGTCTTATTTTCATACTGGATTCTTTTAAAGGATCATATTCATTGATTTGCTAAATTAGCTAATTTCTTGGTAGCCTGTCTGATTCTCACTGTACCATATGTGATATCTTAATGTCCTTTTTGTTTCTCTGCTCTCAAATATACTGAGAATCAGATAGGAACGGTCAACCTTTACGTTGCGATTACAAATGGTCAGATGAAAATTTAGACTCAATTGATCCATGTCCTCCACTTCGATAACGCCTTAGGTGACATGCTTAGAACATCCTGAAAGCCCTTTTAGTTTTGTGGGATTTGGTATCCCATGGAAGTTATTTCCATGTTGTTTTACATGGCATTTAAATGATGCCTTTGTGCTGCTATACATCTTAATGAGGACTTCTATTCTCTTTAACACTAGTTAGGCTGAAGATCAGTTTTGTGATTTTTCTCTAAAGAGCTGATTCTTATGTGTTTTTTTGGTACTGCAGTTCGGAAATACAGATTAATCTCCAAAATTATATATAGAAATATCGCAAATAAAGCCATTCCTTGTGTTCCCTGCCATGGACTACCGAATTCAGCATTTTTCATCACATATTGTGCTTGTATCAGCCATAAAACCATGAGGAGTGGACACCTTTTTGCAATTATTTCCTTGGATACTCCTCCTTCCAAGCACCGAAGGGATCCTGTAATTTAAACTCTTTTGTGTGTGTGTGTGTGGTTTCTGAAGAAAATTATTGGCCCCCATAATATAGTTTCTCAATATTCAACTGAGGATAGCTCTGAAACTAGTGTAACGTTTTGTGCAACAGCAAACGTGGAAGAACTCTAAATCCTCAAACCAAACATTCATGGATCCAAACAATCCCCACTGGGGATGGAGCTGGTTAGAACGATGGATGGCAGCCCGACCCTGGGAAAACAGGAGCGCACATGACAAAGAACTTAACAACAGTGAATATGCATCCGTTAAGAGCGCGATGAGCCGATCCACATCCGTTAGTGAACTCAGCAAAACCCATTTTCGTCGCGACAGTAAGCCCTCTCCAACCGGACAAAAACTTATCCGGAGATCACCTTCCAAGGCAGCATCAGTTGCTTCAAAAACCGAGGATGATTTGAAAAGCATGCTTAGTGCTCAGTCCGAGAGGTACAGGAGGCACAGCATTGCAGGGTCCTCAGTGAGGGATGACGACAGCCTAGCAAGCTCGCCCGCAGTTCCCAGCTACATGGGGTCCACAGAGTCGGCAAAAGCAAAGTCACGGCTTCCGAGTCCGTTAGGGAACAATGGAACGCCACCGGAGAAGGGATCAATGGGATCTGCCAAAAAGAGGCTGTCATTCCCCTCCTCTTCTCCAGCTGGAACAAGGAGGCACTCAGGCCCACCTAAGCTGGATTCTGGCTCTCTGAAGGACATCAATGTGCACTAACAAAGAGGACACCAGGGATACAAATACTTACTCATTTTCTTCCTTTTCTTCGCTCACTTGTACGGTTACAAATACATATGTTGATTGTCATGTAGTAGCTAGGGATCGGTTTTCGGTGTGCAACTATTTCATTTGGAAGACTCATTGTCTGATTATGTTGTTCTTGTGGTTCTTCTTTTTTTATTCGAAATTCTGACCTATTTATATTCATAAGCTTGATTTTGATGTATGGATGAGTACCTAAGTGGTTTAGATGCATGGCACTTGTACTGTACTACACCAAGCATATTAGATGGAATGTGAATCTCTGGTACTGCACAATGTCACTAGCAGTTCAAATTTGGTTTTTGCTGTAGTATATATTCCACATTTGTTCTTTGCGGAGCTGTGCTGCATTGGTTCTAGTAAGTCGAAACTATTGCAGGTGTTTTGAAAAGAATGCAATATATATGCATAAGAAGTCGAAGCACTAGAACGATATAGGTCTCATGTAAGTCTCGTACGAGTCCTTTAATTGAGTATCAAGTGAAATGGCTAGAACACGTTCACATTTCCAAAGGCCTGAATCTTTCCGTAGAACAGAAACAACTCATCTTTTTTGGAGGCCCCGCTTTGATACTTTTCGCTTTCATTGCTTGGAAGAATTCTTCGGTAACTAATTTGCATTATAAACCAACCTAAAACTTAGGAAAATTTGAAAATTTTGATGTAAATTTCGTTTCCATTTCGCATTTACATTGCCCAACTTTATGGAAGGGGAATATAAATATTGAGCATATGATTAGATACTTTGCTTGGAGGTAACTTGTGAAAAACACTACTTTGATCTGCTTTGTTTGTGAAAAAGGCCTGAACTTTTTTACCCACGTGACTTGGGATTAAAGAATCAAAGTCTGCAGACAAATAACATAGTCTTTTTGGAGTAATTTACAATTTAAGAATGCATTATTCACACCAACTCTAATTTACAATTTTTCACTAAAATTTCAATTCTTTAAATTTGAAACTTTAATTAAACACATTTCAATATTATATTTTTTGTTAGAAAAAATCATCGATATCTTTTCAATGGTATCAATTTCATAAGAAGCAAATCTATTATCTATAACGTTAAAGTTATGGGTATGCACAGAAATTTAACCAAAAGAAAGCCGAATGTTGTTGACATTACAATTTTATATCAACAGATAAAGCGAATAAAATGGTAATTTAGGAAAAATGTGAAATTAAAATGAATCTTCATTTTGAGAAAAAGAGTAAATTATACTAACCTCTTTCTAACAAATACATTCATCTCCCTATAGTTTAAAAAAATTCTTTACTTTTAAATCTATTAAGCAGTTACTTATATCGTTTGAACTAGTAAAATACCATTAGTCAAACTATTAAAACTTCAATTGATTTTTTTTCCCAGTAAAATGAACCGTAATATAATTCACATCACATCTCAAGTAGTTTATGTTGAATATTTGAGTTTTTGGTACAGCTTAAATAAACAGACTTGGTCAAGTTTGCATTCGCTCACTTCAATGAAAAAAATTAAGAATACAAATTATTCGAATGCACGTGAGACTCATATAATTATGAAAAATTTTACGTACATTCGACAATTTCAAACATATTTATATCTGAATGTTCATGAACAATTTGTATTCGTAAACCTATTCCACTTCCATATATGGTGGGGCCAAGCATTTTGACAGGTACAATAAAGTTATAAATAAATGGCGCGAAATAAAAGGGTGAGTTGGCAGTTTCGAGTCATACCCGAGTTGACTCTTTTTAAGCGGCAAAAAAAATTAGTAATAAAGTCTAGCATGATCAGGTGGGAGTTTGACTCAATTAGACAGAAGAGAAAATGATGTTTTAGGCCTTTTTAATTGATTTTGATGGTTAGGTGGTTTGTTTACATAAACTGTTAATTAATTAGTGTAATTAAACATCATTAATTAGGAAGATGTGCCCCCACAATGTTCATATCAAATTGCATCTACAACTTTATAAAGGTTAAGTAGTTTAATTGGAATCAATACTATTCCTTTTCAAGGAATTTAATTAGATGTTTAATCCTTTTGAATTGAAATCAATATTTAATTGCAACCAATATCTTCATGTTCAACTTCTTTTTCGGTCTGTTATTTTGAATTGCAGTAAATTTTTAATTTTTTTTAAAAGTAGACTGAAAGTAGTTTGGCTTTGATAGTTAAATATTCTGAGGCATTGAACTATTTGAGAGAGAGAGAGAGATTTATAAAAAAAATTGCATATTTGTAAAAGTTATATAAAATCATTCTAACTTGTTCAAAATTATTAAGGAGTGAATAAAAAATTGAATTTTATATAATTTTAGTGGGTTAATTATTAGTGTAAAGTTGTGTTTAGTCGTTAATACCTGTTTGAATGAGCTAAATTACTTTAGATTTGTCATTTTTCCTAATTTTTCGTTGAACTATTTGTTTGTGTGACAGAGAGAGATTTATACCAAAAAAAAATTGCATATTCGTTCTACCTCTTCCCAAATATTCAAATATTTATAAAATCATTTTAACTTTTTCTTTTAGCAACTAAAATATTTATATTCAATTAGTTTAACAAAAAACAGAAGATATATATCTTAAAGGAGTAAGGTAAAATAATCATTGTCTGTACGGAAGGCTAAACTTAACAATTTTAATAATTTATACCCTTAATATTTGCATATACATAAGTCATGATAATGAAAATACGCTGACAAAATTTTGAGAATGAACATGTCTAGAAACCGTCGCATATATGCACGTGTGGCTCACATAATTACGAAAGAGTTCACGTGCATCCGATATTCTCGGATACATGTGTTTGGATGTACATAGAATATCTGTATTCCTTGACTGAGTCTTGTTGGCTGGGCTATCTCTTCCCACGAGGGAGAGGTGTCATTGTTAAGAAGTAAAGACTCCTCCACTGCTATGCCCGTCCAGGATGAGTTAGTACCTTGAAGTGAATAGCGAATTTTTTTGTCAGTGCTTGGAACTACTGGTGGTAAGTGTCAGGAGTGTCTGAAACTACCGATAGTAAACCTTTCTAACTTTTTTGGGCAGTGCCTGAAACTACCGTTTAATGGCTGGTACTACCAGTAGTAAGGAGATGCACGAGAATCCTATTGCAAGATCTTTAAGATTTGTTTTCCTAATCTAATTAGGATTTTACCTTTTCTTATTGTTTAGCGATTTGTTATATATATATATATATACATATATATATATATATATATATCTCTTTTGGGAGGTTTTCTAAAATATATGCTTTGGGATATGATTTGTTATAAATACCTTTGAGAGATTTTCTAAAATATTAAGAGATCTATCGAGAGAATATAGAATCTTTAAAAAAGAAAGAGAGAGAGAGGTAAGAGAAAACACATCTTAGAAAGATTGTGAGAAGACTTGTACTCATTTATTCGATTCATAATGGACTGGTGTGGATCTTATAGTTTTTTCTCGCATTGATGTTTTCCATGTATATCTTGTATCTCGTTTATTTTTTCGTTTCTTTTTCTATTACGCACGTCAAATTGTTTTGTTTTTCGTTCGGTGATTTATTATTCTCAAGATACATAAGAGGCGTTGTGGGATTGAACGTTGTTTGTTCGATTTTCTAATAGTCATTACTATTTTATATCCAAACAATTGGGGATTATCTAAAATAGTACTATTTTGTCTTCAATATGATTTTGGCAAACCTCGTGGGTAGAAAAATGAACGGCTTTGACACCCAAATTAGACTTGACGAGCTTACATTTTTTTTCATTAGATTGTTTGGAAATATGGAATGACAACAAATTTGGTACAATGTGATATTTTAGAATTACCCAATTACTTTCAAAGATTGTTCCAATGATAACGAGCCAAAAATATCAATATACATATTCATACCCAATGTAGGGTTCTGGGTTGCAAATAAAACTTACATCATAGGGAATGTGGAGGGCCAAAATAACAGGGCCAAACATCCTTCAAATGAGAATGATTGGGCAGGGATATGGGCCGTGTCGGCAACGTAGAGCTTGGGCCGGCGTATTGACCGAACGGATTTTCTCTGAACAGGTCAACGAAGTAACATGGGACCAACTTCGGCACCATAGGCTTCGGTCAAAGAAGCCGAATGGATCTACTACGATGGTGGGTTGTTTTATGGGCAAAATCTAAATTTCGGTTTCTGGGAGTCTCAATTTCAGAATTGCATGGAATCTTCAAGCAATCAAAAGGTTGAAGCTTCGAAGATGGAGAAGAATAAGATCAGGGTGGTTGGTGAGGGAGTTATGTCGCAAACCGATTTCATAATAGAGCAGGGATAAGGGGAGGCACTGAACAGGGTTGGGCTGGTCTGGGGTGGCCCAATCGTTTTTTTTTTTTGCCTTTCTTTTCGTCAAGTATTATGCGATTGTATTAGGGCAAAGGTCGGGATCTGGTTGGTATCTTGCCAACATATGAATGAACGTTCAGTATCGGGGTGTAATTTATTTTTATCTACATTAATATAATTTTCTTTGCTAATAAAAGAAAGCGTTTGAGGGCCAAGAATTTTTTTTTTTTTTTAGGGAAAGGGAAATGGCCGAATGAAATTTAGAGGAATCGAAATATAATTCTTTTTATAACTTTCAAAATTTAAACCTAGGTCCAAAATTTTTTAGAAAATTTTGGAGGCTGGTTTGGCCCCCCTTTCTCCTCCGATCTCCATGTAGTTTTATCTCTATCTCTTTCCATGACGGAAAGCCGGAGAGGTGTCATAACTATTTTATATCCAAACAATTGGGGATTATCTAAAGTAATACTATTTTGTCTTCAATTGATTTCGGCAGTAGTCGCAAACCTCGTGGGTAGAAAAATGAACAGCCAAATTAGACTTGACGAGCCTACGTATCATGCAAGGACTGAAAATAAGCAAACTTAGAAATAGTAAATATTCAACCTTTCTGGAGAGTATCACTTTATATTTTTACTTGTATATATTTTTATTAAATCTCGCATCAACAAATTTCATGGATAGAATATTTATACACGTATTTTTTTGGGTTGTTTAGAGATAAGGAATGACCTACATAACAAGTACTTTGATAACTCATAAAAAGAGAGTACAATGCAAAAACGAGCCAAAAATATCGATATACATTCATACTTGATGTAGGGTTCTAGGTTGCAAATAAAACTTATTGTTTAAATTTTTGATCCCGGTTCAGTAGCCTAATCAAGTCAAATACTATCATGTTCAAGTTCGGATTATTTCTTAAACGAGCCTAAAATTAAGATCTGGATTCAATTCAGACGAATCGAATTTGAACAAATCATTAATTGAGTTTTGAAACAATTTGCAAAATGCATGTTCGGTTTATTTGCAATCTTAGGGAAAGTTAAATAATTTGTTTGGAAACCTGTGTAGACAGAATCAGGGCCGACCCCGAAAGTTTTGGAACCCTAAGCGAGATCACTAAATAGAAACTTGTACATTTTCATTTAAAAATTTAAATCAATGAAAAATACTTTTAAATTAAACTAACAATAAAAATTATACACCCTATGTAGGTTTATGTTCTTTTATATTTAATTGATTCGAAATATAAGTTACTATTTTATACCAAAAAAAGTAAAAATTTTAAGTATTGTAAATATGTATTTGCTAATTACAAAAGGTTATTTAGTATGCCATTTAGGTCTATTTTGGCATAAAAATTAACAATAGAAGAAAATTTTACTTTTTCGAATCGTATTAACAATGGTGAAACTGAAAAATTAAAAATGAATTGATATCATATTAACAATGGGAAACTGAAAAATTAAAAATGCATTGATATCATATTAACAATGGGAAACTGAAAAATTAAAAATGCATTGATGATACTAGTAAAAACAATTCATTAAAATTCACTTTAAGTGTTTTTTTTTCTCAAATATTGGTATATTTTAACCGTTATGACAAAATTAAAAGAGAAACAAGAAAAATTGAGAAAAATAAAAGAACTTAATCCAAACAGAAACAATGATAAAAAAAATATTTTAAACAAAAAATAATAACATATAACAAGCCTATAAACAACTTTATATTATATTAAGCTAATTTGAAAAATAGAAATCAAAGAAGATATAATTGTGATTGGAACAATGTCTTGTTATTTGGATTTCAAAACCGATTGATGAACCTTGATCAAAAGAAAAGAAGCCGAACAACAAACCACTGAAGCAGCATATGCATTCGTTTTGGGCCTAAAACTGGGGTCCAAGACGGTGGCTTGGTAGGCCTATGCGTTGGATCGGTCTTGGATAGAACAATATACATGATTCGAAAACATGTGAACTCCATACAATAACGAGGAATTCATTTGTATTGAATAACTCGAAATACATATATATATATATATATATATATATATTTAAATTTGTGCACACAATTGAGTCGTAGCGTTACTCGTGATTTTCTGGACTAATAAAAAAAAGAAGTGGGTGGATATGGTTGTTTAATTTATTTAAAAGAGAAAAGTATTGCTAAGACACAATGCTTTAGAAGCCAAAAGTGTGCATGTGGGTCTTTATTCTTTATTTTATATATATATATATATATATATATATATATATATATATATATATTTGATTTTTTCTAATAATTGATTTTGCGTCAACTTTTTGATGATTATTAATTTGTCTCGACAAGAGATTTTCAAAAAGTATTAAAATATTTTTGGAAAACTAAAAAAACACTCAGAAAAATATAAAAATAAATCAAAACAACGTCTGATTGAGTTTATTTTTCGTATTTAGAATTATTTTTATTTTTAAACATAATTTTAAACTTTTTGGTTCCTTTTGTTAAAATGAACCAATAAACTACAAAAAAAAAATGATGAAACAAATGAAAAAATGAGATGATTAAGTTTATGAAAGCTCGTTTTGGCCTAACTTAAGTAAATTTATTATTATTGCATCATCTTTTTATAGTTTATTGGTTCGTCTCGACAAAAGAAATTTAAAAAAAATATATACAATTATGTGCAAAAGTTAATTTTTTTTTACTAAAGATGAAAAATAAGTCTAAACAGACGTTACTTTGATTTAAATTTTTTCTTTTCTAATTTTTTTTAGCTTTTCAAAATATTTTTATACTTTTCTGAAATTTATTGTCGAGACGAATTAATAATCATAAAAAAATTAGCGCAAAATCAAAAATTAGAAGAAAAAACAATGAAAGAATAATTCAAGAATTACCATAGTCTAAATAGACCATAAATACATTTCATTTGTTAAGTTTGCTGTAATGTTTTTATTTGTGTTTTTTTACTCAAAACGATATTATATGAGTGGGTGGATTTTTAAAATTTCAGCCAAACACATTTTTCATAACTTAAAATAAAACTACGTCATTTAATACTAAACTACATAGTATTAACGCGAGCAAGAGCTACTGTTCGCGCCTGCGCCTGCACCTGCCCCCGGATCCGAGCCGAAAGGGCACCCGTTAGTGAACTTCACAAGCATCATTACGACCATTTACTTCTATTCCCAAGGCAACTGTCCAAATGTTAATTGAAATGATTGTAGTGTTTGGAGCAAATGACAAAACTAGCCTTCTCCCATTTTTTCCCAATTTAAACCCAGAAATGCTATCCCCAACCTATCCCACGTGGCAACCCTTTTTCCCCTTTTGCAAAATACACGTGATTCCTCGTTATCCACACCTCCAATCGGATGAATAGAGGACCAATCTACCGGGTTTTCATGAGCGTTGGTTTTTAAAAATGTTTTGGGTAAAATGCACTGACCTCCCCTGAGGTTTCTGACAATTGCAGGGACCTCCCTTGTGGTTTGAGAAAATGCACTAACCTTCCTTACTTTTGAAACTATTATCCTCTTTCCCTTTGACTATTCTGAGGAGTATTTGTCACTGTGGGATAAAATGCACTGATCTCCCCTGAGATTTCAAATAATTGCAGAGACCTCCCCTATGGTTTTAAAAAATACATCTGTTGAATTTTTTAACTCACGAATTTTATTATTTTTTTAAAATAAAATTTTTTTTTTTTTACAAAAGCAAGTCTAAGTAATGTTTAACTCCAATTTATTATTATTTTTTTCCTATTCTATTGTTAGGAAATGAAAAAAATAATAAAAAATTAAATTTTGATACTTTTTTTGGAGAAAGTAGCAAGTCTCACACTTAAAATGTTTCTGTTATAATTTATATCACATAAAAATCTTAAAGAAGCAAAAAAAAAATAAAACCAACTCTTTACGCTTAATTCGACCTAATTTTTTTATTTGTAATTTTTTTTGTCTTTGTTTAAGTTTTTTGTATTTTTCTATTTTGCCTTAATTTTTTTGTAAATTATTGGTTCGTCTTAACGAAAAGAATATAAAAAGTTTAAAATTATGTTTAAGAAGTTCACTAAAGACGAAAAATAAGTTTAAAAAAACTCAATTTTTTTAAAATTTAATTAATTATTCTTTTACTTTTATCAAATTACTTGTCGATACAAATCAATAATTTACAAAAATTTAGCGTCCCAGTTTTGTCTTAATTTTTATAGATTATTAGTTCGTCTTGACGAAACGAATTTAAAAAGTGTAAAATTATATCCAAAAACTAAAAAAAATATTAAAGACAAAAAAAAATCAAAATTGATACTATTTTTAATTACTTTTATCTTTTCTAAATTTTTTTCAAATTAGTTAATATTTTTTTAGTTTTTCAACTTCGATTGGCGGCACATTCATCGGTTGAGAAAGTCCAAGCACTAGCGTTTTCTGTTTTGCACCATTCCCACATCGCACATTCTTTATAAGGGCATGCATAGTAAAGTTTTCCTTTGTTTTTCTCATTATTTGTCACCCTAAGAATGGCATTTGCTCCGCAATGACATATTTTGTTCCGAGCCCTAATGACGCTACTAGTACTAGACGACATGTCCATAACTGTAAAAAAATAAATAAAAAAATAAATTACATCACCACAAAAAATTAAACAACTAATGTATTTATAATAAAAATTAAACTAATGTATTTGCAATAAAAATTAACTTTAAAAAAAAATACTTACCTTTGCTCTGTAGTAAGTGAGGTCAGTGCCAAGAAAGCTCAAGAGAGGTTTTATTGCTTTATATAGCCACCAGCAGGGGTACTTTTGGCATTAAGAAAAAGTTCAGTGCTGACATCATCAAAAACTAACTCCTCCTTAACAGAAACTAACGGGAGGGGGGAAAATGTATAATAGTTTCTAAAGTAGGGGAGGTCAGTGCATTTTCCGAAACCACAGGGGAGGTGGCTACAATTGTCAGAAACCTCAGGGGAGGTCAGTGCAATTTACCCAAATGTTTTTTATCTTTATTTATTTTTTATTTTATTCTCTTTGCATCAAATACTTACAATTATTGATTTGTTTCTTAAATCGTCCCAAAATATTTACATTATAATCACATGTTAGAATGCGCCTAACTTTAGAAAGAAAAAATGACACCGCTCATTCAAATCCCTTTCAGTCATACTTTTCGAATTTTATTTGCGAAAAATACTAAAAATTTACCGTCGACTTAAAAAATTATTTCAGGATTAATCAAAAGTTCGGAATATTTTAATAAAAGGTTATTGAATTATAGCATTTGTTAATTTATATTTTATTATTATTATTTTGTTCATTTATAAAATAAAGTTAAAAATCTCTTAAATCATTAAAAAATATTCACTTTTATCATATGCTCTAATGCGCTCAATTTTGGAGAAAAAAAGAACGACACTGCTTATTTGAATCCTTTTCGATCATATTTTTCAAATTTTATTCTCAAAAAAATACTAAAAATTTATCGCTGACTTATAAAAATATTTTGAGATTAACCGTGAGTTCAAAATATTTTGATAAATAATTTTTGAATTTTAAAATTATTGTGAAGTATTGTCTAAAATTTTTAAAATTTCGATCCTGTTTTGTTCGTAAATAAATATGACCATAATAACAGCGAACATATAAAATTCTTTAAGGACAATATTGTCATTGAGAAAAATAATAAGTACTTGCAAAAGTCAAGTGTACTGTCGTAACTTTGCATAGAAGGAAGAGATTTTTCTAGTGTTAACAGAGCTCGTTGGAGAAAAATATAGTTTCCTCCCCTCGCCACCTGTCCACCCCTTCAAGCTTAATTGCAGCCCTTGTAGATCTTGCCCAACTCGATCTACGCTCTCCTTTGATTTGGGAATTAGGTATTTATATATTTTTTGTTTGGTTTTCAGATATTAATAATATGGATTATTATAATCCTTATATGGTGTATTATAATTATAAAATTACTACTAAAATAAAAAATTCCAGAGTAGACCTATTTATTTTTCTCAATTTTTCGTTCTTTGCCGTGCTCTCTCCCTCTTTTAGAAATGTAACCGGTTCAATTTGGTTTCTTCAGTTTCAGTTTGACTCGATTCAGTTTGATTTCTAATTTGGTTAAGTCAAGCCAAAAGTAAAACAATAATTTAATTTTTTGTTCACAAATAATTCTATACCAACTGGCCAAACTCAATATAAAATAACATATATTATTGAAAATAAAAAAATAAATATTATAAAAAGTACATATTATAAACAAATTAATATTTTTTTATTTCAGTCGATGTGATCCGGTTTGCAAGGGTAAAAAATTGAAATTGAACCGATTGTAATGGCATTTTATGCAAGATTGTTAATGATAATTCATTTTTTTGGCTTATAGATTTCTATTAAAAATTTGACTATAGATTGAAAAAATTGTTTAATTTTAATTTGAGTTGTGTGTTACCTTTGCAGATCTGAAAAACAGTTTGATTTTTCATTAAATGTGACCTTATAAGCATACAATAACTTAAAATGACTAAGACAACCTAAAACTAATCCCAAAATTTAGTGAAAAAATCAAACATGAGATTGGCTTAAGTGTGAGATATCCTGATATTAATCCTGATAAGCTATAAACTCTAAAAATCTTGAGCTTAAACCTTGGCAACTACATATATAGTTAGGGGCCACTAGAGGCCAAGTTTTCTCGGTCATGAACTTCAGGACTCTGAGAATTAGTCGGTAACATATGAGACGTATCTCAAGCTGACCAAATACTGCTTGGTGAAAAATAAAAAACAAAAAACAAATGCCAAAGAACTATTTGAAAGTAGAAATATTCTTCAAATGGGAAAGTGGTTTCGATGGACATGAGTGTTAATTTGGAATCATATGTATTTGAAGATCAATTAGCTAGGATGGTCAGACTAATAATATCAAACCCTTGTGAAACACATGAAACCTAGACAAGGAACATGCAACCTTTTGATTTTCCAGGAAAACGCAAAGGAGAAGTTTGTTAAAGCCTACAGACAGTGATCATCATATGTATGCAAGCTAGCACTCCTCACGCCAATAATTTCACATGACCAAAAACTATATATCTTCCTCGAATATACCAAATATATAGACTCGCCACTCACCACTTTTAAATTTTTACAAGAGTGCTACATACACATCACTTTTGCACATCATTTTTACACATCATTTAAAACTACGTCGTTTTGTGTTGAGAAAGACCCAAATATATTTTGAGCAATATGGGTTGATATAAATACGATTTTTTCTCAACACAAAACGACGTAGTTTTTAGTGATGTGCAAAAATGATGTGTAAAAGTGATGTGTTTGTATCATTTTTGAAATTTTTAATACAAGATAACTAAATAGTATTTTTCAAATTTAATTAATTATAACCAAACATGCACAAATTATATTCAAGGTTATCAATATAGTAGTACCGTACTGTCGTATATATTGATAGTTAAGAAAAACAAAAGTTAAATATATATATATCGATAGTTGCGGTAAATCCGATACGGTACCTGATATATGACCGATACCGGTACGTATCGTACGAATAGGAAGACCGATACTCAAGTCGATACAGTATTCAGAACCTTGATTCTATTACTATGTCCCTTGTGTTAATTCTAAGATTAATTTAATAAATACCTTTTGCAACAAACAATTGATGGAAAATTTACAAGGTTTGTGAATAAAATTGGGACATGACCGGAAGATCTGAAGAGACAACCAGAACGTCTCAGCAATTACAGCACATTCATACTTGCATTGATGTCCATCAATAATATTCCTATTAATTTCTCTATCTATGTTCTTAGCGGTTTTAGGAGCTTTAGGATTTTTATATATAGGAATCCCTTTCTAGGTTTCAATACACCGAATATTGAATGACTTTGAAATTCCGTTAATAGTTTTTTTGATTTCGTTTGTTGTTTTTGTGGAGAGATAGGAAGACACAGTTAGTTCGACAAACGATTGATCGGCTGGTGTGCCATCAACACAGAGTGAGTCATTTTGTATTGGGAAACAATCGCCGGCATGATCTTCTTATAACACCCACGGGAGGCGGCGAATCTATTTTAAAGGAATTATGATTTTACAGCACTCGGTTTGATAATCATGTATTTTAGTTTTCAAATTTTACATTGTAATTCTTTTCTATAATATTCCATTGTTGATTTAATGAGATTATTTTCTTGAATGAATTGCGATCAATTGTCTGCAAATTTCTCCTACGATGATTACGAGGGTGAATATTTTATGGCTTTTTGCTCTATCGCACATGCGTTAAGATTAAATGGTCTTAGACAACAAGACAGCTCGTAAGGTTAATATTGTAATTAGCATCGCATAATAAAGTTCAGACCCAAATAGGTATAGTTTTGAGGACTACACACGCAGATAAAACTATGTTATTTTATCCAAATTACAGAGAACTGCAACATAGCTCCCTCCCAAATCCCCCCAAATAGGTGGTCGGATTACATGAGTGACATGCAAAACTTTTTATTCCTACATATATATTATGGCTCCATCTTATTTATATAGGATCCATCGCAAGCTCACAAAAGTGATTTCAATTGTTCATTATGTCCAGTTTGTTGGTTTATTACGCATGTACAAAATCATAATGGTCAGACGTCGGTATCATCATGAACAAAATGCATTTTTCACGAAACTTATTCTCAAAATCATACTAGTCGTACATCAAGTTTTTCAAGACCAACTAATTATTTAGTCATGTATATATCGACGTACGATAAATGTGACTTTTTACACACACGAACTTCCATGCTTTGTATTTATCCAACAAAAAAGAAGAAGAACTTTCATCCTCTTCTTTTAAGTCAAGACTTATTTTCAATTGTGTAGGTTGTAAGAGATATGAATCTGTCTGTTGAATAAATTTCTTGAATATTTGACTTTATTTATGGCATGACAAATTCGACTAGCTAGGTAGACAAGGTAAGCATTAGAAATGAGAAATTGCAATGATGGTTTTCATGCGACTTTGGAAACCTAAATAAGAATAATTCCAAGGTAAGAAACATCAATTATAAGAATAATTCAGACTTTAATACTTACAGTGGGATCCATGACATGACTTGGAATCCAGGTTTTCGAATTTAGATTATGTGGAAAATGCGACAAAAGATTTAGTTCCCATTGTGAAAACAAATGATTTGGTACGATGTAGGCTTAGAATAGAATAAAGCAAGAGCATATTTGTTTGACGTATGAGCTGCACGCCATATCTTTTTGTTTGTTTTTATTAACATCTGTTTGGGGATAACATGTCGCGCGCGTGTGTGTGTGTGTGAGAGAGAGAGAGAGAGAGAAATTAATCTGTGGGATGTTTTTTTGAAGATAAGTTTTCCACTTGTTTGCCGAGAAGGCCACCAGGGTGATTTATTTTTTACTGGGCATCGTTTCAATGCAAATTTTCTACTTCATTTTAGCTAACAGATTCTCCTTTTTTTGGATAAATTTTTTAGAGATAATTACTTTTATATCCCTTCGACTTTAGGTTGAATTTTGTTTTGGACCTTTTAATTTTAATTTGAACACTAAGTCCCTTGATAAGCAATCAAGTGGTACGGCTCTTGCCTTGAGTCTGAAATTGGAATTGGCGAATAAACTTCTAAACAAAAAGATAATTTAGAGACTCGCAACGCAATCAAAAGCCTCCGTCTATTGGGCGGTAGGAACGAACGGTTTCAATAAGAGAATTCATTCCCGAAATTAAGGGTTTGCCGTACTGCACAATGAATGTCTAATTTCCTAAAAAATATATGGTGTCATCAGGGCCGGTTCCAGGATAAGTCTCGCAAGCCCCTCAGCTCAGGCAACTTCTCGACGCGGGGTAATTTTTTTAATAAATATAGAATAAGAAAATTTATTGAAAAAATTATTATCAATACTAAGTGAGCAATCAAGCTGAGATTGGACTTGGACAATTCAAATGTCGGGGTCGACACTAGGTGTCATATATTCCAATATCACGTCCTACGTGAATTTGGGCCTGTAGGGCAAGCTTTGTAATGCGAGTGTAGTTTAAGCATAATGGTGTCATAAAAAATTATTTGGATCAAATAATTTTTTAATATTTGTTTAGCTAATTTCTCGTGGGTACCTTTAAAAGCACATTTTTATAAACACATTGAACTGTTCAGATCATCAAATCTTGATCAAGAAAAGAAAGATCTACATTTTAGAAAAATAAGGATCCCTGGTAAGAAGAAAACTCTTATCTCTCTCTCACACACACGTATGGTTTTGACAATGTATGTTCTGTTATTTTTCTAATACATGAATATATGAGAAATTGAACAAGCTTTACATGTATTTTAATGAATGATTATATACATTAATTTGTCTGTCAACTTATTATACTTAGTTTTTAGAGCTTGAGCAACCACAAATTAATTTATATGGATGCTTTTTCATTTATTAAATAATGATAATTATATTGTAGAGCTTGAGCAACCACTTCCTCGTTCAAATTCAAGATTTTCATTAGAGGCAAAAGTCTAAACCGGAATTCGAACCGAACCAATTAAGTTGAATTGGCGATTGGTTTAATTTTTTAGTTCAATCGGTTTGATCGGATTTGAGATTTGAAAAAAAAAATTAGTTTGATTTTCAATTTTAGTCACCTAGGAACCAAATCAAACCACAATGATTTCTATACTAAACCCTAAAAAATAAAAACTTATGTTCATACATATTTTTTTTTAAGCTTCAAATTTTTTTTCTTTTGACTTTAATTTTTTACTTGGCTTTAATTTTACTATGATTTAGAATTTTGTATGATAATTCTACTGGATTTTTAATTTTTTTGAAGTTTTTTAGTTTGGGTTTGGGCCAAATCAAATCGAAAACTGATTTCGAAATAAGAATCAATCTTGCACCTCTAAATTTTTTAAAAGTTTTTTATATTTTGGGTTTAAGCACAATCGAACCGAAATCGGAAAAACCTAACCAAATCAAACTAAAGTAGTTTGGTTCGGTTTTGGTTTACAACAACCCAAACTGAAATTATCGATTTGCTCCGTGTTTTTTGACCAAACGGACCGATTGCAGCTCTAATTTTAATACTAAGTTCGTTTCAGAGGCATCGATCACTTTCATTTATGAATTAAATAATTAAGGAGTAGAGCAATCAATTGTCGTTATCACGAAGACTTTATATACGAGACTAATTGAGTAGTCAATTATAAGCTCCAGCCTGTTTTTTCAAAAGTACTTTTTTTGAAAATCTTTATGAAAGAAAAAATAAATTAATTCATATATAAGTATTGTATAAATAATAAAAACAATATGCTTGTAAATACAAGATCGATAACTTTGTTATCTAAATTGACCAGAATATATACCTAGTTATTCATATGAAAAAAAAGCTTTCTTTTTTTGCTCAGCGAAGAAGAAAGGTCTTTGAATTATTGTTTTGTGGAAGGAAGTAATAAGATCAAGACTGCAACTCAGATTTAGACCATGTTCATTTAACTACCGATACCAGTTAGTTATGCGTACCGTATACTCGCATCTCATGTGCGATAGGCGGCTGAGCAATAAATGACAAAGAACTATTAGAAATATCCTTAAAATACCGAAGAAAATGTTAAAACAACGTGAAACCTAGACTTGGATATATATATGCGCTAATGTAGAATGTAAAGAAGGGTAAAAAAAATAAATACAACTTTATGATTTTCTAGGAAAGCACAAATTTAAAGAAGACGTTTGTAAATTGTTTTGGTGAATATTAATTAAAACAAAACATGATTTATACTCATTACTAGAAACCGTGGCATCTACGCGTCAATTATATATTAATATAGTAATTTTGTATATTTTATATCTTGCCTTGTGGATTTGAAGAGGTTGTAGTGCACTTCTCTATAGTGCTCATGTAGTGCGGATAAAATGTTGTAATTTTGTTTGTTTTGTCCTCAAAACTACATCGTTTTGATTCTATACATTTTAATAACAATTCTCAAAATGATGTAATTTTGAGAGCAAAACGAACAAAACTAAGTTGTTTTGCCTGCACTATGTGGAAGTGCACTACAGCTTTTTCAAATCCCTTATTGTATTGTACCCTATATAACTTACTAACCATAACCTAATTTTCATGCCTGGGATCTTTCTACTGATTATCGTCAAGTCGTGTTGTATGTAGGTTTGATTTTCACCAGGGCATTGTCTCGATTGAAAGAAAGAAAAGAATGAAGTTAAAATATTTACGCGTTATTTATTGTTGTTGGATATATCAGCCTGTGTCGCACCTTGTTTTATCATGTTAATCGATGCTTTTGTTAGATGTGTTATATCTGACGTTGTCATGTTGTATATGTTATGCCTCTGGATTTATTTGTCGGGTAACTATTTTTACTGAGTGCCAAAACTCATCGGTGAAATTTCTATGCCCGTGGCATTTCATGCCAAATGTATATGTGTAGACTGAGGCGACTGACAGGGAGAATTTGACAAGACTGCCCTATCTTTAGATTTACCATGTTCTGTTTTGTATTTAATTCCGATGTAGACCCAACAGGGGTATTTTTCTTCTTTCTTGTCAAACTTCACACTATTTTTGTTTATTTTGAGTTCTGATTTAATAATAGAGTTTTAAAATACATTTTGAATAGAAAAATGAGAATAAAAGGAGTTAAATAATAAATCGAGAAGTCGAGGCGTTACAGCAAATAGGAGTGTCGTCATGTTGGTGAGAGAAGAAAGAGAGGAACTGGGTGGTGATCAGAGAAGCCAACAGTTGAGGTGGGATTTTGAATTTTCATTTGCATAGCAGTTACCAGAGTTTTAAATTAAAATATGTGTACTACGGATAAAAGATTATGAAAGAATAAATCTAGAGAATGAGTCTTCCACACAATAATGCGACGTTTTGTCAATTTAAAATTTGATTTTTTTTTTTTTTAGAGACTTTATTAATGAATGGGTCAATACTATATTCATGCGAAATTTAAAAGAAAGAAAAAAAAAACTAAGGTAAATAGAGAACTTTTTGGTAAGGCGAATGGTGAAAGATCAGAGAAATGATCGTTCAATTGTGATGCATAAGTTAGACATTTGTTTTGGTATGTACGAAATTCATAAGTCGGGTTCATAAAAAGAGAATGAAAGAGGAAAAGAAGAAGACAAAGAGAAGGTTGAAAAAGCTAAGGTAATTCGAAAGCATTTCTTTTTCGTAAATTTTTTTAAATCATAAATTAAGCATTATTATTATATTAAATTCGTAAAAAGAATATGGGTTATTTAATTTTTTTTAAATCATACTAACAGACGTTTGCTACTTTACTTACTTAAATTGCATGGAGTTTATATGACATGCTTAAATCATTTTTTAGTTATTTAAAATTTAAGAAACGGATGATTAAGTTTGAGGTCATGTAGCAACCATTTGATTAATTATTAAAACAAAAGTCAATCATTTACGAGTATAATGGTTGAAAGATCAATACATGCTACCAAAAATATTGTACGGTTTTTTTTTTTTTTTTTTTTCATTTATCATTCAGAATACTTTAAAAAATTGTTAACATTATAGAATTACTTTGATATAATATTTTTCACATAGATTAATCTTTTGATTGAAGTTATTGATTGACATGATTGTAGATTTTTATTTTTAATCTTATAGTATAAATTAACATAGCTAAGTTACAGATTTTAAAGCCTTTTACTCAATATTTAATAAAAACAGAAAGATTTGTGAATTTAAAATTCAAAATATTAATGGATATGTATAAAAGAATATCTCAAATGTACTATTTTAAAATTTCAATAAAAAAAACTAATCAATTCATATATACTTCGTGCCACTCTAAGAACCTTACTCACCATAAGACTTACTGCAAAGAGTGTAGATATGCAAGATTCTATGGAGAGATAAATTGTAGCGATCGTCACGCCAACAATTTCACACTGCCAATTTTGAAAAGCCCTCTTAGTAGGATAGGTTTTCTTTTTCTTTTTATCTTTAAATTATATAGAGTTGTTTTAAATTTTTAATAAAAGAAAATTAAACAATAACTCTTTTAAATTAATGAATTATAACGAAACACGAATACTCTTACTATGTCCCTTGTGTTAACTAAGATCAATTTAATAAATTTCTTTTATTTCCAATATATTGTAACTAGCTAGCCTGGCATAATAAAGTTCGGACTCAAATAGGTGGTCGGACTACAGTGACATGCAACACCTTTTATTAGCCACTTACATAAAAATCTTGATTCCATCTTATTTTATATTGGGACCTATCTCGGCTTTGGGGGCAACTATGGTGCAGTTTTCTATAGTGCGTACGTAGTACAAGCAAACTGACACAATTTTATCCGTTTTGTTCTCAAAATTATATCTTTTTAACTTACCACGCGAGTTGTTATTAAAATACATGAGAATCAAAATGATATAGTTTCGAGAGCAAAACAGACAAAGCTATGTCGTTTTATCCGCACTACAAAGAACTGCACTACACCATCTTTGAATCCACCCATCTCTGGCCCAAAAAAGTAATTCCATCCTCTTATTCAGTTTATTACGTACATAGACAATCATAATAATCAGACACCAGCATATCATCACAAACAAAATGCGTTTGTCGCTAAGCTTATTCTCAAAATCACACTAGCTAGTTGTTAAATTTTTCAAGACAGATTTATTTTGTCATGTATATAAATCGACGTAAGATAATTAATGTGACTCATTACGCACATGAACTTTTATCATCTTCTTTGAATTGATGACCGTTTCCCGATTGTAAGAAATGTACGTGAATTTGTCTCTGTCCAATGAATTTCTTAAGTATTCAAGTTTATTTATAGCAAGACAAATTGGACAAGGTATATAGGTAGACAAGACAAGCGGTGATGAGGTCAATTAATTGTTATATATGCTTTTGATGAGTCCAAATTCTTGGGAGATTGGGTTGATGGGTTTACATATGTATTTGAAAATGAATTCCATCCATCCAGTTAAGGAGGAAACTCAATAGGAATAATCATTCCACCGTACGTAAAGAAGACTTTAAGGAAAATATGACATATTTTTTTGTCCCATTGTGAAAACAAATGATGGTACGATGTGGCAACAGCATGTGACCTATATGACCTGCTGTTTCTTTTTGTTTGTTTCAATTACATCTGTTTGCAGTGATGCATGTTTTGTGTTTTTTGTTTTGGACAAAAAGGGGGATGCATGTTTTGTTTGGCATTGGAGTAGGGCTTTTTTCCTCGCAAGCTTTTCACATGTGCAGACATAAATAAAGACTAAGGTTATTTGGATATTTGACTACTAAAAAAAAAAAAAAAGTAGTCCTTCTTTCCCATTCTTTTGTGTTTTTTTTAATTATAAAATCATGCTATTTTTATAATAAAATACTTTTCTGAATAATTGAAAAATAAAACCGTGCCATTAAAAAGAAGAATTTAGATAGTTAAATAAGGGCGCAGAAATTAGCAATATTTATACATTTTTTTTTTCCAAAATTAGAATGAGTGTCAAAAAAGAAAAAGAAAATAAGATGGAAGCTAATATAGAAAGTTTGATTCAAATTTGGCACAATGTATTCTATTCTATTCTAAACGGAGAGCATTATTTTGTTCTCTCCATTTTGATTATTGTGTGAACTTATTAATTCCTTAATTATTTTTAAAATATATTTTTAATTACTTTTGAATAAAATATAGTTCCAAATGTGTTTCATGTTGGGGTTGCAGTTGGGTGAGAATATTTAGGGTTAATGCCAACGTGCGTGTAATAAAAAAAAAAAAAAATTGCCAACGTGCGTTACTGTATTTGAACAAAGGAGAGTACGTTTAATGAGACTAGCATTAATTCGCAGTCAAGGGCAGTCATATTGGACTGGTCGATGGATAGAAATTCTAATAAAAAATTTGAGTGACAATGAGTCGGTGAGGCAAGATTTTTAAATCTAGTTTATCTCTTGGAGAATCCAACTCTATATGGATCTATCTATTACTCTATTAAAAAATTAGTTTGACATCGTAAAATAATTATGGAATTGACTCTTTAAAATAGGCAACTGGTACAATTAATCCAGAGACTCGCAACGCATTCGGAAGCCTTCGTTTGTTCGGTGGCTTTCAATTAAGAGAATTCATTATGAACAGATCAAATTAGGAGATTGTTTTACCTTATCCCGGAACTGAGGATGTGCAGTGTGTGCAATTAATAAATATCGTAAAATTAGAGTGTGGGATACAATATAGGCATGACGTACAATTAGATGTACAACATAATGTGTTAGTAAAATTGTTAATTTTTAGTTACTCATGCGAAAATTCAACAACAAACCAAGTGTAAAAAATACAGAGTAATTATATATTACGATGAATGAGCAATAAATTGTTTTACTGGAAAAAGAAAAAGTCTTAAAATTAGCAAAAGAAAATGAAGTAGAACTATGTTTTTTAAACCATGAATCATAAACCCAAATTCGACAGCGCATTGTTTGTCCGTATTGACAAAGAAACCAAGCATCACGCATAAGCATGTTGGTCTGTTTTTTCGCGCAAGCTATAGGAATGAGGAAGACAGAAAGGGAGAAATCTGTCATGAACTCACTGAATTGTAGACATGAGAATTACCCTTACAGTTATTAGGAATAAAGGCTGATTAAAGTGTAAAAATAGTATTTTAAACGTGATAATTCCGAAAAATTAATGTAACGATCCGTATTTTCAAAATATTTTTGTAATAATTTGATATAAATAATTTTAATTTTAGATAAGTTGTTGGATTTTTATTATTGGATTTAACTATTTTGATTTATAATTATCATTTTATTTCTTTTATTCTGTCCAGGTTCGTTGAACCATTTGGAGAGTTATCCGATCGATATTGTTTAATAGATATTATCTTTTTTTAGTTTATTAATTATTTTACTCATAATTATCTCATTCGATAACTATTCGAGTGTTCAATTCCCAATCAAACTCTCCTCCTTGTATTTGAATTCTATGCAAACTCTATTTTTTTTAGTTCATATCTTTATTGGACTCAGATTCGTCCCCTTTTGTCTATTTATACAGCCTTTAATCTATCAAATATTCACTTTCTACCATTTCAAAATATTTGAGTGCGTCTCGAATATTTTATAAAGCATTCTCTTGAAAATTTCGTATTCATTTATATATTTTTTGTTCCCCAAGTACCGCCTATGCGCCACTCTCTTTTGTTTATTTTTATTTTATTTTATCATGTAGTGTTTCTATTATCTTGTTATTTAACATTATTAGTACACTGCTTTTTTAATATATATATATATATATATTATTCTTAATATAAGGTTTGATTGTTTTAATTTGTTATTCGTACACTACGTTTTTTATATTATTACTTATCTATTTTTATTATTATATATATAGTAATTATTTGAGTAGTTACTTATTAATGATATATTATTTTTATTTATTTATTACATTTAATGTATCGTTTTGATTTTTCTATAGTTGTGATAATTGGATCTCGATATGGTAGTTGATTTTTTCAATTTTTCAGTAGAGCTTTATTCGTCAGATCGAAGTAGAAATTTCAGACTGAGCCCTACATATATATGTGATATATGAGTAAATTTGGATTTTCTTCAATGATGGTGTAGGGGTTATGAATCAAATCTTTAATAATTAATTGTTTGAGTAATTATATGTATTCGATTGTGTGAATTAATGAAGTTGTGAATTTAATAATTATTAGGTGTCAGGTTGGGATTGAATCTGAACACATAGGGATGTATATATTTATTATATGTGACGATTCGTAATTTAATTTAATTTAGTTGATCAATTAAGGATTATTACTTGTGGAGACCGATTTATATACTAGGGCCCACGAACGTTGTATATGATTTAGATTTGATTGATGTTGATGATGTTATGTAATTTTAGTGATTTAACTTATACTTGATGCATGTTTAATTGAAATCACATAATGAAATTTTATTATTGTATGTTCACATGATGGATGACTATTGTGCATGCATGCATGAAGGTTAAAAGTTAATTGAATGACAAGATTAGATAATCTCATTGTTGCGATAATGAGTAATAATCAGAATGATTTGGAGTTGTGGTGGATTATGAGGAATTGTGAGACCTCGATGTTGTGATACTGATGAAGGGAATTGCGAGACCACGAAGTTATAATTTTGGCTAAGAGGATTGCGAGACCTCAATGCTGCGATACCAATGAAGGGTATTGCGAGACCCTGATGTTGTAATTTGGCTAAGAAGGATTGCGAGACTCCGATATGTGATACCAATGAAGGGGATTGCAAGACTTGATGTTGTAACTTTAATATGGAAAATTGCGAAATCCTAGTGTAGATATAATAATAATAATAAATACTCAATGCAAAAAATTTTATGCATGACATTACATATTCATATTTATGCGCGACGTTGGATATTTCATGTGTGTTTATTATTCTTTGCATGCTGTATAGAATTATTATCATATTTGTTTATTTGTAAGTAAGGGTTAAAGTTAGACTTTTTTATTGAATGTTAATCACTCATTTAGAGCTATTTCTTGGCCCATGGCATTTCACTCCAGGTTTTGAGGAACAGATTGAGGCGAAGTATATTTTGTAAGTTCAAGAGGCTGAGGAGGACGAGAGATGTCCCCTTTGTTGCTTTTAATTAATGATAATTTATTACTCAAGTTATTGGTTTTCAAAACTATTTAATGAGCTAAATTTTGGGTCGATTTTTTGCTGATAATTAATAAATATTCTAAGAATTAGGCCATTTGTTTTAAGTTAAAAATTTTATTCCGCTGTTTAATTAATTATTCTTTTATTTTAATGTACCAAAAATATGGGACGTTACAATGAAAGTATGAGTTAGCCTCAAAACAATGTTCAGAACAAAAGGATTGTTCTCGTTATAATTGCGTGTGTGTGTGTTTATGTGTGTGTGTACACGTATATGTATAGGTGTCTTAAGCTTAAAAATTTCATAATAGCCGATAGCATCTGAGAAGATTTCAAACTTGAAACCTTAGAAGAAATCAAACTCTTAAATCTCAAACACCACCAAACCAACCTTTTAGGATTTATAATTCTCACTTTTCGAGCATTCGGAGTTCTATCCCGAGAGTAGGAAAGACAATCAAAACATCAAAAAAAAAAAAAAAATGTAATCAAAGGTAAAGTTTTGGCACAGAAAGGATTAGTAGTCACTTCCGGAAGATAAAAGTTAGGTCAACCATAAGTTGGTATAATGCAAGAATATTATAACAACATTTGACTACAGTGACAAGTCCCTTGTGTTTTTATCCGCTGCATGTGTGCTTTTTATTCTCTTTAAACTTGTTCTGAAAATTATTTAATTACAAGGTACAACACTTCAATATATTCTATTTCCCTTGGTCAAACTTCTCACGCCTTGAACGTTGACTATTGATACTCCATTAATATAATTGGTGCCTTCTTATTATAATTCTTCTCAGTAATGTCCCTAGCTCATACATTCGGAAAAAATCGAAACAAAGAAAAATGCATTGGAACTCGCACATAAAACCAATGGGTGGTCCGGATTCAGATTAGTTGATCTTACCGTAGATCATTAATTTTGAATCTGAATTTGAGCCACTCGTTGATTATTTTTTGCAATATTTTCGGGAGGATTAATTAGCACTGCCCTCTCTATCTCTATCTTTCTTCGAAGATAATTGGTCATGCCCAAAGAGTTCCCCAACCAAAATTTCCATCATCCGTAGAGAAAATTGCAGAATCATGGAGTGGTTCTTGCTCTTGATTTTCTTGTTGGCGGACGATGGGTTGTTGAATTTGTGACATTTCCATGCAGACTAATGCCATTAAATTAGCTTGCTGGGTTTGCATGTTAACAATCTCTGCTTGTGCCTTGGCCAATTCTGCTTGAAGCTCACTAACTTGCTTTTGAAGCAAGCAAATTGCACCTGCGCAGCCGTAAACCGGGTCTCTAATCCTGGCATTTGCTTCATAAACCATGCTGCTTACTGCATCCGCTCTTTGATATTCAGGAAGATCCTGAAAAATTCACATTATATTTCCTTAGCAAATGATCCACAAAATGAATTTTTCGTAGGAAACAAAAATTACTAGTTTTCTTGATTTAACTCAAGTGTTATCAATTTTTATAAGTTTAGTCCATCCATATAAGGCAGAAGTTTTGACTTTAAATGAGGCCCCCGCAAGTGAACAATGAATTGTTCCCTCGAAGACTAGTTGGTATTATGTTGGACGTAATTTCAAAACTGATCGGATATCCCAGCTATCAAAAAATTAGGGAAGTGTTAGCCGTGGTTGGGATCATTTCCAAAACTACCCCTGACTAGCAATGTGTTCCAATACTAATAGGTGGACTAGATGGTAGATAGGATACCCGAAACATATACTTTGAAAAGCATGGAACGTTAAGGACGAACGAGTCCTTTGAAATTGGTACCAAAAGTTTAGTACTCGATTTGGTACCGACAACTCCTAACCTTGAAGATTTGGAAAAGGGAAAAAAATCACTGTAAAAGAAGGGCAATACTGACTTTTCAAGCTATTGAGACAAAAGGTGGAGCCCATTCACCAAATATAGAAGGGCTGGCTAATCAGGTTGAAGACTATTTTTGAAGAAATAAAAAAAGAAACTTGTTTTGTTAGAAAAAAAAGCAGTGCACAAATTTGAATACAAATATATTTAAAAATTATTTGATACACATAAAATACATATTTGTATTTAAATTTGTGTACTTAAATCGGTGAATAAATATTCCCCCGTTGGACAAGTAATAATATTTAAAATAATAAAAAGAAGACCCCTTTGGAGCTTGTTGAAAAAAGGGTAGAAAAATCACTTTGGAGGTTGTGAAAGAGAACCCACTTGAGTCACATCCCCTTTCTTTTCTTTTCTCTTGGAAGTCAACCGAATAACCAACCAAGTAATTATCTAAAGTCATTCTTTCCAAAATTAATTGACTTCTAAACTCAAGCCAACAACCTAATAATTATGTGTTTACATTGGATCCAAGGGCCACCAAAAAGTTAATTAAGGCTTGGAACACTACAAAACTTTGTTTTGCTAGCAGTTGGCAAAGTAAAACACGTTATGCATCAAAACTATATCGACGCATAGAAAATTGTCTGAATATTGTTCGAGTGCTGCTTGACCATTTAAACAATTTTTTGTACGTTCAAAAGTAATTTTTAAACTAGTCTCTCTTGGACCAATGGATGTTTGGAGTCTATTTTTCAATTTTTTATTTTGAATTTTTGGATTATGGCTATAATGAGTTTTGAATTTGAGATGAGTTTTTGAAAAAAAAATATATAATGCATTTTGTAAAAGTAGTAGAACGAAAAATGAAAATGAAAATACAAAAAAGAAACTCTAACTTCTTTTCAAGTTTTGCTCCTAAAGTCTAAAGTGGAGAATGAGTTCTGTATAACTCATTCCGGAAATATAACTCCCAAACAATCAAAATCAAATAATGAAAATGAAAAACTAAAAAAAAAAAACCTCCCAAATACCCCCTAATTGAGGTGGTTTACCAAAAATTAAGTAAAAAGAGCAAAAAGGCTATGAAGAAAAGAAAAACAGAGGAACATGTTGATACGAAATTTTAGATTTCTAGTGTAAATTTCTTTATATTATGTCTGGGTTTTTTTAATCCTTCTCTTCAAAAATCGTCTCATTTTATTGAGACCATTAATTAAGTAAATAATTTACCTGCAACAACTTGATAATGTTGCTGGCTCCAAAAACTCTGTGGGCAATGGTGAACCTTAGTGGATCCGTGGGCGGAAAATACGGCGCCAGAACGCATTTGTCGACGCACCGGCGACGGAGGATTTTGCAGGCGGCGCAGGGGCTGAGGATAACCGCAGGCGGAGGAGGAGGAGGAGGAGAGAGATCATGGCCAATTGAGGAAGGAGACTGGGTGGGAGAAGAAGAAAGGGTTCGGTGAGGAGATGAGGAAGTAGTAGTGGTATTGGACACACTGATTGTTGGAGCGGTTTTCCAGTCACTGCATCCCATCTTTTTTTAGAGAGAGAGTCAAAAGGTGAGGACTGAGGAGGAGTGAGAAAGCAGGGGAGGGGAGAGATGGAGGGAAGTTGCTTTGGGGGTTCTTTAGTTTGGGAGTATGAGCCAGGAGGGGATTTATACAGAGGGGGAAAACCCGGGGACGGGGGCGCGAGGAGTGTGTGATGTCATCAATTACGCGATTAATCATGACGTGGACGAAACTTTTAGTTCTAAAATCTATTCTATTTACTAGCGACGGAAATACATGTAAATTTATTGTCATCGTAGAGAGAAATGAGAAGAAGTGCTAAGAAAGTTATGGATATTGGGAGAAAGTTATGGTTAGTTACACAAATAATATTATTTTATTATTTTATCTCCGATAATTATTTTGTGGTATATTAAAATTGAATGTAATTTAACTAGAAAATATTTTTATGACTTTAAACTTTATTTACAAGTTCGTACGTGGAAATTTGGATAGCCCTTTCTATTATAGAAAATAGATAAATGGAGATCAGAATTTGGTATTTTTTCCGAACCTTTGTCATATTTTTTTAATTTGGCAAATTATTCTCCACAAAAGTTATTGTTACACATAAATAAAACTAGCGACAAACCTGTGCTATACACGGGTCGATAAATACCAAATTTGACTAAGATAAAGTTATAAAATACATGTATTTATCTTCTTATATTATTTGAACGTACAACTTAATTACTATATAAATAAAATAAAATAAATGTAATATAATATATGTACAGGACCAGTGAAAGATCTAAAATTGATAAAGTAAAGAGAGAACTAAACAACATACAAATGGTGAAATAAATAAACTATTGTTAGTCTGGAACATGGGCTGAATCAGGATTCGGAGTTCGAAATTTTTTTTAGGAAAAAAGAGGGGACCGAAAGTAATTGGGGGATGCAAAACGTAATTACTTTTATAAATTTGAAAATTTATATCTAGGTCCTATTTTTTTAAAATTATTTTGGGGGGCCCAGTTTATACATGGTATGCCCTTAGTCTGTAATGTACTTGTAAAAAAATTATTTTGATAAACATGAAATTCCTAAGTCCTATTGACAAAAAGAAAATTAATAGAAATAATAAGAAATAATTATATGTAATTTAAAATAATTTCTCTTTCTAAAACTTTTGAAATTATAATAATGAAACACTATGATTATTACGTTTACAGAATAAATTATTATTATTTTTTTAAAACTACATTGACAAGCGTATGATACTTTATTTTCTTTACTGGTATGAAGTATTATTTATGAGATGCTTAATTCAACAGTCAATTTTAATTATTTAAAATTGAATGAAGAAAAATTATGTTCGAGATCTTAAAGAAACCACACAACGATTCTCAAAAAAATAGTTTTAACTTGATACAATGATTGAGAGATCAATCAAGACAACAAATAATACACAATGTCAAACTTTTTTATTTGTATTTGAAATACTTTCAATAACTAATGATGTAGAATTATTATTTTGGATATAATATTTTTTACCTAGAGTCTTTTTATTTAACATGAATTTAGTTATTGAGTGAATAACTGTAAATTTTTATTTTTGTTCCTATATAACTGTAGTTAACTTAGAGATTTTTAAATTTTTTATTCTCATTGGGGAAATAATGATATTCTAATGAGAAAGAGTAAATATTTTTTGAATTTGAAATTGAAAAAACGATACTTATAAAATATGTAATAAAATACTTTTACGCTTTCTATTGTAAAAATATTAATGGAAGACCAATTAAACAATGATATTTGTTGTTTTGAGAATTATCTTTACTAAAATTCTCTGCAATATTAAATAGTATAAATAGATAACTATGAATAGTATTTTTTACTTGAAATCATTTTATTTTGAATAGTATGTTTCATTTAAGTACTGCTAATTTAGAGATTTAAAAAATAATTTTATTATGAAAATAAGAATGATTTACTAAGATAGAGTAAGATTTTTGTATTCAAAACTCATAAAAAATTTATAATATAAGTGTAGTAAATCTCACACCTAGTAGTTTAAAATTTTTATAAAATACAACTTAATTTATACCACTTGTATGCTATTGTTTTTTTAAAAATCATATAAAATATTATTTATGAGATCCTTAAGTTAATAAAGGGTCTTTAATTATTTAAAATTCACAAAATGAAGAACTATGTTTGTGACACCCCAGCCAGGCCGTGGTGCCAGCTGTGAGGCCGGCGTCCGGTAGATGGTGTCTCAGTGGGACGTCCGGATGGGTGGTCAATGTTCCCACATCGCTTGGTGGATGTAAGTTCGGTAGTATTTATAAGATTATGAACCTTCCTTGTACAAGGCCTTTTAAAGCCATGATGGCGCCTGTGGAGTCTGGAATCCACTCTTGACTTCTCGGGTTGTAGAATCGGGTTTCTTCGATTGATCTGCAAAACATTCAACACTAAGTTAGTGCACACCGGGGGGTTGGATCTCCGGTGGGCACTCCGACGATCAAGTTAGCTCTCTAGAAAGAACGAAAGCAACTTGAAAGTAGTTTAAGCGCGAGTATGCATCTACCTGTAGTAGGAGTGCCGCTGGAGTATTTATAGAGTAGGAGTCCAACCGTTGCCGGAGTGTTCGGCCCAGTATGCAGGACGTGGTCCGAAGACTGCGGGGACGTTGCCACGTGTCCCATGCCCGAGCGGATCGGAAGGGTGTGCCTGTACGTCCCTTAAAGAGCGGAGAACGTGTGTTCGTGTCCCTTAGAAAGCGGAGAACATGTGTTCGTGTCCTGAACCGAACCACACGACGTCTCCAGTCGTGCTGGATAAGAAACTGCCAAAGGGGACCCCTTGGCCGAGTAATGAATGCCGAGCATTAAGAGACCGAAGATCGGTGCGGAGCGTGATATCACTTTCTGGGAAGGCCGAGCTCGAACTAGTTCGGATAGGCCGAGCTCAATGCTCCGGCCGTCAGGTCGTTCGGCCCAATACCAGAAAACCCATGTTGGTCAGAATGGGCTATGCCGAGCTCCAGAATATTATTTGGATGATCATGGGCCGGGGGCCCACTAGTGACTATTCCGGCCTACTACAGCGCCAACACCAAATGGAACTTCACAGTTAAGCGTGCTCGCCCTGGAGCAATCTTGGGATGGGTGACCTACTGGGAAGTCCATGGGGTTTGGGCGACAACAGCGGACAATATTGTACAAGGTAGGAGTTGGTCGTTACAAATGGTATCAGAGCGTGCACCAACCGGAAAATGTGGGAAATCTCGGGCCCAGACGAGGACGTGTGTTCCTAAGTGGGGGAGATTGTGACACCCCAGCCAGGCCGTGGTGCCAGCTGTGAGGCCGGCGTCTGGGAGATGGTGTCTCAGTGGGACGTCCGGATGGGTGGTCAATGTTCCCACATCGCTTGGTGGATGTAAGTTCGGTAGTATTTATAAGATTATGAACCTTCCTTGTACAAGGCCTTTTAAAGCCATGATGGCGCCAACACCAAATGGAACTTCACAGTTAAGCGTGCTCGCTCTGGAGCAATCTTGGGATGGGTGACCTACTGGGAAGTCCATGGGGTTTGGGCGACAACAGCGGACAATATTGTACAAGGTAGGAGTTGGTCGTTACAAATGGTATCAGAGCGTGCACCAACCGAAAAATGTGGGAAATCTCGGGCCCAGACGAGGACATGTGTTCCTAAGTGGGGGAGATTGTGACACCCCAGCCAGGCCGTGGTGCCAGCTGTGAGGCCGGCGTCCGGGAGATGGTGTCTCAGTGGGACGTCCGGATGGGTGGTCAATGTTCCCACATCGCTTGGTGGATGTAAGTTCGGTAGTATTTATAAGATTATGAACCTTCCTTGTACAAGGCCTTTTAAAGCCATGATGGCGCCAACACCAAATGGAACTTCACAGTTAAGCGTGCTCGCCCTGGAGCAATCTTGGGATGGGTGACCTACTGGGAAGTCCATGGGGTTTGGGCGACAACAGCGGACAATATTGTACAAGGTAGGAGTTGGTCGTTACAAATGGTATCAGAGCGTGCACCAACCGGAAAATGTGGGAAATCTCGGGCCCAGACGAGGACGTGTGTTCCTAAGTGGGGGAGATTGTGACACCCCAGCCAGGCCGTGGTGCCAGCTGTGAGGCCGGCGTCCGGGAGATGGTGTCTCAGTGGGACGTCCGGATGGGTGGTCAATGTTCCCACATCGCTTGGTGGATGTAAGTTCGGTAGTATTTATAAGATTATGAACCTTCCTTGTACAAGGCCTTTTAAAGCCGTGATGACGCCAACACCAAATGGAACTTCACAGTTAAGCGTGCTCGCCCTGGAGCAATCTTGGGATGGGTTTGGGCGACAACAGCGGACAATATTGTACAAGGTAGGCTCGGGTCGTTACAATGTTAGAACAACCAGACACAACTAAAAGACAATAACTTCTTTCCTTAATAAAATGATTGGGAGGTCAATCAAAGTCAACAAAAATACATTGTGACAAACCTTATAATTTGAATTTTTCATACTTTGAATAACTAAAAATGATTGATAGTTATTTTAGTAGAATATTTTTTACCTGGTATCATTTGATTTAAAATAAATATTAAGTATTATTTGACATGATTGTGAAATTTTTTTTTTCTTATATAACTATAGCTAATTTAGAGATTTTGAGTAAATTTAAATCTCATTATGAAAAAATAAATTGTAATGATAAAGAGTGAGATTTGTGGATTTGATATTTAAAAAAATACTTATGCGATATATGTAATGAAACATCTTACACGTACTGTTATAAAATTTAATTTAATGAAAGGCTAATTACTCCATGTCACTTGTTGCTTTGAGAACCATCCTCACTAAAAGACTCTGCAATATTGTATTTTATAGATACATAATTTATAAATTAATTCATGCCAACAAAAATTATAATTTAATTTATTTATTTTACGTTTTTACTTTAAAAAATTTAAAAACTAAAAATGTTAACAATTATTTGAGTATAATATTTATTAGTTTTAGTTGTTTAAGTTTACGTAAATTTAATTATAACAAAGGTAATTGTTATTGTTATTGTTATTCTTATATAAATATGAGCATCAATTTTAAAGATTTTCTAATCTCATTATGGAAAAGAAATTGTAATAAGAAAGAATAAGATTTGTAGATTTGAAATTTAAAAAAGATTTATTAGATAAGAGTAATAACATATCTTACATGTGCTTTTTGAAACTTTAATGAATGACCAATTATTTTATGCCACTTGTCACTATCAGAATGACTCTCACGAAAAGTCGCCTTGCAAAAATATATATACTATATAGATGCTAAAAAATTAACTGTTGGGACAAAATTAACTTTGTCTTAATCATTTAAAAAAACTGCCCACTTCTCCGCTCATTATCACCTTTATAAGAACTCATAACATTTCACTTCCATCAATTTCTTTCTCCAAAATTCATTTTAGGTCTACGATGACTAAAGCAACATTATTCTGATATGTATTGTTCATATATTTGATAATGTTCGATTTGCACATATATTGTGTGTGCCTCAACCTCTAGTACTAATAAACCACGCTAGGAATTCAAATCAAATAATATATTAAAGCAGAAATCAGGTTTAAAACAAACTTATTACGAAATCATGAGTTTAAAAATATCACTACCAAGTTATTTGGACTCGAATTTTGTCAAAAAGGTGAATTGGTTTTCAGATTTTGTCATTACCATTTGCATCTTTTTTTAAAGTTTTATTCGCGTGATTATATAGTTTTATCCTTTTTTTAGTTTAATTAATAAAAAGGTAATATCATAAATTTATGTGGGACCTAACTAAGGAATAATTTGGCCTATGTATTTTTGTGGTTTTTAGTTTTTTTTTTTTTATACCCAAAAGCAATCCCATTTAGGCTAATTTATTTGTTCAAAAAAACTTGTTTGTGGTTTAGCCTAAAAAAAAAAAAAAGAAAGCTTGTTTGTTTGGTTTTTTTTTTTTTTTTTCTAGTTTGTCCTATATTAAAAGACAAAAATAATCATACATGCCCAAATGGGACATCCACCTATAAGAATAATTTGTCATTATTCTCTCAAAGTCAAACAAAATACTTCATTAATTATAGTCAAATAATACAATAAATAATTTAGTTCAAACGACATCGATTGAATTAGGTTTTACATCAGACATCATAATTCAATAAGTCAATAAATAACACATGTCAAATTGACCCTAACTATATGAGTCTCGTAGTAAGTAGAGGTGCTGGAGTACCACGTACCGGTGAGCTAAGCCCACTGAATAATTACTCAAAAAGAATATCATATAAAACAAAACAAAAAACCCTGTGTGCCACCAAAAGAAGGGGTGTAAGCTTGAACTTGTAAATCGAACCAAATTGAACAAGTAATTTGATCTAATTTTTTAGTTCGATCATCTCAGATTGGCCCAATGGCAAGGCCCACCAGACCACCGCATTGAGGCCCCAAAAAAACCTCCAAAACCTCTTGGTTTCGGCTCTTCGTTAAAAAAAAGGCCCAAATTATTTTTTATTTCAACTACTCCATTAAGCAAGGCCCAATAAAAAAAAAAGACTTCGTTAAATAGTTTGAACCCAATTGCTTGGATTTATAATAAAAATCTCTTAAAAATCAAAACAAAAGAAAAATACTTTAACTTTTATTCTTCTTGTTTATCTCAACTATTCAAGCTTTCTAATACATGGCGTGTGTAAATATGTTATGTATTTTATTTCTTGTCTTAATTTCTTTTGCAAATTATAATTTGAAAAAGAATTATTAACTTGGATGTGTTTTGCTCAAGTAAGTACTTTTTATTAAGATTTAACATTTTTACTAAGATCTAAGGCTTAGTAAGTTCTTTTATTTTTATCTTTATCTTTTCTTTTTTTGAATTTTTTGTGAATTGACTGACTCTTATTCATTCAATCTTTTCATTTTGAAATTATTTTTTTATATTTTTTATTGGCCTTGAATAGATTGATAAAATAGTTGAAAAGTACCTCAAATTTAAGTAAATAGATGAATTTTAACTTTTGTAAATTTATTTGCTAACATATTCATAATTTTTTAATGTAAGTTTATCTTTAATTAGAGGTGATAACAATTTTTATAAATTTTGATAAACATTAGCAGATAAGAAATTTGTGTAACAAAGTTCAATTTTATCAATTATGTGATAAACGATATAACTATCATACAAAAATTTTGAATTTTTTTTTTTAATGAAATCTCTACTAGATTAATAGAATTACGTATGTAAAATCTTTTAGTAGCAAGTTTGAAATTCAATCAGTTAATGTGAGTACCAAAACACGTTTTACATTTTGTATTTTTTATTACAAGTTAAATTAAATTTTACTTTATTTTTATAAATTTTCTTCAAGGGACCTTATTTTTTAACCTTGCCTCGAGCCCCGAAATTTCCGGGGCCGGCCCTGATTGGTTCGATTTGGTACGGTTTATTTCTTTTAGAAGGTTTCGGTTCGGTTTTGATTCTCTTGCCTTAAAGATAGGATTGGATCGGACCAAAATAAAAACCTTAATTTTTTTTTGTTTTGTAAATTGTATTTGTATCATGTGTATTTTTCAGCAATCTTTGTTTTTTTAATTTGTATTCTCTTAATTTTTTGCAATATGTATTTTTTTACGTTAAATACAACTCTTTAATAGTTCAAATGAATATTTTTTAATTAAAAAATAACTTATTTTTTTAACATTTAACTTGATATAATTAAATCAGAAACTGGCCAAACCGAAATTATTCAGTTCGATTTCGGTTTAAGAAATCCTAAATCGAATTTTTTGATTTGGTCTGAGTTTGTCCTCTAAAGTCTAAATCAGATTGGTTGCACCCCTAACTACAAGTTTGTTCGGTCATAAGTTTTTCACAGACTTTCAAATTAATTGAGATATATATAAATTAACCCCGACACCCCTGATTATTTAAAAAGAAATATAGATATGGCTAGACTAGAAACTAGGACCAAGATTTGCGCGGGAAACGAAAAACCGGCCAGTTGAAAAGATGGACTCTTTTGTCTCAAAAGTAAATATATATCGTTTTCCACAACTACTAAAATCCATTGAAATCTTTTTTAAAATAACTTTAATTTAATCAACAACCTCCCCATTGTTTGGACCTCAACAATATAAAAATATCAGTTAATTGTTTTTGTCTCCGGTCATATTTTATTAGCTTGCTTTTGGATTTTTTAAATAAAGTGTTCAGCCGACCTGCTTAATTCTAAGAACTCTTAAGTTATCGATCACGAAAATCTCAAGTGATCCTAATTTTTTTTTTTTTGTTGGTAGTAGAAATTGAACTTACAAGTATGGAAAAAAAATCTCTTACTTGTTTTTTTTTTTTTTTAATTTTTATATGAAGTTCAAAATTCTTGTGAAATTATTTTATATAAGACTTTGTCCCGATTTTATATTGTATCCTAAGCCCTAAAAAATTGGTCGAAGTGCTTGAGAATTGACTTATTAGATATATAAAAACAGAATAAATTAACACCCAAAAGACACGAGGATATAAGTTGTAGGACCAAAGAGAATGAATTCGGGAGGCCCCAATAACTGAATTTGGGTGCCGACTGTTTAATCCGAGGACCACTGCTAGCTTAAGTAATATATGACTTCTGAACAGTTGTTTCTATCTATTATTAAAACCGACACAGTAACAGCAACAGCAATCGCAAATGCATATTCTTTCAACTCCTCACCCACCGTCTCTACAACTACCTCAAGTATACGTGGCAATCATCCATATATCTAAGCCTACCTCCCTCATGAAATGGAGGCATGTTCTGCGGTACGCAGCAAAACGATATTATTACGAAGTAAAAACGAAGATTCTTACCGATAAATGTATGCCCAAAATAGTATTTTGTATGCCAAAACGATATTGTTTTGACGCACAGCACATCCTGTTGTGCACCGTGCACAATAAGACTTCCAAGTCCCTTACTCATCTAGGCCTGTCAACATACTGCACACATGCCATTATGATCATCAGTCACAATTTTAAAAGAGATATTATAAATATAATAAGAACCAGGAATCTAGTGGAACGAGAGATTTGTTATATAAAGGTGAATAGTCAAGAAGAATCTGTTTTGAGTATTTTTGAAGAAAAAAAAATATGCTAGATATCTGTAGGTGCATGTAATTTTTGTAACTTGATTAACAATAACATTTCGCCAAATAAAAATGAGATAGAAGCGGGATGATTTTATTTTTCTCAAAAAAGATAAAACAATCTCCGAGTATATATATATCATACTCGAAATGCAATAAAATAAATAAATAAACCTTGAATGTAGCAGACTCAAATAGTTATATCCGAAATAGCTGTACTATTTGACTTTTTTATTGTATCTAACAAATAGGGGCCCTTGTTCCATGACTCTAGACTGTTCTGTTATTATTGTTATTTATTTATACTTTTATCTTCATGCACAAATAAAAACATCATATTCATCATATATATATATATATATATAATAAAATATCCTAGCTAGGGTTTGTGGTTAAATGGTCCATGGTGGGGTATTGGGTTGGGTGAGGAACCGTTGGAGTCGTGGGTAACGAGATGCCCTTTTATGCTTTAGATTCTCCCCTCTAGACTTTCTCCCAATGACCATCAAATAGGGTATTTTTGTGTTCCTTAATTTTTACAATTAAGGTTATTATAGCAATTAAAGGCCATCCATTACGTCTTGACTGGTTCAATCAAACTCATGTGGATCAAAACTTACCTTCATTGCTTGGACAAAATTCTTCCACAACTTAGCTTCATTAACTTGGTGACCACTCTAATGATCCGATTCCGCCTTTTATAATATTGTTTGTTTTGATCGTTCAAATTTCATGAATTTTTTATATATCTCTGGATTGCTCAAAGATAAGCACGCTTGACCATGAAGTTGCAGTTGGTGTTGGCACCCTCATGACTTTAAAAAGCCTTGTACAAGGTAGGACATGATTTATTGTAAACAATATTGAACTTACAATCACCAAGCGATGTGGGACCCTTGACCATCCATCCGAACGTCCGCTGAAACTCTCCCTCATAGACGTTCGGCCTCACAGCTGGCAGCACAGCCTGACTAGAGTGTCACAACCACAATTTGAGATTTAAGAGTTTATTTTCTTTTAGATTCTCAAATTTAAAATATTTCTTTCTTATAGGGTCAGTTCATATAGAATTTTGATATAATTTTAATTAGATACTTTGCTAGTGGTTGATGAAATACATCTCCCATAAAGTAATAAATATGTATGTAAACTGGTCCGGACACTCTAAATTACCCCACACACACAAAAAAAGAGTTAACTTTGATAAATCTATCACATTATCACAAACAAGGGCAGACCTCGGATTCTGATTTGGGTGATACTGTTTAAAGGAATTCCATTTATATTGTTGCATATTGTGCGTAAAAAGTGTGTAAAAAAAGTTGGTGTCTAAATATCATGTAATTAAGTTTTTTTTTTCCCTTCAGAAAATCATAACAAATCCTTGGTTCATTTCCCTTGCGATAGTTAAATGAAACCTATTGAAATTTTTTTTTTAATGATTTACATTGTTCACTTTTCAAATCGCAATATTTACTTCAGTTACGTAAAAATCAAATTATTTGAACTTCGATAAATGCCTAATTAAATTACTCTTAACATAAAATAATTTATTTTAAAATTAGGAGTGCGAATGGGGGTGGCTTGTGCCACACGGGCTCTTCAATCCCTCAAGCACACTAGTCAGTAGGTCTTGATGTTTATTTTATTCATACCAATATCTTCTCAGTGCTTCACAAACACACACACATATAGAGAGAGAAAACTTCTAATAAGAGATTCTTTATTTCGTTACTGTGCGAATCTCTTATTTCTTGATCAAATTTTGATGATCCGAACTGTTCAATGTCTGTAAAACATATTTTTAAGAGTTAACATGAGAAATCAACTCAAAATATTATCCGGAAAAGCTTCATTTATTCAATATTTTATAAAACTATTTCTGTCAGCATTTACCAAAAACTGTTTAGATCAAGAGCCCTTTCTGGTATTTGTTTGAGTCGATTTCTCGCGGATACCCTTAAAAACACGTTTTAAAAATATTGAACTGTTCAAATCATCAAAATATAATAAGAAAAGAAAAAAATTCTCAAGTGATAATCGGTACTCTATTCAAGACATCATCAGATGCCCTCAAGGTGTGTGTTGCAGCATCCATGGCTAGGGCTGGTTTCTTGGAGGTTTAGGCGGTTTGGTGCCCTAACAGCTTCGGACTCTTGTGTAATTGATTAGGGGTTTTGGTGGCTCAGGCGGTTGGTGACTCCCCAACCGGCCTAATTCAATTCTTTGTACTCCGGTTTTTATTAATACAAATCTTTTCTTATCAAAAAAAAAAAAGTATCCCTACGGCTACCCTATATAATGAGCACAGTATGACAAAAGCTTGGGCATTTATGAGTCATGGTTTCTTAGTTTTATAAAATCTAAGGAGATTATACATATAGATATAGGAAAAGACTTCCTATAACACTACAACAAAAACCATTTATGGCGACGAAATCGAAAGACGAAATTTAATTTCGTCACCAAATGGGTATATATGGCGACGGAAAAAATATTTTGTCGTTTTTTTGAAAATATTTGCGAGGAATTTATTTTCCTCGCCAAAGATACTTCGTTAACGACGAAATTTTATTTTTCGTCTTTAAATATGTCATTTGGCGACGAAATATTTTTTTCGTCGCCAAATGTATATATTGGCGACGAACTATATTTTTCGTCTTCAATATAGGTAGTTTTGGTGAGAAAAATAATATTTCGTCGCCAAATTACATATTTGGAGACGAAAAAAATATTTCCTCGCCCAAAATACCTATTTGGAGACGAAAAATATAATTTATCGCCATATATATAAATTTGGCGAGAAAAATAATATTTCGTCGCCAAATGACATATTTTGAGACGAAAAATATAATTTCGTCGCTAACGAAAAGATATATTCATTTACATATATATATATATATATATACACACACACACACACACAAACACACACATATATATTATATGTATTGTAGACATGTATGTATAAGGAATACAAATATACATATACATATATATATGTATTATAGACATATGTATATGTATATATATATATACACACACACGCAGATATGCCCATATTCAATTGGTACAACTACTAAGAGGAGGGAGAGAGAGAGTAGAGAGATAGGTTTAACATTTTTCATTTTGGATTGAGAGAGAGAGAGAAGAAAAAAATAGATAAGAGATAGGTTTTGAATTTTGAGCTAGAAAGAAAGATATAGTGAGACTAAAAGAGAAATACAAAGAAAAAGAAGAGAAAGAGAGTATAGAAATAAAGATGAGAGATAGTGTAATAATTTTAAATTTAATATTTTGAGAGAGGGGGAGAGATAGAGAGAGGGGAGAGGAGACGAGAGAGGAGAGATGAGAGATGAGAGAGGAAAGAAAGGGAGAGAGAGAGAGGAGAGATGAGAGAGATGAGAGGGAGAGAGGAGAGATGAGAGATGAGAGAGATGAGAGGGAGAGAGAGAGAGAGAGAGAGAGAGAGAGATGAAGTGTAATAATTTTAATTTAATGTCCTAAAATAGAGAAAAAGAGAGAGAGAAAGAAAGGGGAGAGAGAGATAGGACAGAAATAGAGGGACAAAGGGGGGAGAGAGAGAGAGAGAGTGGAGAGAGAGATAAAAATATATAATATTATTATGTTTAATATCTATTTAAAATTAACTCAAAGAGAGAGAGATTATAATGTTTAACATATATTTAAAAAAATAATGTTAAACATATGTTAAGTATTAAATATTGTAAATAATTTACGAATATTGTGTTTGGTGTAGTGGTCAGAGAGGGTGTACAGAAAGTGTTGGTGGGGTGGAGGTCTAAGGTTCGAATCCTAGGAAGGGGGAGATATGAGATTTCCGGGTAATTTGTTTTGAAATAAAAATTAATTTAACGACAAAAAAATTCGTCTCAAAATATAGTTATTAACGACGAAAATAAATTTCTCGCGAATTACGGTAGTTAGCGACAAAATAATTCGTCGCGGAATACCAATATCAGCGACGAAAAAATTCCTCGCTAAATACCTATATTTGGCGACGAAATATTTTGTCGCCAATATAATATATTAGGCGACGAATTGTATTTTTCGTCGCCATGACCTTTTGCGTGAAACTTTGGGCGACGAAACTTAGAGACGGAAATTTTCGTCGCCTAATGATTTGGCGACGAAAAACGTAATTTTGGAGACGAAAATGTTTCGTCGTTATACACCAATTTTGTTGTAGTGTAATATTTTGATAGTTAATTTTTCGCAAGCGTACCCCATAACTAATTAAAACATATGGAGACTTAAAAAGACTCGAGCTCCTTGACCACCAATCCAATTCCAAAAATTATGTGGTGTGGAATAGTATTGATTGTTTCGTAATTAGGTATTCTCGTCACTGGTTATTTCAATCAAAAGCTAAAACCATGATTTTGGAAAATCTAACAGGTCCAAAATTGGGTCTTCAATTCAAAAATAAAAAATTCCAAAGGGTGTTAGCTCAATAATTATTTTTTTGAAGCATTTTCAAAAAGTCGATCCACTCCACCACAATATAAAAAGTTAAAAAAGTTTAATTTAGTGGGACACCTCTTTTATTTTTTTTTTTTGTTTTTTTAATCCCAATCATAAAACAATGATTCTAGATGAATCAAATTAGTTAATTAAAGCAATTGTACTACCATTGTCACTAGTCACCCCACTTGCTAGTAGTTAGACAAGGTCCAAATTAAGACTGTGACAGCTTAGCATACATTAAGGTTATAATTGTTGGATTAGTGATATTTAATTGTAATTGTGGGGATGATCGAAAGGATCAACTTTAGAAAGAGAGTGGCATTAGTGTTCAGATATAAAGTATATGTCAAAAAATTCAATAACAAAGAAAGTCTACAAACATATTGAGTGCGTTTAGAAAAACTTGTAAAGTAAAAACTATTCAAAATAATTTATCTATGAAGTACAAGCATCGGACACTCGCACTCACCATTCGGACAAGATAAGGATACGCGTTCGGTATATTTATTTGGGCATTCACCTAAAAAGCACAGTTCGTAACCAAATTAACTAAGAACATTGCATAAAACATCGTAACACTTTTAAACACCGCTTATCTTTAAAAAATAAAGGATTACACTCAGATATATATGAATAATTTGGTGTGGTCCTTTAGATAAAAAATTAAATAATTTCGCCACTAAAAATATGCTTGCATCCGAATCTGTACCCGAGTTCATCCAACATAAATCGAGTCCATGAAGTTAAAAATGCACCAACAAAAGTATTAAAAAAAAAAGGACACCCACTTGTACCTCCATTCACATGGCTTTCCTAGGTTAGCTTAACTGGCCTCCAATCTTTCTCCTTTTTTATTTTCCCAGGTCCACAAGTCATTGATTTAGATTTCTATGGTAAATGTTGATATGCTTAGTTGGGATTCATTTCCAGGATTTCTCACTGGGCTTCGTATTTTCTATTCCATTTTCTTCCTGCAATCTCTATCCTTGTGTAAGACTTCTTCTACCTAGCTGCCTGAATGTCTTTGGAGAAAGTTGATACCAATTCCACTTGTCTTTTACAAGTGTGGAATTTTTTTAAAGACATGAAAACGATAGGACATAAGAGTACTTAAGCTAATACTTTCATGCTATGTGTTACAGCTTAGAGGCTGAGTAATGACAAGTGAGGTTAATTCACCCCAATTGATCGAGTTGGAAAATTTCCTTAGGATAGTTTTTTTTTTTTTTTAAAGTATTTTGCTAAATTTCTCCTATGAAATATTATGTCTTGCTACATGGATAATATGTCTTATCCAACAAAATTATACATATTTTAAATACTTGACCCCAGTATTTATATATCTTAGCTAGATTCGTCTCTGGTCCTGTCAGGAAGCAGACTTATGTAGTGGTAAAGTGGGGTCAATTGACCCCACTCAGTTGGAAATTAATCCCTTGACGATAGATATAATTTTTTTTTAGGTATTTTGATAAATTTCTCCCATAGAATATTAAGTCCTATCTCACGAATAGTGTCTTGCCCCACAAAATTATACATATTTTAAATACTTTACCTCAGTGCCTATAAATCTTAGAACCGCTCCTACAGAGACTCCCACAAAATTATAAATTGAAAACATTTAGAATTCTTGTCACGCAAGCTTAAATTGGCCATGCCCTATAATATATAAAGTTCCTTGGATATATACTTGAAGTCCAAAAAAATTACTTTATACAGACGTATATGTACATTTCTACAAATACCCAAACAAAAGAATAAATGAATATAAATATGTTTATGGCTATGCACGGGTGCATGATATTTCTAGAGTCTTCTAAATTAGTCTTTACTTGAAAATGTGAATGCAAGAAATCAAGTGTCAAGACTCATCAACTTGTGGGATGACTTTCTTAATTCCTATAGTGATGAGACCCCTAATCACCATGATGGTGCTTCAGACTTCCATGCTAGAGAATTCTCTACATGTGCGTATTGGAAACTTTGAGTAGCTGACTGATATCAACGTTCCTGTTTTTTAGTATCAAAGACGATCGTCATTCGTGCAATCAAAATCCATAAAATAAAAAAGTTCATATGTAACTCCATCATATTACAATAGACTAATAAAGTATTGGTTGGGATAGGAATGCAAGTCATACGAATAAGAATACAGTTGCCACATGAAGTTTCTATGAGTTAAGAAATTTAAGGTGATGACAAGTTATGAAGACTTTGTATCCGCATGACACTCTTGTATCGAAAGCTTAAGGAAGATACATCACATGCATTTTTTTGTAATTTATGAAGATTTTCTCCCCATTCCATCATGATAAGAAAAACACAAGTCATCGCATAAGATTCGAGTGTTACGTGATTAGACTTCCTTTACCTCCAGAAACTCGTGAGACCTTAATAAGTCAAACCATCTAGAGAGGAGTTTACTTATCGGTCTTTTTTTCTCTATTCTTCATCAGAGGTATCAATCGACTATATGCCATTTATTTCCTACACAAATTCATTGAAAAGTATCAAGATGATTGTGGACTTATGGGCGTGATTGGAAAGATTCTACCAATCACAATACAAGTTCCAAAGGCTTATGAAGATGACAGAGTTGTGGTGTAACGCCTTATGTAAACTACTGACCCAACAACTTGTTGGAGCCCAACTATGTGGGCCAAAATACTTAAGCCTAAGTTGTTAATAGTAGTTTACATGGCTACTTATATACTCAGGATCACCCATGTAAACTTTCGATATAAGACGGGATATCACAATCTCCCCACCTTTTAAAACCTTGCGTCGTCATAAGGGGTTTACACTAGAGTCACCACGGCCTAACTCCAGGTCTTCTCCCTAATGACCAAACAAAGTCCCGGTCCCACACTCGATCGTGTACACGGATCGCTCTAATACCACTTGTTAACGCTCTATGTAAACCACTGACCCAACATCTTGTTAGAGCCCAACCACGTTGTCGCGTTTGGAAATTTCCCGGCCCCCCTCGCGAATAATGAATTGTTTGAACGTGGCTGAATAATTTCTTGACTTGTAATGCGACGAAAGATGAAAATTGTTTGACAGCTGGGACTTATTTAAAACTCAGAGTTGCCACTTGACATGAAATTCGGGTGTGTCAAGTCACCCTCTAAGGCCATATTCAAAGAAGATGTCCTTAGAAAAATAATTTAATTTTAACTCAGAAATATGATTCTGTTTATAAAATGATTCCTTTAAAAGAAATTTGGTCTTGAAAACAGAGATGGGTTCGGGGATTCACTGTTACGAGTTGGGAAGGTGTTAGGCACCCAACATCGCCCTTTCGGTACTTTATTTTCTCAATTAATTTTATTTTATTATCCTTGGCCAAATTTGATAAATTTCAAGTGATTGTTGTATAATTGGATCAAAAGTGAAAACGGGTGCGAGAACAGGACCCCGGCTTACGCAATTTAACTTTTTGGTGGCAAAAATATTGGAACGGACATATGTTAAACTTTGATCGAAACATGATATGCAAACTGGTATCTGCATGTCATGTTTCTATTCCCAGAGTGCTAGGTACCTTAAATCCCTGGTAGGAATTTTCAAGTTTAACAATGACCCGATTCTGTTTTATTAATGAGTTACCATATTAACCTTTTTTGGTGAGTGAAAATGCATTTCCGATAATTTTTCGAGAAAGCACGATACGCAAAATTAACATAAACTGTTAATTTGCATGGCATACTTTACTTTAAGATTGTCGTAGCCCAAGACCGGGACATATGGCCAGCGCGATGGCTACTCATGTTTCTCAGTTTTTAGGCAGGACATACACTTGCTTAAACTGGTTTATTTATCTGCAATTCTTCATCCCGACAGCTACACAATCACTGACGGTCCAAATTGTAGAACTTAATAAATGTTACTTCAATCACGATAATCTGTCGTGAAAAGATAACGTGCATTGCCCGTTAAATTTTCATTCTGAAACACTAATATGGGCTACCTATGTCACCCGTGTGTTTACGGAATTTCGAGATTATCGGGATTTTTAACCAGGTGGTATGGATAGTGTGTCAGCGTGAACTAACAGCACTATTCATATAACTTAGCTATGAAGTAACGGATTTTTTTTCCTTTTATTGATTTTTCGTGAAATAAAAATAAAAAGAAAATAGCATTATCTGTTACGGGGAGATGGGAAAGGGGTAAAAAGAAAAAGTTACAGGATCTGAGAAAGGGAAAAAGTTAGGAGTTAATTCCGACAGGAGCCGACGCAATCGAGCGATATGTCGGGAGTGTTGATAAAAGTTCAGAGAGATTTTTGTTTAAATCACGAAAAGTATATTGGCATAGGCCAACACCGACTTTCGTGATTTAAACCTGACGAGGCTAAATCCTGACATTCTAGAAGTGCGGACTAGGAATTTCTAGAAATGGACTAGAAATTTCTAGAATTGCGGACTAGAGATGCGGATGCCCAATTGATATTTACATTAAAAAAAAGCAGAAAAGATAAATAAAAATATTCTGACATTCTAGAAGTGCGGACTAGAAATTTCTGGAAACGGACTAGAAATTTCTAGAATTGCGGACTAGAGATGCGAACATCAGCTTTTAAGCGTAGTATTTACATTAAATTAAAAAAAATAAAAGTAAATAAAAAAGAAATTAAATGAATAGAATAGAAATTAAATAAAAAAGACAGATATTGAAATAAAATAGGTTGTTGCAATGATACCTTGTATTGATATTCGAATCAGCTGATTACATGAAAATAAGAAAGACACGCGAACGGCTAAGTAAAACCATAACCCGACATAACACTGGGTTTAAAGCCCTGTTATAGCGAGGTATGCTAATATAATAGCGCGTTCGGATCTTTCTAAATCTGAAAATAATTGGGCAGAACTTCCTCTTGTTTTTGGGCCAAAAGTCCTAGCTAAAAATCCTAACTCTAATTTATTCTGGGTGTCAAACATTTCACGACTACGGAGTCGAAAAAATATTTCACAACGGATGACTGAAGTTTTTCTCTCTCGAGGTTTTCGTTCTCGGGAAAATGTGTGGGACGTCTGAAAAGCAAAACCGACGCAAAAGGGTTTCCTAAAAAAAGTCCTCTCCGAAATTCCTCTGTCTAAATCTCTCTCCAAGTTTTCTCCAAAAAATTCGTCAATAATCAAGTGCACAGCACTTGTTTTTATAGAGAAAAGAGAGGCGGTGGTGAGAGGAGAGAGAGAGAGAGCTGTGTGTGAGAGAGAGAGAGAGAGAGAGAGAGCCGGTGAGAGGGGGAGAGAGAGAGAGACGTGTGAGAGAGAAGAGAGAGAGAAAGACGCGGAGAGAGGAGAGAGAGAAAGAGTTGTGTGAGAGAGAGAGAGAGAGCTGAGAGAGAAAATTGTGTGTGGGTGAGAGGGACAGCAGGGACACGTGACAGAGCGAGAGAGAGACACGCGGAAGAGAGAGAAACGGTGACATCTGTCAACCAATAGGAGTAGGCCACATCAGCTCCGCATGTGCACACGACCACACCAGATCCCACCAAAGTCGTGCACGACTTTTTATCCTGACACGGCCCATGCGCCACGCGCGGCGTGCCAGTCGGCGCGTGCGCCACACGCGCGCGTGAATGCGCGTGACCTGCTGACGTTAGCCTCCTTTTTTAATATTTACGAAAATGCCATTGTTTTATAAAATGCCTCCGCGCGCTATTTTTTATCTTCAGATGTCCAAATGAACTCGGATTTGACCACGGATACAGCCAGTGGACTCGTGTCGTCGAGAGAATCATTTTGAGTTTAATATTTGATTTATGGACACGTCGGCTCGCAAACCTAGCTCCCAAATAAACACCGGTACGCTACTACCATTCTTTAAAATGCCACTTCTTGAGTTACCGAACTCTGATTTGACCATGGATACAGCCGATGGACTCGTATTCCTGTGTTGATTAATAACATGTACCTCTCAATATCTGAACATGTCAACTCATAAATTGTGCTTTCGAGACCCCGTTCTGAACAATCGAAAATTGTCGACGTTGTCCGTTTTCACCCTAATCACTGTCACTAGACTCGTGTCGTCATACTGATCAATAGTATGAGGTTCTCATGACTTGATGAAGTGGTCTCGCGAATAGTACTCCCGAACCCTGGACTGTGCAAGGGCAAAATAGTCTTTTGTGCACAAATTCTTTTAAACCCATTTTGATGGCATTTTTCATAATTGTTTGGGCGGTGGGGGCAAAATCTGGTATCAACAGCTGCCCCTCTTTGTCTGCACTTGGCGAAGTGGAGGGTAGACAAAGAATATGTGATGCGGGATTTTGTCTCACCGCGATTGAAATTAGGTCATGCTGCTCTATTTTGAAACTGCCATTGACGACTGCTCCGCTCTGAATATCCAAGATAACATCTTTGTTATCTCGAGAACTGATGTACTTGTCTTCTCTCTTTCATGCCTTGTTCTGAGTTCTTTGAGGCGGTGAATTCCATTGGTATCTCCCTAACATCCTTCGAAGAAATTCTGCCCTGAAAATGATAGCTTAGATTATTATTTGAAAGCATTGAAATTTACTAGAACAAAACGACTTTTAAAAATTCGATTTCAGAAGAATACTTGCAAATCAGGAACTTTTGACTAGAAAATCCTTGAAAATTTGATTTCAAGTTTTATAGCCTATGAACCTTAAAATTCAATTGCAAAACAGTGATAAGACCTGAAATTTTTTGGAAATTTGATTCCAAGGCTTAAGAGTGAGATTTTTGAAAATTCGATTTCAAAATTTGAGTAACACGGAAAGTGCTTGAAAATATAAGGGTTTCCTGGAACATTCGAGTCCATGGGATATATTGAAAATGTAAAAACTTTATGGAACATGCGAGTCCATAAAAAAAAACTAAAAATGTAAAGGTTCACTGGAACATGTGAGTCCATGGGATATACTAAAAACATAAAGACTTCCCAAAACATACGAGTTTATGAGAAAGGCTGTAAATGTAAGAATTTTTCTGGAACATCTGAGTCCGATGGAAAATGCTAAAGAAGTAATGGCTCCCTTGGGACATCCGAGTCCAATGGGAGAATACTAAAAATATAGCAAATCTTTTTAGAACATTCGAGTCCATGAGACAATGCTGAAAATATAAAGGTCCCCTGGGTCATACGAGCCCATGGGAGATGCTAAAAATATAACAACCTCCTAGAACATGTGAGTTCACGGGGAATGCTTAAAATCCTTGAAAATTCGATCTCAAGGTTTGTGTGATAAAAACTCTTAAAAATTCGATTTGAAAGTTTGTATGAGAAAGACCCACGAAAATTCGATTTCACGGTTTCTATGGAAATTAAAAATCTGACTCCAAGTTTTAAGAACTGTTTTGAAAATTATGATTACGACTCTGAATCAAGAAATTATGAAAATCTTTGAAGATTACGACTTCAAGGTTTTTGAAAAGGCTTTGAGATTACAACTCTAAGCTGTGTAGTTTTGCAAATTCTTGAAGGTTACGACTTCAGTGTTTTTAATTGAAGCTCGGAGATTACAACTCTAAGCTGAAAAATTTTGAAACTCCTTGAAGATTTTGGCTCAAATTCAATGTTTTGTTGAAGATGTTTGAGAATTCGATCTCAAGATCTGAGAGATTTAGAAATTCGATTCTAAGCCAAAACAAATTTGAAAAAATCTATAGAGATTACGACTCCAAGATTTTTGATGCAAATTCTTGAGAATTTGATTTCAAGGTTTGAGAGACTTAGAAATTCGATTCTAAGCTAAGATTTGAAAATTCTATAGAGATTACGACTCCAAGACATCTGATGAAAATCCTTGAGAATTTGATTTCAAGGTTTGAGAGACTTAGAAATTCGACTGTAAGCCAAAAATTTGAAAATTTTATAGAGATTACGACTCCAAGACATCTGATGAAAATCCTTGAAAATTTGATTTCAAGGTTTGAGAGACTTAGAAATTCGATTCTAAGCTAAAAATCTGAAAATCCTATAGAGATTACGACTCCAAGACATCTGATGAAAATCCTTGAAAATTTGATTTCAAGGTTTGAGAGACTTAGAAATTCGATTCTAAGCTAAAAATCTGAAAATCCTATAGAGATTACGACTCCAAGACATCTGATGAAAATCCTTGAGAATTTGATTTCAAGGTTTGAGAGACTTAGAAATTCGATTCTAAGCTAAAATCTGAAAATTCTATAGAGATTACGACTCCAAGACATTTCAAAATCCTTGAGAATTTGATTTCAAGGTTTGAGAGACTTAGAAATTCGATTCTAAGCCAAAATTTGAAAATTATATAGAGATTATGACTCCAAGACATTTGATGAAAATCCTTGAAAATTTGATTTCAAGGTTTGAGTGACTTAGAAATTCGATTCTAAGCTATAATCTGAAAATCCTTGGCAATTCAATTCCAAGATTTTGTTTTATAATTTGAGCAGAGTCTTTGAAAATTTAATCCCAAGACTTTCCATGCTATCTGTCTCCTTTTACATAGGAAATTTTCTTTGGCTCTTTGCCCATTTTGTTCTTGCATAAATTCTACTTGTCTGTCATCTTTTGGTTGACTTCTGGGATGTCGCCTTATCAGCTGGACAATGAAAACACTTTATCAATTGGACCCTCTAGGTCTTTGTGTTTGAGAGATTCGTAAGCTCTGTGGGATTTTCCCCTTTAGTTTTCCCTTCATGCATGTCATACGTTTGTAGTTTGAGCTTCAATGGGAGTTTGACATCAGGCTGTTGAGGATTGCACTCAAGTGTATGCCTTATCATGGGGTCAGGACTTTCAAGCCCTTTTAATCAACTTCTGAGTAGCAGCACAAGGAATAGCGACTGTAGCTAAGCGAGTCTGACTTTCTGTTTGCAGATTGTTATTTCTTTTCTCTCTTGAACATTTGTATCTTTTAATATATGCATCCTGCATGGTTAGACAGCTTTGTTCTCTTTTCAAGATTAGCATGTACGTAAAAGAAGTGTTGTATGAACATGTATGCTTCCCTATTTTTAAAAATTTATTTTGAAATTTGTACTTACTTGCCAGTAGATTATCAGAAATACTTACTAGATAGTAAATAACAGTTTATTGGGCTTTGCCTCTTTCGATCCATGAAGCTTCACAGTCTTAGCACAAGTGCATCGCATAGCTTGACTCATGATTTTCAATCTCTAAACTCATGGGAACTTAAACTGAGTCTGCTCCAGACAGCCTTTCAAACTTCGGTCTTGCTGACTTGTGCGGACAAATGGCCTCAACTTCTTGTTGTCGTTTTTCTATTTTTTTTTTTTAAAGTCATTTTTGCCACCACTGCCCTTTCGGGTTTTCACTGGTGCCGGCTTTTCATTTTTTGCGCTCCAGCCCCCTTTCGGGTTTTGACTGTGCCTTGGTTGTCCATTTCTGCCATAGCCCCTTTTCAGGTTTTCACTACGCTGGACTTTGTCGATTTTGCCATAGCTCCCTTTCAGGTTTTGACTATACTGACTTAGCCGATTTTGCCATAGCCCCCTTTCAGGTTTTAACTATGCTGGCTTTTTGTATTTCTTTTTTTGTTTTGAGGAATTCAACCTAATTTCAAATGAAACAAATATTCTTTGCGCATTTTGATCCGTCGAGCATTGACAGAAATTTCATGAGAAAGAGGGAGAGAAAATATCAAATGACACTTTATTTTTTTGCCTTTCTGCCTTTACTTTTGCCTTTTGGCTTCTTTTCTTTTTCCCTTTTCTTTTTTTTTGCAGTGGGGTTATTTTTTGTGCCCCTTGTTTTTCAGAATATTCATATGAAAGAATAGAGAGAAGAAATTTCAATGCTTGATAATCAAAATAGCCACTCGGAAAAAGTGTTTCAATTAAAATTAGATCGAAACAAGTGTTTTGCTCACAAATTGCTTTTTCTTCTAGTTGCCCCAGTATGTACGCTACAATACTTTCGAGTGTTGAGGCATCCTCCACGACTAATATGAGTTTGTGGACACATCAGGCTTCGTGAAATTCCTTTGATTGCTATGTAACTGTCAAACTCCAGCCCTTCGGTGTTTCTCTTTGGAGTAGCTGATAGGTAGACTCATGAATAGGCATTATTTGCACTTGATCTTCCAGAGTTCTTTTTTTGGTGAATTTGAATGTCATTCCCTTGGGATTGTTCTGATCTTCTTTGGTTATCCTAAGTGTAGGACCACTTTGCCTTTGTCTAGATCTGGATGGCGATTCTTCTCATTGCTTGTTGATTACTCAGGATAAGAGATTGCTTCTTTCTGGAAGCTCTACTCAGTTTGAGACTTCTAAGCTTTTGCTTTTTTTGACTCTGTCTTGATTTTGCGAGCCTAGGAAAAACATGTCCTTGCGATTTTCTGACCATCAAGTGAATTTCTCCTTATGCCATTTGTCCAAGTTCAATCATTCTTGTTTCTTTTAAATGGCTTCTGTTTCCTTGGCATTCGAGATTTGCCAGTTATCATGTGGTTCTTTCCGTTAGTTCACTTGCTTGTTTGGAAATTTCACTGTTGGTACAGACCAATCTTAGTCCCCATGAGTTCGAAATGTAGTCTGAAGACAAGGTCATGCTTGTCTTGTGCTGAAGATAGTTATGCTACTTGGATCGAAATGACAAATTTTAAGATCCCCTGAAATAGCACGTTTTTGTAAGAAATCAATTATCATGATTTGATAGAGAAGCATATATGAAAGCAACAACACAACCTTTATTCATTTGCTAAAAGCTAGATAACCATTGCAAGATTTTTCATGAATTTGAAAGAAACAGATTTTCATAGTGAAAGTTTGAAACAACAAAAGCAACGTAGAAAGTGTGAATTTAGACTCTGCTCAGGCAAGTCTACCAAAACTTGAGAACTCTAAACAATCTCTCCCAGAAGTACATGGATCTTTCAAGATGACTTGAGTTGGCATTGCTGAGTCTCTGTACTGTCTTTTGTTTCAAAATGGACTTCCCAGTCTTTGATGCTTTCTGCGAAAATAAATTGGTCCTTTCTTGATTCAGCAAGATCTGCCCCAGTTTCAGTAACTCTTGTAGAGAGACACGGTTAGGATTCTCCTTGATGGGCTGGCCAAGGGTTGGTGATGGGATGAGGGTGACTGATATGGTGGAGGTATTTTTTTGATTTTTTGACTTTTTGTTTTCCTTTTGCTTTTTTTTTTTTGCTTTTTTTTTCTTTTTTTCAAAAGGAAAAAGATAGTGTAATCTTCTGACTAGATTAGCCGTTCCGACTAGGAAATTGTATGACCACTCTTGGTCGTTCACCCAACTTCGGGGGGGGGGGGGGGGGGGGGGGGGAAGCTTTGTTAGTCCTGGGGGTAGAGATCCATAATCCGCCCAGTCTGAATTTCGTCCTCAATCATTTCTCCTTGTTGGATCATTTCGCCGAAGGATATTCCTATTGAAGTGCAAAATTTCTCGTAGTAGACCCCTTTGCAAGTCTGAATGAATAGATGTACATATTCTGAGTCAGCTAGCGGTGACACCACCTGTGTAGCCAGATTTTTCCAACGACGCGCGTAGGCTCGAAAAGACTCTCTAAGTTCCTGGTCCATTCTAATTAGAAAAAGTCAGTCTACGGCCAACCCCGAATTATGTCCGTATTGTTTCATGAATGCACGTGACAACTCTGCCCATGTTCTAAACTGACGGACATCATTCCTAGCGAACCATTGTGCTGCGGGTCCTACTAGACTGTGCTGAAATAGCTGTGTCATCAGCTTCTCTGGATTTGGATAACCACATAATGCCCCAGCATAAAGGCGCAGGTGGGCCATTGGATCACCAGTTCCATCAAACTTGGTAAAACACGGTATTTTGAACTTGGTTGGCAGTTGCAAGTCTGGAAAGGCGCACAAATCTGAGAGGTTAGTGGACACATATGAACTTGCCCCTTGTATAGCTTCGATTGCTCTCTCAATATTTTGAATTTTTTAAATAACTGTTGGGTTTGGCCTTCCTTTTAGGCTTCCGACATTACCCTGGGCACTTGGCATGACCAATTGGACTGAATTTATGGGAGGTGGCCTGTGTCGTCCCGCTGAAATACCGACTACTGACTGGACTGGAACTGCCCCTGTCTGGACTGATGTCAGGGAAGGGTTTGATATTGCCGATGCCCCTGCCCCAACATTAAAGGGAAATGGCACTAATGCACTTTGTGGTGTCTGGTGCTGGGCTAGAAGTGCTTGGATATTGATTTGGAGGCTCTCCATTTCCTTGAGGAGAACATTCACTACTACAAACAGAGCAAAAGATCACGGTTTATAACCATGATTGTAGCCTTTTAATCTCGCTTCCAATACCGTGGTCTATCGGGGTGTAATGAAAAGTCCGTACATTATCATCACGCTTACAAACCGTGATCTAAAGTAGCACAAACAATCTCGGTCTACTTATAAAATCGTGATTAAATGTACAATATCCGTGATTAAAAAGCCTATTTAACATCTCGGTTGTTTATAAAAACCATGATTAAAGGTATAATACCGTGATTAAAACGTCTATCTAACATCTCGATTTTTTATAAAAACCGTGATTATTGGTAGAGACCAACAATCACGATCAATTTTAGATGAACCGTGATCGTAAGTTATTCCCTATATACAATAAAATATCAATTTTTTTCTACAAACCATATTAATAAATAACCCCAATCCGATAAAATAAACCATAAAAAATGCATTATTAATAACACCAAAAAAAATTTCTAATATTAACCAAAAAAACATTGACAAAGTATGTTGCTCAAGGCTATAGCTACAAAAGAGGGAATGGTACTTGACAAAATGCCAACCAAACTTCTCCAAAGATAGGAGGAATTAAAAATAAAAGGAAGAAATGCTAATGGTTGGTACTTGACAAAATGCCAACAGACTTCTCCAATAGTAAAGAAGGTAAACACAAACCAGCAACAATATTAAAACAAAATTAGAACACTAAACCGAATTGCACATCAGCGCCAAACCAGCAGCAGAAGCAAAACGAGCGAGATGCATAGCAAACCAGCAACAGCGATGCAGAGATACCACTAGGAAACTTAATTTGCAGCTCCCTTGGAATTCACTTCTTCCAAACCTTGTCAAGCTTAACAAACCAGAATTTCAAATCAATATCTAAAAGTTGTAGCACCTCACAATATGAAAAAAAATAGCGAGCAAGTGTCAAATGAATGGAATAACTTTGTAGCAGCAACACACATAGCTTCGAGGAAAAATGATCATCAACTGTAGCAGCAACACACATAGCTTTGTGACCTGTACATATTTGTGTCCAATGAAAATGTGTGAATTTGTGTCCATTACTCAACAATACTTATAAGACTTTCACATGGCAACAGGTCAAATTCTGATGACAATTAGGAACTAAGACTTTCACATAGCAAATAAAAGTGTTTTAAGTTCATATAGAGGTGCAATTCCTTTATAGACTTGATAATACAATAATCAAATATCACATGTTTAGGAGCACCCAAACTTTACCAAAACTGAAACTAACAATAGATGCTTCCATGCACGCAGCAGTTGCAGCAACACACAGACACAGTAGCCACACACAGCAATAGTCACACACAACAACAGTTTGCCATAGATCTGATTTTTTTTGTTTTTTAGCTACGACACCCATCCTCTACTTTGAGTAATTACTTTTCTTGTATTAATACACTACCAAAGATGCTATCAATTACAAGTAATAACTGCAATAAACAAACAAACATAATTAGTGTATAAAAATAAATAGGACTCTAGCATTGTTGTCTGCCAAGAGTCAACTTGGGTTAAGCCTAGTAAAAACTTGTTCCCTTTTTTAACGACGGTTGAAAATTCAAAACAAATAAGGCTACTACTTTTGTCTAATTTATTGTAATGTGTATCTATTTTTACAAAAGTATAAAAACAGAGGTGTAGCACATACACTCAGAGATTTGTAATTTTTCAGCAATTTGCTTCCACCAGCATTAGTTTGCTTCTTCCATATCTGAGAATACTAAATCTTCTTGATGACAGTATGTTTTTTTGCTAAATGAAAGTATATGTATTCAATAATCAAGGTAAAAGAGCACATTGATTATCTAGGAAACAAGAGGCTAACCCCTTGAATCCCCAAAATAAGGAGATGGCAAGTGGCCAACACAAAGACCAAGCCTCAGACAACAGGGTAAAAACACGATCAAGACACTATCAGGATTCTAATGTATTGATCACGCAAGTACTTCATATGTATTGTTGTAAACAAGATGCAGAATATCCTTTCCTATCCCTGTAAGTAGAATGAAAAAATAAACCACCTAAGTATTAATTTTAATCAAAGACCAAACAATACATGAGAGCTCATAGATCTTGCACTGCATGATGAAGCTTAGATCCATTTTGAGTACTTTTGTGATGCCATGTATTAAAGTTGATTAGAAATTCTGCTCTACGTGCATTTGCTAGCTACTTGAAGTGAATCACCATGAATCCCGGGATTGTGCTCCTAGCCTTGTACTACAAAGTGTATTGTATGATTCATTTCTTTTTTCTGTTTTTCTTGGGTTGTTTTAGTCCCTGAATCCTGTTTTTGAGTTGGTATCTTACCATCTTTTCTTGGGTTCTTAGGGGTTTCTCCCTTTTTAATATATTCTTCTTTAGCCCTTCAAAAAAATATATATATATGCATGAGACAAGTGAGATCATTCTTCCGAAATTTACAACTTAATTTAGGTAAAGTTGCACAACTCCTTAGAATTGCATATTCCAACCTAATAGACAGGTATTCTTGTAACTGAGCCTTAGACAATAATGGACTATGAAATTCGTAATCCTTACCAAAAATAGTGTTCAATGTCTAGCATTATGCTTGGTAGGTGTGTGCAGCCTGGAATTTGCAGACAAAAAAGCATACTGACTAAAGTTGCAAATACAAATGCAAATGCACATCTACACACACACACTACAAACCCAGAGAGAGAAAGAGAGAGACAGAGAGAGAGCACTGCAATGAAGGGGGGAGTAGGGCAAGCAAACACGATTTGTTGAGCCAACTCTATGTCCCTTGCCATTTTCTCATCATCCAAGTGACTGTTCGTATGCCTGCACCATCAATTCATTCTTTCTCTCTCAAAAACCACAGTTAGAGGTTCGTTCAAACAGAACATATACACAAAGTAGACTGATAGACTATAGACTACATCTAGCTAATACGTGTACGAAAAAGAGGAATATCACCGCAAAATATACCTTTCTAGTTCGATAGAAAGAATAGTTAGATGACAAATTGGGCAAATCGAGTGGTCCATATGTATCATTGTGTCTACCTGATGAGTTCTTCGGTTCTTCAACATGAGTTCTTCGTCCCGCGGTCAGTTTCAGTTCGATTCTTTGATTCCAGCTCTTGGATTCTTGGATTCTTTAATGCCGGTGTTGTACGGATAGTTTGTCGATGGAATAGAGGGAGGCCAGGGCATTTCACGCAGTCAATAGAGAGGGAAAGGAAAATTGGGGTGCAAAATAAATTTTAGAAATTTTTTAGGTTAAACTTTTTATCACAGTGCATATTAAAATTGAGATATATTAAAAACAAGGGCCTTGTTTGGCTCTTAAATTTTTATAAATGGGTTTTTTATGTTTTTTATCTCGCATACACATGAAAACCGAGATTAAAACATATAAAGTACAATCACGTTATTATCACATACTGAGATAACATAGTACTATTATCACGGTTATTTTGAAAATGTGTAATTAAAAAGGCTTTCTAAAATAATTCATCACGTTTTTTATAAAATTGAGATCTTTTTAATTTTTTATGCGTGATCTTTTACCATTATTGTAGTAGTGATTGTATTCTTCCCGAGAGACAGTGTCAGACTTAATGTAGAGAGAATGGCAGTTCGTTTCTTCCGCCATGGCTTTTGAACTGACAGTCGCTTAGTCTTCGGATGAGACTCCTACTTCCCGCTTGTACCTTATATTGCAGGGAAACATGTCAGTTTGTACTTCTGAAATGGATTGGTCCATAACATACAGTCAAAGGATGACAAGTGTGTGTACCAGGATCCTATTGCTCATACGGATTTTTCATATCCTTCGAAGTTTAGCCAGAGGTTCGGCATGACTTCGGCATATGGTTTTTGAAATTATGAGAATATCCAGTCCGTATGAGAATGGTCCTACACTTTGACTGTATGTTTTGGACACTAAATTGAAGCGTGTTAGGACAAAAATCTGGTTGGTAATTTTTGAAATATTTTGTCCTTTACATAATTAACGAGAATTCTCTCTATTTTTCATGAATGTTCCTATCAAGGTTTTGGCTTGACTCTTTTTTTAGGGATACTACATGCAGCATGACGGCTTGGTTTTTTTGCTAATGCATTTCTAGCATGATTTTCATGGTTCCTAAATCTTCAAACCTCCAGCCCCGTGAGGGGTACCATCTTTGGTTGGTGATTTGGTTGGAGTGTTCTTTTCAATGAAAATCGTCTTTGGTTACAAAAAAGCACCATTGACGATCGTCACGTACTTCGAACCTCCTCCTAATCCTATGGGTAAAAATAAAAGGTAGAACGGAGATTGAGAAGAGAGTTGGGTATGTTGTGCTGAATGTAATGTATGCACATGCTGAAAATATATATTTTTTTTTTGTAAATATTTAGAGAGAACCCTTTCAGCGTAATGCAATGCCCTGCAAAACAAACATTAGCAGCAAAATAAAATGCATGCCTATTTCTTATTTTTTTTGGCAAAAGCGCACTTGAAAGACAACCACAAGAATGATATTAGTAACAGGCCAAGGATAATTCGATGAAATTTAATTTGGGAAAATTTGAAAAGCCGAAATCCACTGATAAGGAAAAATAAAAGGTTTGCAAATAGTACCACTCTTTAGCTTGCGTTACACCGTAAGTTTACTCAATGGGGTAGGTTAATGGTTTCCGCTAAAAAGAGTTACGATTTATAAATTCTTTTATTAATCCTTAAGTCCCCAGCAGAGTCGTCAGCTGTCGCGCCCGGAAATTTCACGGTCCCCCTCGCGAATAATGAATTGTTTGAACGGGGCTGAATAATTTTTTGACTTGTAATGCGACGAAAGATGAAAATTGTTTGACAGCTGGGACTTATTTAAAACTCAGAGTCGCCACTTGACATGAAATTTGGGTGTGTCAAGTCACCCTCTAAGGCCATTTTCAAAGAAGATGTCCTTAGAAAAATAATTTAATTTTAACTCAGAAATATGATTCTGTTTATAAAATGACTCCTTTAAAAGAAATCTGGTCTTGAAAACAGAGATGGGTTCGGGGATTCACTGTTACGAGTTGGGAAGGTGTTAGGCACCCAACATCGCCCTTTCAGTACTTTATTTTCCCAATTAATTTTATTTTATTATCCTTGGCCAAATTTGATAAATTTCAAGTAATTGTTGTATAATTGGATCAAAAGTGAAAACGGGTGCGAGAACAGGACCCCGGCTTACGCAATTTAACTTTTTGGTGGCAAAAATGTTGGAACGGACATATGTTAAACTTTGATCGAAACATGATATGCAAACTGGTATCTGCATGTCATGTTTCTATTCCCAGAGTGCCAGGTACCTTAAATCCCTGGTAGGAATATTCAAGTTTAACAATGACCCGATTCCGTTTTATTAATGAGTTACCATATTAACCTTTTTTGGTGAGTGAAAATGCATTTCCGATAATTTTTCGAGAAAGCACGATACGCAAAATTAACATAAACTGTTAATTTGCATGGCATACTTTACTTTAAGATTGTCGTAGCCCAAGACCGGGACATATGGCCAGCGCGATGGCTACTCATGTTTCTCAGTTTTTAGGCAGGACATACACTTGCTTAAACTGGTTTATTTATCTGCAATTCTTCATCCCGACAGCTACACAATCACTGACGGTCCAAATTGTAGAACTTAATAAATGTTACTTCAAAAATGAATTAATAATTTTGATGAGGAAAATAACATATTTTTTCTCGTCAAAAATTAATTAATTATTGATTTATATGTGTGTGTGTGTGTGTGTGTGTATTACTATATTGTAGATTTAGTCCATATTATTTTATAATTATCAAACTAACCTGTATTAGAAAAATTATAAAATTGTCCTTATGTTGAAAAAATTAAAAAACTACCCTCTGATAAATTAAATCACAAAATTTAGCTTAGTTTTGAAATTACATTTGTATCCCAATAATTATAGAGTTTTATTTAATTTTCATGTTAAATAAATTATGTTATTAACATAATAACTTATAAAAATGTATTCAAACTTAAAGTTTGATTGTTAACGAGAAAAATAACACTATTTTTTATCGCCAAATCGGTACTTTTGGTGATGAAAATTTTTCTCACCAAACTACGGCAGTTTTGTTGAGGAAAATTTTCCTCGCCAAATAACCTATTTGGCAAAGAAATGGTTATTTGGCGAGAAAAAATTTCCTCACCAAAATTACCTATTTGGCGAGGAAAAATTTTCTCACCAAAATTACCGTATTTTGGCGATAAAATTTTTTCTCACCAAAAGTATTTATTTGACGAGAAAAATATGTATGTTTTCTCGCCAAATAGGTATTTTTTGCGAGAAAAATAACATATTTTTCCTCACCAAATAGGTATTTTTGGTAGCAAATTATCTTTTTTGTCTCCAAATAGGTACTTTTGGTAAGAAAAATAATATTTTCTCGCCCAATTTATACGTTTGGGAAGGAAAATAAAATTTTATCTCCGAACGACATATGTTTGGCGAGAAACTATTATTTTTCTTGCCAAAAGTAGCTATTTGAGAACGAAAAATATAATTTCGTTGCTAGCATAAAGATAAATTTTGTTGCCAAAAATGTGTGTGTGTGTGTGTATGTACATAAACGCGTGTTCAATTGGTGCAATACAAATAGATACTAGTAGGGGAGAGAGAGAGAGAGAGAGAGAGAGAGAGAGAGAGAGAGAGAGAGAGAGAGAGAGAGAGAGAAGTGTTAAGAAAAAGATAGATTTGAGATAAATTTAGAGTTTTAAACATATTTTGGATAGAGAAAAAATGCATGGAAGAAAGAGAGAATGAGGGAAAGAGAAAGGGAGGAGAGAAATGGAAGAGTGGGTTGAGAAAAAGAGAGATGCGAGTGCGAGAGATATAGGTTTTGGACTTCAGAATTTAGAATAGAGATGGAGAGGAGAGAGAAAGAGAAGAGGTAGAGAGAGTGAATAAAGAGATAGCTTGAAGATATGTTTAAGGTTTAAGATATTAGATTTTAGAAAGGAAAAAATGGGGAGAGAGAGGAGAAAAAAAAGAGGTGAGAGAGAGAGAGATGTGAGAGATAGATTTAGGATTTAACGTAAAAAAAAAGAGATAGAGAGAAAATAAATAGATATAGAAAAGGGTGAGAAATAAGACAGATAAATTTAGGGTAGTGAAAAAAAAAGATTGAAATGTGTGTGTGTGTGTGTGTGTGAGAGAGAGAGAGAGAGAGAGAGAGAGGAGTTTAAAGTAGTGATAAAGGGAAGAAGAAAGAGAGAGGGATAGAGAAAAATGAGAGAGATAAATTTATTGAACAAAAATATAGAGAGAGAGGGAGAGAAAAAAAAATTATGTATAACATCTATTTGTTGAACAAAAATATTAAACATGTGTTATATATTAGATATTGTAAAAAAACTGATGAATGTTATGGTTGGTGCAGTGGTTAGAAGGGGTGTGCATAAGGTGTTAGTTGGATGGAAAGTATAAGGTCCAAAACTTAGGAAGGAAAGAAAATTGTGTTGTGAGTATATTTTTTGGTAGTTGAAATTAATTTAGCGACAAAAAAATTCGTCGCCAAATCTAATTATTAATGACGAAAATAAATTTCTCACGAAATTGTTATGAATAGAGACAAAAAATTTCGTCTCCAAAAACAGATATTGGCAACGAAAAAATTTCTCACCGATTATTTATTTTTTGGAGACAAAATATTTCGTGTCTAAAATCTAGTATTGGCGACGAAATAATTTCTCGCCGAGTATATTCTATTGGTGACAAAATATTTTGTCGCCAAAGAACATATTGAGTGAGAAAAAAAAATTTCGTCGCTAAGAGTTTTTTTCGTGAAAGTATAAGCGACAAAAATTTGTGATGAAAAATTTCGTCACCTAATGGTTTGGCGACGAAAAATGTAATTTTTGCGACAAAATTGTTTTGTTATTACAAATTTTTGCGACAAAATTGTCTCTAAGAAATGCAAGAGTTTTCAGAGCTAGGTGGGAGGTTTATGACCGCATTTGAATTGACAGTTTAATAATCAAACTCCATGAAGTACCACTTGTGTCATAAAACTTCCAATAATTTCAAATGTACATAAGAGTAGGGATGACAATTTCGTCCGATCCGTTCGAATCCGCTTCGATCTCCGCTCCGAACGGAGCGAGGATTCGGAGTTTTTTTCGGGGATCGGGGCGGGTATGGATTTTTTTTTTAGAAAAAATCGGGGATCGGAGCGGATTTGGAGGTAAGTCTATCCCCGCTCCGCTCCGGTCCGAATCCGTTCTCCGATCCGTCTCCGATCCGCTCCGCTCCGCTCCGTCCCCGAATATCCGGGGTAAAAAAAATTACAAGAATACTACAAATAATTGCTACTTACGTTAAAAAAATTGGAGAAAAAGTATAAGAAAAGATATAGAATTAGTAAATCATAAATTAAAAAATTTATTAAAAGAATATTTTGGTAGCAAATAGAGAGAGACAATAAAAGAAATAAAAATGTCAAAAATAAAAAAACAATTACTATATGAAAATTTCTTTGGGATGCAAAAAGTAGGTAAGGTTGAAAATTTCTTTTGATTGCAAAAGTAGGCAAAGTTAATTTTCTTTGGGATGCAAAAGTAAGAAAAACTTTTACAAAAAATTGTACCATTAAAAAAATATGAATCAAATATAACGAAGTATATTCCGGAATAACCGAGAGATACAATAAAAATTCGGATCTCCGAATCCCCGCGGGGATCTCCGAATCCCCATTTGGAGCGGGGATGGAGGACCAAAGTAGATCTCCGACGGGGATCGGGGCGGATTCGGGGATTGATAGAGGGTTCGGAGTTCGGAGTCGGAGGTAGCCACCTCCGCCTCCGATCCGCCCCGTTGCCATCACTACATAAGAGATATCAAAACAAGTAAAGACCAATCATAAAAAATAATGGCCTTCAATTATAACCTTAAAGACTTCAGTCTAAGTATAACAAAATAATAAACTGAGAAAAAAAGAAGCAACCCACTAAATATCCTGGCATCACAGTAGATACAGAGTTGCAAAATTTTCAACCAAAAAAAAAAGAAAGAAAGAAAAAACATTCAGAACACGAGCTTAAATCATAAGCCTTGCCCTATAATACTTTCAGTTTTCTGAATATATACTTAAGTCTAAAAATTACTGTATATGAAATATATATATATATATATGTGTGTGTGTGTGTGTGTGTGTATTTCTATGTATACCCAAACAAAAGCATAAATGAATAAATATACTCCCTCCGTCCTAGTTTGTCTGTCCACTTTTTGACTTTTAGATGTCCCAAATTGTTTGTCTAATTTTGAAGTTGACTTGTCAAAATTTCCCTAATGCCTTTTCTTTTTTAAAAAGCCATGCTTTGAAAAACGTGAACTCTCATTTAATGTTAAAAAAGTCAAAGGTATTCTTAGAAAGTAAAAACTTTTAAGAGTAATGATTGTGTTTTCTAAAGAAGTTGGAATTTCAAGAATGGACAAACAAATTGGGACGGAGGGAGTATCTTTATGCGTATGCACGCATGCATGATATTTCTAGAGTCTTATAAAGTCAAGAAATCAAAGGTCGAGACTCATCAACTTGTGGGATGATTTCCTAATTCCTATAATGATAAGACCCTAATTATCTTGATGGTACTTCAGACTTTCATGCTAGAGGCTTCTCTGCATGTGCGTATTGGAAACTTTAAGGAAGCTGATTGATCAGCTTCCCTGTTTTTTCGTATAAAAGACGACCATTCAAGCAATCAAAACCCAGAAATTTAAAAAATTCCTAGGTAACTCCATCATATTATAGTAGACTAAAAGAGTATTGGCCGGGATAGGAATGCAAGTCATACGAATAAGAATACAGTTACCACATGAAGTTTATCTGAGTTAAGAAAATTAAGGTGATGACAAGTTATGAAGACTTTATAGTATACATGACTCTATTGTATTGACAACTTAAGGAAGATACAACACATGCATTTTCTGTAATGTGTGACGATTTTCTTACCATTCCATCATGGTAAGAACAATGCAAGTTATCGCATAAGATTTGAGTGTATGTGATTGTCATAGACTTCCTTTACCTCCAGAGACTCATTAGACCTTAATAAGTCTTAACTGTCTAAAGCTTCTGAATAAAAAAAAAAGTCTTAACTGTCTAGAGAGGAGTTCACATATCACTAGGGCTCATAAACCCTTTCTTTCATTCATCTACCTATTATTCGTCGGCGGTCCGGCGCACCCCTACTATACTATACAAAACCACCCCCCAACTCACTTAAAGGATGCTGCTTAATTACGAAGGAAATTCTTTCTGAATCTAGAGAGTTCCTTTTCGTTAACCGCATCGAGCCAGGAGTGGACATCATCATCATCTGCAAACAAATCCAGATCCCGTTTAATCATTTAATCATTAGCTTAGTATCAGTCTTTTTTTTTCTATTCTTCATCAGAGGTATCAATCAACTTATGCCATTTGTTCCCTACACAAATTCATTGAAAAGTATCAAGACGATTGTGGATTTACGGGCGTGGATTAGAAGGATTCTACCAACCACAGTACAAGTTCCGAAGGCTTATGAAGAGAAAAAAGTTGTGGGGGGTCATTGGTCAAGAGTAAGAAAGACAAGAACAAGTGCAATACAAAATCATACTTCGATATACAATGTATTGTCCTCAAAAATTACCTTTCACAAAGACACTCGAAGCAATTTATTGAAAAAAGGTGTTTGATGTATATATGTACCTTAAGATGACATCCCTAGTTGATAATCTCTTCCTGCTTTGTCTCTGCCAAACCACTATCTTACATGGTCACATACTGAGGTGGCTTGAATAATTAAGAAGCTTAATACATCAAAAACCACTTCAAAACAAATTATAGTCATTTTTTACAAGCACAATTATCTGTCGCTAAGCAAGTTATGTAGAATGAAGATGACATCAACACTTGGACCTGCAAGAAAACTAGCAGCATTGCATTGCATTATTTGGCCCCTTTGCCAAAATAAAAAATTCAGCCATCAGTACTGTCACAGATACTGATTCTCAACACTAGCAATTCGACATGAGAAGCCGAAAAAGATACAATATTGATTATGATAACAAGTGCAGTTCTCCTCTTTAGACCATATATATGTAATCCTTCGGCTTAGACTATATAAAAATATTTTTCGTAGATGTAACAAGAGTAGTTAAATTTAATCTACCCTTTCTTATTTCTTCAACAGCATGTAATGTCTCTAAGAAATGCATGAGTTTTCAAAGCTAGGTGGGAGATTTATGACCACATTTGAATTGACAGTTTGATAACAAATCCCACGAAGTACTGCTTGTGTCCTATAACTTCCAATAATTTCAAATGCACATAAGAGATAACAAAACAAATAAAGACCAACCATAAAAAATAATGGCCTTCAATTATAACTGTTAGAATATTAGAGTTAGAATATAATTTAGTGCAACATTAATTATGTGTAGTCTCCTAGTTAGATAGTTGCCTATATAAATAAAAGCCTTTATGTGATAGGGAAATTTAACACTCTATACACTTCTATTTTTCTCTCTCTCTTTCTTCCCAATAACATGTTATTAGAGCAGGTTCTGATTCCGCTATAAATCCTAATCTATTCCATCTCAACTCTAATCTCCTAGAAACACTGACTCTAGTCGTTATCATATTCAACCCTAACCATAATCGTATTCTACCTAATCCTACCAAATCCTAGCCCACACTAGCGTCCGCACACCGCCGTCACTATTCATCGCGCATTGTTCAGCGCCATCACTATTCACCGGGCAATGTTCACCGAAGGCACAGTCACTGTTCATTGGCGGCATTATTCACAGTCACTGTTCATCAAAGTACTATTCACTGTTTTACATTATGTTATTTTGATACTTTTACGCCCTTTGTTTGCTCTCCTGGTACTCTTATGTCGTTCTTATGATTTTTAAAATTTTTTCCTCCATGCCCATATGTTATTAGTCATCGGTTGTATTTCGTTATGTTGACAGCTTAGGTGTTACTGATTCTTACTTTGGTTGGCATTTCAGTAATCGGTTATCGATCTGTTGTTGTCTTTTTTGATCTATTGGTGGGTTCTGCACTATGTCTGCAAAGGAATTTGACTCTGATACCTCCATTGTTACTCATACTGTTGCTAGTTCTTCTCGCTTCTGTGGTAGGAGGCCTATTATTTATGTTCTTTTGAATGAAAAAAATTATGCTCTTTAGGCCAAGGCTGTTGAAGTCTATTTTGAGGATGATTCTACCTCACAATGACTTATCGATGATCCTCCTACGCCCTCTACCTCCACATATGCTGCTTGAAAATCTGAGGATACACGCATTCGCATCGACCTATGAAATTGTATGGAACCTCAGATTAGTGGTCTTTTGATGTTTTTACCCACCACTAAGCAAGTTTGGAAACAGGTTCAGGAGATGTATTCAGGGGTTAACAATCTTTACCGGACTTATGATCTTCACCAGGCCTTTTTCTCGCTGACAATGGGCGAATAGTCCTTGGAATCTCATTATACTCGATTTTGTGGCCTTTGCAAGAAAATCAAGATTGCTGAACCTACCGTGCAAAAATATATATATATATTGCTGAGCCTATTTCTGTTGATATTCAGGTTATGGAGCGTCAACGCCAATCTTTGTTTGTTGCTCAGAGAAAGTCCTCTCAGGTATGCCAACTTCGGAAGGCCCTTTATAGGTTTAAATAATCTCTGAGGGTTTGGTTTGGCAAATTCAGTGATGTTGTCCTGTGTTTTGGCATGAAGCGGTCCCAATCTGACCACTATGTTTTCTCTCTCACATCTGACTAAGAAAAAATCTTATTTTGTCTATGTAGATAATATTATTATTACAGGTGATAACAAGAAGAAGATTGATGATTTGAAACTTTTCCTACAATGCTAGTTCCATATTAAAGACTTAGGAAAACTGAGATACTTCTTGGGTATTGAGGTTGTCCATTCTAATAATGGTATTAATATACACAGAGAAAGCATGCGTTGGATATTCTAGAAGGGACTAGTTTACTAGTATCAAAGCCTATTGAGACTCCTATGGACCCTAATATCAAATTATGTGTTGATCAGGGGGAGTTGCTTTCTTATCCAGATCAGTATCATCACTTGGTGGGAAACCTAAATTATCTTACTATTACTCGTTCGGATATTTCATTTGTTGTTAGCCTAGTTAGTCAATCTATGTTTGCTTCTTGTATTTCCCACTAGGAAGCTGTTTTACGAATTGTGAGGTATCTCAAGGCTCATCTGGGATGTAGTATGTCTTATCATACTAGTGGACACTTACAGGTTGAGACCTTCATTGATTCTGATTGGGCAGACAATCCGTCTAACAGGAGATCCACTATAGGAATAGTATTTTCCTTGGTGGAAATCTTGTTAATTGAAAGAGTAAGAAGCAAATAGTAGTTGCGCGATCTAATGCCGAGGCCGAATATAGAGTTATGGCTCACATGACTTGTGAGATAGTTTGGATACGTTTATTTCTTGAAGAGATAGGATTTTCAGTGCAGGTGCCAGTAAATCTATATTGTGATAATAGTGCAGCCATTCATATTGCGTCCAATCTAGTATTCCACGAGAGGACTAAACACATCGAAGTAAACTATCACCTTGTACGAGAGAAATTGATCGGTGATGTTATTGCTACTCCGTTCGTGTCTACCGATGCTGACCGGCCGGCAAAAGTGTTTGTCGTTAGGGGTGCCGGCCTCGTGGTCAATGGTTTAATTTCATAAAACTGGACTTTCCTCAAAATATGTAAAAAATGAGTATATGGATAGTCCGGAGTATCGATCCACAGGGAAAAGAACGTTGTAATCAGAGAATACGCAAATTGGTGCTTTCGACGTTTCGGACGTCAACCTCAAAGTTTTGTTTGGTGCGGTTAAGCAATTATATCAACTAAAAGGAGGATTAAAACTAGATTAAGGAGTGGGGTTAAGTCCTAAAGTGTGGTCTATTCAAATCTTCCGTTGGTCTATTTCTTCTCTTTATAACTCAATCTAGCCCCCGGTCCCGGGTTTTAGATCGGAAAATTCTTCAATGAAAATCAGGATTTTAATTCTTAAAATGGTTTTGATAGATCTTTCAAGTTCAAGGAAAAAGGATTAAAAGATGAAGGACATCGATTCAAGTATTAGATATACCAACTCTAAGGATGGCTATAACTAAGCAAGAACTTAACACTTCATTTTTATTTCAATATGAAAAACTTAGAAAGATCCATCAATGGCATTAACAAATATGGAGAAGATATAGACCAACATGAGTTTGAAATCAACTTTACATTTAGACTTAACCCACACTAATTTAACTACTCATATTTTAACATGAACATGGTAGAAGTGATAGAAAACATCATTAAACAAACTTATCTAAAGACAATAAGCAGGAAATAAACAAAACTCTAATAGAATCAGATTTTAAAGGAAGTAGAACAATACTAAATGGAAGAAAAACAAGTAAAACTTACTAACACTTAAGTGCTTCCAAGAGAATACAAAGATTCATAAGGGGAAGAACACTCAAGGAATCAAAACTTACTTAAAACTTGAAGAACAATGAAGAACAAGCATAAAAAGCAAAAAGGAAAGGAAGAAAACGCTCTCTACAGTAAAAAACTAATGTTTTTCGTTATATGCTCTGATCTCTCTCTTTATCCAAGTAAGGAAACAACCTAATTAGAATATCCTACCAATCCTTAGTGAAAGTACCATTCTACCCTCCACAATGGCAATTGAAGAAGCTTCTTATTCCCTGATTTGGCCAGAAATCGAGATAAAGTCGGCCCCACAAAATCTGCCGATTTTTGGGTCTCTACCGATAGGAGTGAATCTCTACCGGTAGAGAACCCTACTGTCTTTTTCTGGTTCCTTCTCTCTACCGATAGGACTGAACCTCTACCGGTAGAGAAGTCTTCTGACTTCTTCTGGATTCTTCTCTCTACCGATAGGACTGACCCTCTACCGGTAGAGAAGTCTTCTGACTTCTTCTGGATTCTTCTCTCTACCGATAGGACTGACCCTCTACCGGTAGAGAAGTCTTCTGACTTTTTCTGGTTCTTCTCTCTACCGATAGGACTGACCCTCTACCGGTAGAGAAGTCTTCTGACTTTTCTGGTTCCACTTCTACCGATAGAGACTGATCCTCTACCGGTAGAGCCTCTTTGAGTGGCCTTGATTTCTTCTTCTCTACCGATAGGACTTGTTTCTCTATCGGTAGAGAAACCTTCTGAGTAAATTTTCTGGGCTTCTTCATTTTTCATCCCAACTTCACTTCCGTCATTCCCAGGCCTTTCTTGGCTCTCAAACAAAGTCGTAATTGGTCCGAGCCTTTGGTTCGTGCTTGAGCTTTACAACATTCTTTTAATGCCTGGAAACCTGCAAAGAGTACAAAAACAACTACGCGTGCAATATCAACTAGATAAATATACTTGCCTACGCATAATTGCTAAAATGAGTAAATTGAGCCACATTAATACGCAATATAGTGCGCTCATCACACCCCCCGACTTGAAGGTTGCTAGTCCCTAGCAACGTATCACACTAACAACAGAAAAATAGTTTATTTCCCATGCAAGTTTAATTATCAACCATGCTTGATTCGTAGTTTTCCATGTGTACTAGGCGCATTTCACAAGAATGAGCAATGCAAACACACACAACCATTCATGAACTATAACGAACAAGTGAGCTTGGAAATGTATTAAGCAATGTTAACCAAAGTGAGTCTTGATTCCGAATCTCTCAGTTTGCCCTCACAACGAATTGCGCACTTTATGACTTGAACTTTGCATCCCTAACTTGCGCGAATATACACACCGAAGATGTGGTTATGCATTCAAAGAATAAGCGCAATCACAATGAAAGTACTCTATATGCGTTGATGGAACATAGCAATGTGATGTAGGAATGCCAAGTGCTAGAAACATGTAACTACTCAAACACGCATCAAGATAGAATCCAAAACGTAATTAGAATCTATTAGGACTTAAAAGCTTATAACATTCATGGTTTTTATAACAAAATTGGAGTACAAGAAATGACACCGGCTGATATGTGACTTGGTCATCTACCCTTTGCGGTGTCCTGACAATACCAATGTGCACCAGGTGCACCATACCATGATGATTACAATAAAAAGAAAAACACACAACTGGCTAGACTCAATGACTCGATCTTATTTTGACTTTGTCCCCCTACTCCTTCTAGTCACTTTCTTCCTCAATTTCCTCCTCCCCGCTCACTCTCTTCTTCTTCTGGTTCATCTTCCGAGATGTACGGGCGCCTTGTCTGAGCTGCCACGTGGTTCATGGTTAATTTTTCTCCTCAATATCTTCTATGTCTTCTTGATTTCAGACTGACGATAGAAAATCTTCTTCATCTTTTTCCACATTTTCGCCTTGAAGGATTTCGGAGTCGGAGAGAGAGGGAATTGTAATTTTCTTTTTCTTTTTTTTTTTTTTGAACTAGAGAGTGAAAGTCGGGCTTGAAAAATGAAAGGACATCATTTGGTTTTATGCGATTTGAGAATTTCTTTTCGAAAACCAATCTCTCTATGGATTGAGAAATAGTCTCTATTGATAGAGAAGTAGTCTCTATCAATAGAAGAATGAACTGTCCAACTTTTGCATTTTCTCTATCAATAGGAAAGTCTCCTCTATCAATAGAGAAGTGAACTGTCTGAAATTTCTTCTTTTGCCCAACTTCTTCATCTTTTTGACCCCTCTTCTTTCCATCACCCATCAAAACACTCTCATAACACCTCATAACACCTCCCAACATCCGGTTTCCTAATTGTTTCATGAAAATTAGATGACTCGGACTGGGTTCAAAATTTGGATTGTGGGACACTTGTGTGGTTCAATCATGCAAAGATAGCCTAATTTCCTTTTCTCCGTACATAATGGATTCCAAATTGATGCATGCAAGATGTTAAGCATGATATGATCATGGCATGGATTTCATATGAAGATCGAGTGCGAAAGAGTGTACGGGATGCTTTTCAAATTAAATCTCCACTCTATATGATCAAATCACCCAATTACACACTTAGCTCAAAGTGTTCCAAATAGTTCATGTTTATTTGTGTGAATTGACTTTGTTGCTCAATGACTAATACATCGCATGCATGCCTCTTGCACATATCCAAATTATCAAGCATAAGCTTCAACTCTACTTTCATGGGAAATGGAACAAAATTTGAAAAAAATTGGGACTAAAATGACTCAATTAACACTAAAATTGGACTAACCCCTCCCCCCAACTTGAAAATTGCATTGTCCTCAATGCAAGAAGACAACGCACCATTTAAGCATAAAAGAGGGACGAACATACCTGCGAGGTGGAATGTCAACCACCATATACCTCGACCAAGTTTGAGAATTTCTCGTCACGTGCACCGTTTGTCATTGGGAGGGCTTCCAAGGTGTACTCTTTCGGCTCCAACTTGTGGACCATAGCTAGTCACATAGGATCATCGCCGGAGCTTTGTTGGACTAACAACCGTAGCACATAGCTACACCCATGACTTTGGGCTCTTGAATGCCGCAATCACCCCGTACTTAGACCCAAACTACCAAGGCTGATGTGGTAGCGTGTACACCTTGCGAAGACTGAACCACCAACTACCTACTAAGAGCAAACATGACTTCATGGAACACAAAATTTCATTATCGGGTTAGTCCAAAATTGACAATAAATGAAAGTAAGCAATAATTCCACCAATTTCTTCACGCGAAGGACACGAGTACTACTTTTCTTCCTTGTCGAAGGCTGTGTTTCCCTATTGTTGGAAGGATAGTATGCGTGGGGTTCAACAATATCTTGAGAAGTAGCGCCATCATCTAATAGGCTACCACTCCCTTTGGAGGGGGTCCCCCCAAAATTCCTTACCCCGTCATTCCGCTTTGAAGCAATCTCCACGGAACTTGAACTAAAGCCGAAAGGGTTCAGATAGATTTCTCATTGTCCACGCGCCTGCCGTCAGACCCAACCTCAAGGTACTACATACGTAGCTTGACAAGGTGGCTATACCAGACCATCAGATGCCGTTCGAGCACGGCAAACACTGGAGGTATCACAAACTCCATGGATTTATAGTCTCCTAGACTTCGAATCAAGCTCACGGAACAATAATTTGGTCACCCAAATAGTCTAGGCCCAATATTTTCAATGGAAATGTTCCGAATGGATCAGGAACATATGGTTGCGCTTGGTCTACCAGAGAGACCACAATGTGATTATAATCGATTTGGCCATTTTTTCTCTCCAAAATATGATCGGTAAAGCGCGGGGGAAAATGGTCATTTCTAAAGTGCCAACTCATAGCCTGGTGGTGCTGGTCTGAAAGTCCCAAAAGTTTACTCTCCTGTTGACTCTTTTGAATGGGTAGAATCACAACAAGAGAATACTCAGTATTATCAGGGGGATCGGTTTCCACTTGCTTAGAAAAAATCTGAATTTCTAAAGGTACAGATTGGTCAATGGACAGATAAGTTTGCGGTTTGTCCGGAGGTGACTCGTCAACAATGGGTACCCAACTTTCTATTCCCATAGCTTCGTCATTTACGAGTGAGGACAAGCACTCGAGCTCAGGTGAATCTAAAAATGTGGTCTCTTCAGCAGTGAGACCAATTTCAATAGGATCGGGGAATAAATGAGTATCCCCATGTTCTTGCTCTAAACTATCAGCGAGGCTCGTATCATGGGACTCAACATCGAGGCTCGTATCATGGGACTCAACGTCATTTTCAATTTGACTCACAACATTAAACATATTGTTCAATTCAGTCAATTGAGAATTGATGTCCCCAATGGCTTGCACGTTTTTCTCTTGTATGGTAGTTTGTTCCTGTATAAACATCTGTAACGTATCCTCCAAACTTGGCTTATTAGCCGACTGATATGCATTAAAAACCACAGAAGGTTCCTGAGGAGCATAATGTTGCAGGTTATTGGGCAGTCCCTGCATAAACATTTGTAGAGTATCTTCCAAACTTGGTTGATTAGGCGGTTGATATGTAATGGGATCCACAATAGGTTCCTGGAAGGTATATTGCTCTGAACTGTAAGGTGGGTACCATAGAGGTTCCTGCCATTCGGTATAATAGCTCTGGATTTGAAAATCGGATCGGTATGGATAGTCCCTCGTGGTCCATACAAGTAGATCATTATTGGCCCCTGGTTGGGCAGCCATTGTGGTGTTAGGGGGAAAAATTTTCGAATTGCACGTTCCTTTGGCTTGCGTTACACCTTAGGTTTACCAATATGGGTAGGTTAAAGGTTTCCGCCAAAGAAACTTGCACTTTGCAAAATCTGCAATTTCTCTAAAAACAACTATTCAATTCCCCGGCAACGGCGCCAAAAACATGACCGGCCGGCAAAAGTGTTTGTCGTTAGGGGTGCCGGCCTCGTGGTCAATGGTTTAATTTCATAAAACTGGACTTTCCTCAAAATATGTAAAAAATGAGTATATGGATAGTCCGGAGTATCGATCCACAGGGAAAAGAACGTTGTAATCAGAGAATACGCAAATTGGTGCTTTCGACGTTTCGGACGTCAACCTCAAAGTTTTGTTTGGTGCGGTTAAGCAATTATATCAACTAAAAGGAGGATTAAAACTAGATTAAGGAGTGGGGTTAAGTCCTAAAGTGTGGTCTATTCAAATCTTCCGTTGGTCTATTTCTTCTCTTTATAACTCAATCTAGCCCCCGGTCCCGGGTTTTAGATCGGAAAATTCTTCAATGAAAATCAGGATTTTAATTCTTAAAATGGTTTTGATAGATCTTTCAAGTTCAAGGAAAAAGGATTAAAAGATGAAGGACATCGATTCAAGTATTAGATATACCAACTCTAAGGATGGCTATAACTAAGCAAGAACTTAACACTTCATTTTTATTTCAATATGAAAAACTTAGAAAGATCCATCAATGGCATTAACAAATATGGAGAAGATATAGACCAACATGAGTTTGAAATCAACTTTACATTTAGACTTAACCCACACTAATTTAACTACTCATATTTTAACATGAACATGGTAGAAGTGATAGAAAACATCATTAAACAAACTTATCTAAAGACAATAAGCAGGAAATAAACAAAACTCTAATAGAATCAGATTTTAAAGGAAGTAGAACAATACTAAATGGAAGAAAAACAAGTAAAACTTACTAACACTTAAGTGCTTCCAAGAGAATACAAAGATTCATAAGGGGAAGAACACTCAAGGAATCAAAACTTACTTAAAACTTGAAGAACAATGAAGAACAAGCATAAAAAGCAAAAAGGAAAGGAAGAAAACGCTCTCTACAGTAAAAAACTAATGTTTTTCGTTATATGCTCTGATCTCTCTCTTTATCCAAGTAAGGAAACAACCTAATTAGAATATCCTACCAATCCTTAGTGAAAGTACCATTCTACCCTCCACAATGGCAATTGAAGAAGCTTCTTATTCCCTGATTTGGCCAGAAATCGAGATAAAGTCGGCCCCACAAAATCTGCCGATTTTTGGGTCTCTACCGATAGGAGTGAATCTCTACCGGTAGAGAACCCTACTGTCTTTTTCTGGTTCCTTCTCTCTACCGATAGGACTGAACCTCTACCGGTAGAGAAGTCTTCTGACTTCTTCTGGATTCTTCTCTCTACCGATAGGACTGACCCTCTACCGGTAGAGAAGTCTTCTGACTTCTTCTGGATTCTTCTCTCTACCGATAGGACTGACCCTCTACCGGTAGAGAAGTCTTCTGACTTTTTCTGGTTCTTCTCTCTACCGATAGGACTGACCCTCTACCGGTAGAGAAGTCTTCTGACTTTTCTGGTTCCACTTCTACCGATAGAGACTGATCCTCTACCGGTAGAGCCTCTTTGAGTGGCCTTGATTTCTTCTTCTCTACCGATAGGACTTGTTTCTCTATCGGTAGAGAAACCTTCTGAGTAAATTTTCTGGGCTTCTTCATTTTTCATCCCAACTTCACTTCCGTCATTCCCAGGCCTTTCTTGGCTCTCAAACAAAGTCGTAATTGGTCCGAGCCTTTGGTTCGTGCTTGAGCTTTACAACATTCTTTTAATGCCTGGAAACCTGCAAAGAGTACAAAAACAACTACGCGTGCAATATCAACTAGATAAATATACTTGCCTACGCATAATTGCTAAAATGAGTAAATTGAGCCACATTAATACGCAATATAGTGCGCTCATCACACCCCCCGACTTGAAGGTTGCTAGTCCCTAGCAACGTATCACACTAACAACAGAAAAATAGTTTATTTCCCATGCAAGTTTAATTATCAACCATGCTTGATTCGTAGTTTTCCATGTGTACTAGGCGCATTTCACAAGAATGAGCAATGCAAACACACACAACCATTCATGAACTATAACGAACAAGTGAGCTTGGAAATGTATTAAGCAATGTTAACCAAAGTGAGTCTTGATTCCGAATCTCTCAGTTTGCCCTCACAACGAATTGCGCACTTTATGACTTGAACTTTGCATCCCTAACTTGCGCGAATATACACACCGAAGATGTGGTTATGCATTCAAAGAATAAGCGCAATCACAATGAAAGTACTCTATATGCGTTGATGGAACATAGCAATGTGATGTAGGAATGCCAAGTGCTAGAAACATGTAACTACTCAAACACGCATCAAGATAGAATCCAAAACGTAATTAGAATCTATTAGGACTTAAAAGCTTATAACATTCATGGTTTTTATAACAAAATTGGAGTACAAGAAATGACACCGGCTGATATGTGGCTTGGTCATCTACCCTTTGCGGTGTCCTGACAATACCAATGTGCACCAGGTGCACCATACCATGATGATTACAATAAAAAGAAAAACACACAACTGGCTAGACTCAATGACTCGATCTTATTTTGACTTTGTCCCCCTACTCCTTCTAGTCACTTTCTTCCTCAATTTCCTCCTCCCCGCTCACTCTCTTCTTCTTCTGGTTCATCTTCCGAGATGTACGGGCGCCTTGTCTGAGCTGCCACGTGGTTCCTCTTGCTCGCAATCTTCCACTAGTACTACAACCTCCCCTTTTACTCTTCCAAACTTTTTGGGAGTGAAGATCGGAAATCAGAAACTTCTCGTGGGTCGCAAATGAGAAGTACAATTAAAGACTAATCATACAAGCAGAAAAGAAGCTCACTTCGTGTATTCAATTCTCATTTTGTCAAGTAGTGCTTCCAATTGTGACCAGCTTCCACAAGTTTTCAACAATAGAGGAACAATTCTAGCAATACGCAAGGTGGGAATCATCCTCGTGGACAAGAACATCCACCCAATACATGAACTTAGAAATTTTAGAACCAACTCATGTACTACTAAAGGCTCATTCCATCTCAAGTCTTAGGCACATAAAACAGCTTTGATCTTAAAGCATTAGCGATGCCCATACAATATTTGGAGGGTGCACTAGCTGTCTTCCCATCTGAGATGGCAAATTCCTGCTCATTCTGTCTGCAGATGCAACTTATGGAATGACTCCAGTTTTACATATTATTTCTTTTTGGTTGATAACATGATAACTCATACCAAAGAGATAGAAAGAATAACATCACTGAAGATATTCCTTCTTCTTTTTTTTGGCATAAGAGAAAATAATATTAGTTTGCATTAATAGTTTGTGTTGGAGAATTGTTACAAGTTGCAAAATTAAGAGTAGTCAACTTTACCACATGAATTGAGATCTAGGAATTAACCTAGACAACTTGTTTACTCTTTTCCAAAACTAGACCTGTGGTTCTGCAAAGGCTTCAGAAAGTTTTCTGATTTCTCTCCACGTATCGGTGATCTTTTTACATTTACTTCACTTCAATTGATTTTGTTTGTTTGTGTCTTTCACATCATATCTCGAGGCCTATGATATGAACAATGTTAAATGTAATCAGAAATTATAAACGAAAGAGAAGTTCCCATTCATCACTTGTCCAAAATAGTATATGATGAACCACCAGTTTCTGCAACCTCTTGCATTCGGTTAAAAGGATATGGAATTGAAGAGCTACAAATCAAACAGGATGCCCTGCACTTAGCCCATGAAAGCATTTTACACCAAACCTCATGCAGAAAGCTAAGCCTAGCTTGCCCAAGATTGTGTCATGTCGAGTTTGGACGCTCCTATCTAGACCTAGAGCACAAAGGATAAGAGGTAAGGTTGAAGTCGGAAACAAAACATTATATGTGTTCCTATTCGGCAACAACCCTCTACTTTTCATATCCACTAACAAATCCCTAATCTCATTTAACCGACCTTTCTTATAAAGTGTATCCAGTATGGTATTATAAGTCACACATTATTAGGTAAATAATCATAGCCGCCCATTTGATTCGACAATTCCAAAGCATCCTTAAACTTATTTTCCAAGCAATACCCATTTATCAATATATTGAACATGTTTGTGTTTGGAGTAACCCCTAGTCTAAATCTAATCACATCTGTTAAACTATCTCTACAAAGCATAACTCTATTTGATGAAGGGTGCATTACCAATGAATCTAGTAGTGTATTGTAAGTGAGAAGATTTGGCTAAAGTCAAAGCCGCTTCATCTACTTGAAAATTTGGATGGCAAGGTGAGGGTTTCCCAATTGGTTGTAAGTTGCAATTGCAGTGTCCAGTAAGGCCTCGGAGGGGCGAGGGAGGGAGCGGGCGGGGTGCAGGAGGGACTGGTGGAGATCGTGGTGGCTATCTATGGAGATGAATTTGACAATGAGCCTACAACCTTATTGTGGAAGAAAAGGGAGTAGAGGAGGGGGAGGAGTGGGGGGAGGGTTTGGATGGGGTTGGTGGTGAAAGTGGGAATGTGGGATTGGGCCCACTTGAAAAAGGAGAGTAGAGTGGTGGGGCGAGAGGTCAGGACTTTGGAGGAGAGGATGGAGTGGATGGGTAGGAGGGTTGTAATACTCCGACCCGATTTAATTATTTAAATTTAAAAATAGCGCGGATAATTACAATTATCGCATAATTTAATTGATTTTATTTTATGTTATTGATTTTATCTTATTTCGGAACCTATGCTCATTAAAACGTTAAATTTTAAGACGTTTAGAGATGTCGGCCTACCAACGAATACTCGTATGAGGAAACCGAGCACGCCACGATGATCCTCGTATTTTTCTGAGTTCCTCGGTCCATTTTCATATTTTTTGAAAAATCAGCACCGGAACAGTTTCTCAGGATCGTGCAGTGTTTTGCGTTCGCGCGCGCGACCAAGCCCTTGACCGATATAAATCCATCATGGTCAAATCAAATCTCCTTTTTCCTTAAATTAAGGGATATGTTCCCTAATTAACCTAGCCTAATCTATATTTATTATTTTATTTTATTTTACTCTAATTAATGCATATATATGTTTGGAAAGGTCGGGGAATGGGAGGGGGTGATCTCTCTCTCTCCCACACGGCAGAATTCCTCCCCCTCTCTCACTCTCTCTCTCTCACTCCTCCTTCACTCCTTTTTCCACTTCTTCTTCTCCACCTTATTTCCCTCTTCATTTCTTTTATCACCACCTTCTACCATTATACAACCACCACATCCACGTCACCACGTGCACTAAGGCACGCCGGGGTTCCGTCTAGATCGCCGTATCCGCAGCCGGGTCACTATTTTCGGCCACCAAATTTTTAGCAAGGAAAGAGGTATAATCGCATACTTTTATCTAAGTTTAGGGTGTTAAATCTTAATGTTTTATATGGTTTAATCTAGATTTCATTATTAGAACTCGTAATAGGACACTTAGTCTTCGAAATAGATGGATTGGATCAACTTTCGGACCATTAGAACCCGTAGAAATCGAGCTACGAAAGTCACCCGTAAACTTGAGTAAACTAATTTTTCCCAGATTTTTTTTCCAGATTCTTCGCTGATTTTTGTTCAACTTCGGAGACTTAGATCTTGATGTTTCGTTGCTCAAATTACATTTTTCAAAAGACGAAAGTTTGAGACGAATATTTTATCTTGAACAAGATGGAATGGATTTATTCTACGACAAATTGAACGTGTTAAAATCATGCTACGAAGATGACCCGCGACCTTGATTACATTGACTTTCCCAGATTTCCCAGATTTTCCTAGATTTTTTGTCAACTTCGGGCCCTTGGATCTTGATGTTCAGGTGGTCAAAATCAGTTTCTTAAAACACGAAAGTTGTAGACAAACATTAAATATTGGACCTAGATGGATTGGATCATCCTCGAGACCTACGTAGCTCACAGAAAACGACCCCAAAGTCAGCCCGAAAAACAGCCCATTTCTGGGATTTTCTCTCTCTAGAAACCCCACTCACGCACCCACTTAAATCGCCACACCCGTTAGCCGAATCACGAAATTGACCTTACCATGATGAAATTGGGGTTAAATAATGTACGGGACAAGTCTCGGTCCCGGGTTTCGGAGACCGGAGAGTATAATTACCAAAACGCAACTCTTACTTACTTTTTGGCCTACCGACACTAAAATCACCACACGAACGGACCAACTATGAAATTAGGCTTTAAATATGAATAACGACTGAAAATAATGTGGGTCCAACCACGGTTACATTTTCGGACGGCCGATGGTAAAATTACGAAAATACCCTTTTACGGTCTAAGTAACCGGCGATCAAACCGATCGAACGTGAGTTATTCGAGCCTTAGTATATACTATTGGGACCAATGACTAAATAATAAAATTAATCCGAATCTCGAGAAAGCCCTCGAGGCCATTTGTTAAAATTAGATAAAATGACCACTTTGCCCTAGAATCCGAATTACATTTTTGTACCCTTACGAATCGAGGAGTTCGAGCGGTTACGCGACTTGAGTCACTAAGTTAGTATGTATTTTATTGGCAATAAGTGCTTTTCATTTATTATGATAGATCCGGGAGTTGAGGTTATCGGGTCGAATTGATATAAAGAAAGTGCGGACTAATTTCAGGTGAGTCTTGCGTATGACTTGCTTACTTTCATAGTAGAACTGAATATTTCTCTTACTTTGATGCATATACATTTATGCCACTGAACGGATAGTAGACTAAGCATGTCACGTTAAGACATTAAAAAGAATCATGGCATCATAAAAACATGAAAATATTATGGCATGAGATCAATACGGCGCCCCGGCCGCTAGGTGGCAAATGAAGATTCTAGCGATGAGGTGAAGTAATAAGGGTGGGGATTATTAGCCAGGTAATCCAAGGGGTGATATCACGCCGGCTTATATTTGGGGTCGCTCCCCAATTTACTGGTGGGCCGTAGATCATATAACGTTACCATACATGGTTACAGCGTAAGCCTAAAAGCTGGATTCATATGTCACATAACATGATCACTTGATAGTATACATGGTTACAGCGTAAGCCTAAAAGCTGGATTCATATGTCACATAACATGATCACTTGATAGTATGCATGGTTACAGCGCAAGCCTAAAAGCTGGATTCGTATATCATATAATGTTGGCATTTAATTATAATGAATTTCAAGAATACGAGTTATCTTAATACAGTAAGTTAGTAGACTTGTCATATCTAGACTCACACTAGCCTAGTGCTAATGAAGTTGTTGATGCAACAGGTCTTAATTAATGATGCTGATCATGTTTGAATTCTGCAAAGTTGTATTAGGATTGGAGCATCCTTTGTAATCTTTAAATTTAGCATGTTTAGACATAGTTTGATTTTGATTGTAATATATTTGGTTGACCGGTTGGGAATTTGGACTGTAGCCATGGTTTGTAAGCCCATAAGGGTTATATTGTTGCACTTTATTTTATGCACTGAACTCTGGAGTTAATTTTATTTTTGCACTCTGATATCAGTTACGTTGATAGAAAATCCCTAAACTGGTATATTTTTAAAGGGCCTTACGAGTTTCACTCGTGGCCAGTCACGTGCCTTAACCTTTACGGGATGGGTCGTGACAAGGGTAATGTGGGGGCTTAATGGGGTGAGTGAGGTTAGGGATGCGTTGTCGGATGTGAGGACGGCGGTGATTGTTCGGACTATTTCTGGCGTTGATGGAGGTTTTTGGGTGACTAGTGAAGGTGGTGGTGGTGGTGGTGGCGGCGGCGGCGAGTCCATTCTGACGTTAGGTTTTTAGCGTGAGAGTTTGTATGAAGAGAAGGTGATGAGAGACACTACGGTGGTTGTTCGATGTGTTTGTGTCGACTATAATGGATGTCGATGGAAGAGTGGTTGTGGTATAGTGCCGCCAGCAGCGAAGAGTCCATTTTGGGATTGGGGCTTTAGTGTGAGAGATTGTCTGTGATGAGAGAGGAGAGATGAAACATTAACAGCACCTGCATAGAATATATATCGAAGTTATATACCAAAGTTATAATGTTACATATATTATACACATTTATTATATTATACTTATGTATCATATTTTACACATATTATTTAACGTATTTAATATATTATGTACATATTTAAGTATATTTAATATGTTATATATATATATATATATAATCTATCTATTTTATTATATTTGTATATGATATACATATTTAATATATCAAATACATATTATTTCTCTAGTCAATTTTATTATTAGAATAAAAGTATATATTTATCTTGTTATTTGTTTAACTTGGTAGACTGAAATTACATACTTTTTTTTTCTTGATTTAAATTTCCATGACAACATTTTGATTTTTATGAAAGAGTTTTATGATAGTTGAAATGACAAATTTTTAAAATAAATGCTCTTAAAATTAATTTTGTTCCCAACTAACAATTGAATTTAGAAAAAATAAATTATCATTGTTTTTTTTTCCCTAGCAAATGAATAAGTGAATTTTTATTTTCCTACAAGATTCTTTTGTCAAATAAACACACAAAAAAAAAATCAATTTCTTTTTCTTTTACTTCACTTCACTTTACTTTTCTCGAGAATAACTTTCTCATACAACTTTTCTAACAACGAGCCATAAGTTTGACCCAAATAATTATTTTCTTAATTAGATTTGGATGAAAGATTTGTGTTTATAAGGCACTCACATCCTCTTTCTTGTCAATTATCATCATAATGTGTTAATATGAATCACAATAAATCTTGTAAATAAAATGATATTAAATAAGATTGGCAAATAAATGCTCAAAAATTTTACAATGGAAATTAAATGATCGTGGAGAAAGATTAGATTTGTAGTTGTCGATCACGCTCTTTGTTATGTATTGAGAGGAGCATATCATTAATGAAGACTTTGTCTCTAACATTTCGAGCCCTTTGAGGTATTATTTACTGGATCTCATCGAGCAAGTGTTGCGATCAATTTCCTTTTGATCGAACAAGATGATTTTTGAAATAGTGAGTGCTCGTAAATACTCTCTTGTCGAGCGCTTGTTAACTCACTATGTAACTAAACCGACGGAACCAAGTTTTGAGCGACAAGTATAAGTTATAAGTGTTGAGGGATCGAATACCCAGCCGAGCCAATCCGAGCTCATCAAAAAGTAATACAAAAAATAACTTATCATAAATTTCGACTGTAATGTAGTACGGATCATTAGCGTTATACTATACCTTTGGTTTACCATACAATAGCGGGGCAAAATGTGATTATTTTCTCTTTGGGTGAGGTGATACTGGATGGATCATGGTTTAAGGGAGTGAAGTGTAAATATCCACAAGATAAGAACTCAATACTTCGTCGTTTAAACATGTCCAACCAGATCAAATTACAACCGTTAATTTTCTTATCCGGCACGCCACAACCAACGGCCAGAATTCCTCCAGTGGTCCAATCTGATATCTGATACAAATTGCGCGGGGAGGAATCGGTTCGATTGGATCTCTCTCTCAACGAAAGATGGACGTATCCGGCGGATCAATGCCGCCGCCGGCGGTGGTGAAGCTACAACCAATCGAGGCAACTCCGGAGACGTTCGGAGAGTTCGGGCAGGTAATCGAGGCGTTGCCGGACGGCGAGGAGTTTGGACCTCAAGATGCTCAATTAGACCTCAGTCGTGGAATCCCAAGGTCTTCATTTTTCCCTATCTCTATTAGTGCTCTCTGCGCTTTCTCTCTCCTAGGGCTTTGTGTTACCATTCAGTCCAAGTGATTGTTTTGACTTATGCACCAGTAATAGCTTTCAAAAAACTGATTTTGACAAACTATGTTTTGATTTTTGGCTTCTGCTTTTCCATGACTCAATTTCTAGCCGAAATTCAGTGGATATAAACATCTGTTTCCAGTTAATATACTGCACACTGCAACCTCCAATCTTGCGTGTTTGAACAACCATCAGATTATACTAGACTTTGTACATGCTAGTGTTTAATTGATGAAGCTAAATACATACCAAGTTTGTGTATTAATTACGAAAGCTGTCTTAATTAGTAAAATTGTTGCTTCTTTGAGTAATCAAGTGCAGTTCTGAATCCCAAGAAAATTTCCCACAAATATTTCATCACAATATAACATGTTCGTTCAGAAAAGAAAGAAGAGAAATAGTGACCTCCGCTAGTGATTTTGATTGGTTCTGTGATTTTAAGGCATGGCATCATAAGTTGAGCAAGGGGATAAAAACAATAGCTTGTGGGGAATATATGTCAATTTATGTTTAAAGAAGTTGTTTAAGGAGCTCATGCAAATGAAATCATCATTCTATTAGGTTTTACATCATGCATCTCGAAGGACGACCACTCAAGTTTTCGACGATAACGCATCACGCAAGTGTGACTCAGTGCCTGGGTTCAATTGGAGGCAATGTTTGGTATCTTGGTGTTTCTAAGCCTTCCATGGTGGATTCAAGCGAAACTAATGATGAGAAGGGGTTGAATGTTGTGAAGTCGCATTGCGGTCACTTTTATATTCCCCCTGCGGTTGATGATGTATGTGTTTTCAGAATTTCTGGCCCAAAATTTTTGAAGCTGAATCGTGGTACATGGCATGCTGGGCCATTGTTTAAAGCAGATACGATGGACTTCTATAATTTAGAACTAAGCAATACCAATGTGAGCACATCTGTTCCTTATTTCCCACCAAAGGGTTGTGTTAATTTAACATTTCTCATTTCAATCTCTAGATTCTCCATATAATATGCATGGAACTTTTGGTGTGTTTGTGTTACTCCATCTTATGCATTTCAAAGGAACTAGAATTTGCATCAATGCCTCAGCCTGTTAGACAAATGGTCGAGCATTGTATTGGTTATAGTTGGGATCTGAAATGACACAATGAGAATAAACGAGGAAGTCATTTTACTATTTCATAGGTGCAAGGAGCTGTGCTAAATAGATTTGAACTAAGATACACATCTAACCCAAAAAGAGATGTTTTCATGCTAGTTGCTTTGCAATTATCTCTGGTATTAGATACAGTTGTACACACGTTTATGAAGTAGATAGACCAGCTTCATGTAGAAAATTCTGGATTACTGTGTACAAGGCTTTTTGGAGTTGAGTGATACGCAAAAAATGATATCGATGATCTTTACATGGAAAACTCTGTATTTGTCTGGTCCTTGAAAAGTGATGTGCATGCATCTATGTGCATGTGCAAAAACAAGATTGTAGTGAGGTACTTATCATGGCATCAATAGATACTTATACAATATGACTTGCCTCTTTGTGTAGGTTGTGGATCACACAGTGCATAATTTCAAGAAGAAAGATGCTGTGGTCTTTCTGATCGACGAGTAGTACATTTTCTAGCATGCTGTTTTACATGGCCAAATCCATCACAGAAGCTGTATGTTTACAACAAAAATGTACACAAACTACTTTCAGCGAATGAATGCTGTGAAGCATAATAATTTGTCCTTAAGTTGATACAAGCAGCTTGTGATATGTACATCTCTTACACTCTTCCGTAACCCTGTTTGATAAGATGCTGTTTGTTGCTGAACATACGCTACTTATTATAGACACAGCGATATACTGTTCTACTGTTCTCAATCTTCCCTTCGGCCCTGGCTTTCCTGGTATTGTGGTGTTCGGAGATGTACCGCGCATAATGTCTCATTGCAATTCACAACAGTCTGTAATAACATATAAGTAAATCAAACAACCAGACCAAACATTCAGTCTCCTAATCCATATAACATAGAACTAAATCAATGTGTCACAAACTGCAGCAGTCAGGCACAAAATAACATATATACTAACCTTTCTAAACCTTTCACACCAAAGGATGGTTCTCCACCCATCACAGTCATTGCAATTTATGTCGATAAACTCCATAACCAATAGATTCCTCAAAAATTTTGAACCAGAATGGCATGATAAACAAACGACTTTTGATACTCAAAAACTTCCCCCAACTCCCTGGGCGGTTCAACAACCCTAGACGCACAATATCATCATAAATGGTCAATTTCCAACCTTTTCCAGAAATTCACATCATGTGGGACCCAAGCACAGTTACCTTTCCAAACTCAAAGAATGGAGAAATTCCAGAAACAAACTTCAACCAAGTAAGACTTACTATCAACAATCAAGAAATTCCCAGGAAAGAATGGAAGGGTCACAAATGGTCACACTTAAAACTCACTCTCCTTCAACACATAGTGTTGTTTTGACAAAAAATTTCTGTTACAAAAATTACCATATTCCAGACGGGTAGCGACGACATCGAGCTCCGATAACAAACAGAAAAAAGTGACACCCAAGACGCATCAATGTCTCCAAGTTGTCACTAATCGCCCAAAGGCGCATGCACCTGAGGATGCTTAAACAAGTTTCAGATGGACAGGTCCAAACCTCATTTGACCCCAATCCCGGTGACTTTTGTCAACAAATCAGCAGCACCCTTTTCTAAACCAATATCTTTGTTGTCAGTGGTGGCTGTTCCACCTATACTCCCTTTAAAGTCATACAAGTTGTTGCAGCGTATACCTCTCATCACCACCACCACCACCACCAAGTTACCAGATACAATCTCCAAAGCTCCACCAAGCAATTTAATTTTCAAGCTTGTGGACTCTAGAGCTCCCAAAGTGAAGATTTTGTCCCAAAGTTGGAACACACATAACATCGGGCAGAACAAATGTGAATTCATCAGGTAAACATAAACTAATGTTACCTATCCCCATAATGTTACAGGTAAGGCCATAACCATAAAGACTGAAGCACCGTTCAACTCCTTAAAGCAAGAAAACAAGTTCCTGTTGGGACACAAATGATAAGAAGCACCAGAATCCAATATCCACTCACCCGAAGGAATATTAGATGACAAACCCACAAGAACGAACGCTAGATCCTCCTCATCAATTGCAATGTTGGCTTTGACATGTTTGTCAATCGCTTTTTGGTGAGCTTGACAATCTTTCTTCCAATGCCCTTTCTTACAGCAATAGACACAAACGTCTTTCGGGATCTTATTATGGTTATAGACTTCCTCTGACTGGGACCTGCCTCTTGCAAACACAATTTCAGCAGTTGTGTCCCTACACACCTGTTTATCCTTCCTGCGATACTCATTATTGGTAAGGGCATTGCATACAACCTCGTAACCGATCTCTTCTTTACCTTACAGTACAGTAGTGATAAGATGATCATACTCATCAAGAAGAGAATTCAACATTAACAGTCTTGTCCTCGTCGAGTATTTTGGCATCCAAATTCTAAATATCAGCAAGTATTTTATTGAACTCATTTAAGTGTTCATTCAGAGAGCTATCTGCTCGATACTGGAAACGGAATTGCTTCTTCCTCAGGTAGAGGCGGTTTCCACACTTCTCGTCATGTATTTCTCCTTGAGCAAATCCCACAACGCCCTGGCCTTTGTTTCTTTCATCACATAGTACTTCTGATCTTTCTCTAGGCAAAACAAATCATGCTGTAAGCTTGACGATCCAATGTATTCCAATCTTTTTCATCCAAACCATTGGGATTATCCTCCAAGGTAAAATCCAGATCTTGTTGGATCAATATGTCTTTAACCTCGCATTGCCACATTCTGAAGTTGTTAGTTCCATTGAACTTTTCAACCTTTTACATTGGATACTATAGAAGTACGTCTTACAAAGTTGGTAGAGGGGCCTAGCATCTTTGTTTTAGTAGGTCCCGACATTTGAATGCCTTAGGCTCCACCACGGACAATATCTGATGCCAAAGAAGGCCAAAAATGAACATTTTTCAACTAAAAACAGACAGTACACCAACTTCTAAGTGGAATTACATAAAATTGAGCCCATCGTTGGATCTGGAACGTCAAGACTGATCAAGAACCAATCCCAAGTTTTTTAACAGGGACTAAACTAGAAGTTTCAAAACTTTAGGGGCTGAATTGCAATTTATCTAGTCAACTGGATCAGTCAACTACTTCAAGTTGGTTTGACCGAGTCAACTCGATCGAATCGAGTTAATTGGGCATGAACGGACCGAATTTGACTCGATTGTAACTTAGCTCCAAGGGATGGTGCCACACTGGATCAGGCACCACCTTTTCTTCTTTCCTCACGAACCAAAAGCTGCAACATGAACCCGAAAAGGAAGAAAGAAATCGGAGCAACTATCAGCAATCCGTGTAAACACCTCGATTGTCCGATTTTTGCTCCATCTGTGCCGTTGAACTCATATCGGAGAGAGGAACAAAACACTCTGCTCAAAACAAATTTTTGAACAATTTGAAATCTAGGCAGAAATTAAAAAACAGGTTTCGAAACTCTGATTTTGAGATTTTTCAAGCATGATGGGCTCCCTTGGCTTTTATACTAATTGTTGTGCCCCAAAGAATCAAACCCAAACACACACACACACGAAATTACAAAGGGACAAAACAATTTACATGGTTCCCCAAAATTGGGTACATCTACGGCCAAGAGAATCTGTATTCAGAAGAGTTACAAATACACAGATAACTCTTAAACTCTCAAACTGATTTCTGGCTTCAGACTCTATTTTTCCTCTCCTATTTCTCATCAATTTATAGGAAGGAGATGAGGAAATCAGACAAATGGTTCCCTATTCATTTGCATGCCTAAGGCAAGCATGTTCTTGCATTTAATTCATCAGCATGCCTGTGATTTTGGCATGCTCAAGAGATCCTCCAAAAAGGTCCAAGTTGGCTGCTATGACAGTTTTGAGCCAAATCTTCAACAATTTCAACTGCCCACTAACAAGGAATCCATCTAGTACAAAAATTATTATCCTTTTTTCCCTGTTTGATCAGCCAGTAACCAATGTTCCCCAAAATCACGTGTCCAGTTTAGTTTACTGGTTAACTCTCCCGGAAACACCAAGCAAGGATGATGATATCTTCAACTGCCACTAGGAAATCAAAATAACAAAGAATCCCTCTAATACAAAACTGTGACTCAAGTTTCTAATGCAAAACACCTATATACCAATCACTTGCTACTGCAAATTTATTTTAGGGAGGACTGGCTGTCCCTTTCAGACGGTCTTGGGTAGAACTCAACCACAAGAGCTAGCTATTTTAGTGAGGGTGCCTCACGCCCTCACTCACGCGCAACGTGTATACTAGACAGCACCTTCTGATACCGATAGTACTAAACAAAAAGCAGCTATTCAGTTGGTCTCCACCCCAAATGCTAGCTAATCAATAGATCTCAACCCCTAAAGCTAGCTATTCATGCGAGGGCTTCTTCACACTTATAGATTGCACATCACGTTGTACAACCCAGGTGACGTGGAACACTTCACAATCTTGTCATCACCAGGTCCTCTTTCCAGTACAATTGGCTCCTATAAGGATTGTAAGTTAGGATATTCTTACTTAACAACAAAAACAATAAAGGCAGAAAATCTCACTTAAGAGCAGCTTTCAAAAATGACAAGCAGCGCTCCAAGCGTATTTTTGCTGCCCCAAGTGCTTCAAGTGTACTTCGTATAAGCACATTATCAAAACGCCACAAAACAGTTAGTAGTCCACTTCAGTCTTGACTCACCAAATTTTTTTAGGTTGAGTTCCAAACCTTATGAGCTTCAGCTCAAGAAGTAGATCCTTATGCTCACTATAATTAGTCATCAAATTAGCTTGAGTTCCAAACCTTCTGAGCTTACGCTCAAAAGGTAGTCATTATTCTCTGCAAAGCTCTATATTTTTAGGCATGCAAGTTTTTCCAGCATATGCTTATTATAATCAGTAATTAAACTACTGGATTTTTATAGCTTCAACAGTTTTAAGGCTGCCTCCTGATTCTAATCACTAATGAAGCGTAAATTGATTGTTTTGATAAATTCAATTATCTATAACATTTTTTTTCTGAATTTTGGTATATTACTGTCTATAGAGGTGTGTCATAAGGCCGTCTGTTCATCCTATCCATGTGACATACAAACATGAAGACGTATGTATAGCAGGACAAAATAAACCACTTGATGAACATTTACATCACAAGAATGGAACTGACCAAGAGTATCTTCATCATATCGGGTATTTCCCTTTGATAAGTATCTCCACAAACAGAAGAACAAGCTCAGCCCCACAAGTAACCTGAAAACGTAACACAGATTGAATCAAAGGATACATATCAACAAGCAAGAGGAGAAATCATGTATGCTTTCATGAAATAGTTTTTGTTTTCTCAGAGCTATATAAAACTCCAATTTTTACAAAGGACCCTTAATTTTATGTTCTACCAGTCATGTTTGAAATTTTTATATTTGGCAACTGTAAAACTTGCCGCTCCACTGACAGAAATAACACTAAATAGCCAGAAATTGGAAGCACAAAAAGGTCCAGCACTAGAGGATGCACGACCGAAAGTATTCTCTGTTGTTACAAGCCAGATAACATTTAAGAAGCAGAAAAAGGAAACAAAGATTGGGGAGGGAAGAATAAGAAGAAGAAGAAGAAGAAGAAGATGGCATCAGATCTGCCTCCACGATTACCACTGATGGAAAATTCAACTGGTAACATAAGGGTATACATGTTACTTGATGATCCACACATCGATTTTCAATGGCTTAGCAAAAAGAAGAAGCCTAAGGTGCAACGTTGACCAATATAAGTGCAACCTAACTAGAATGATTTGCAACTAACACCAAATAATTTTGTAACTAGTCAAATGATTCGTAACATTTAGGTACATACTATACACACCAAGTTGTAACTGACCAAAATAATATGTAAAAAATACCATTAAAAATGGCAACAAATGAACACAAAAATATGTAAAAAATTGAATCATAAAAAAGTCATAACACGTGAACCATAAAATTCAAAACTAACCGTAAGTATTCATAATCAAACTTTTACAAGGTACACACGTTCGTAACTACACCAAAACAAAACGCTAGATAAGCCAAAGTACGTAACATAAACCAAAAAGGTACAGTCATAGCTATTAGTGTGTGACATAGCTTTTCTCCTAGAAAGAAGGCTAAATCATATTTTATTTTACTAGCTGAATCTGAAGAAAGTTGATATTCCACTCCACAGACAATACAAATTCACTTCATAATCATTAAATCCCTTTAGATTACTCCAACAGAAGTGAACTGATACAGAATCATTGGCCTACAAAAGAGCATCACCTGTCCATGTTCCAACTGAATGCAAGCACGGAGCACCTGAATGAAGGATATCCAACGCTTCGGAGTACCTCTCGGCTGATATGTATCTGCACTAAGAATGTATGTTTCATTGGTCTAACAATCCAAAAGTAAAATATATAAGAAAGAAAAGGTTGTCAACCAAAGAGAAAACTATTGCAGACATTTGATCATCTATAACACTAAGGACTAGTGACAGAATGTTTGTAAATTTGTCTGGGTGAGTGAGTTTTTGAGTGTTGGAAGAGGAGGCTTTAACTTTTCAAAGGCTAAATTTATGTCCTGCCTGGTAATGCTTCGAACTTGTCATCAGAGTACTGAATATATCGCCTTTAAGGTGGTGTTTGAATTTAATGGACCACATTACTCAAAAAAATTTAAAAAGATAGAAAGTGGTAGAGAGTATGTTGAATAGCTCTAAGGGAAAAAAACAGTCACCGAATATTTTTTTCCCTTTTATTTTAATAAAACCAAATGGGTGTTTACAAACAATATCATTTCGTAAACAAATGACATACTGGCTCTAACCACAAAAATTGCATACAGCAATCCTATGTCAATCTAAGCACCAAATTAATTACTACACTGAAGAGATAGAACATAACACTGAAACAAACAAGTGAGTAAATCAGCCATATACATCTAAGGACATGCCACATGTGTGCATATATGTGTACCAATATATAACTACACTTAACTAGAAACTGCTTATACGGTTATACCTTGCACCATCCTTCACAACTTTTGCTAACTTTTCAATATTCTGCATTTTACATCAAACACACATCAGTACAAGTCCACATTTTGTGAATACAATAAAAAACTACAAATATAGCATTAAAATTAAGACGACCTGGTTGAAATTATTATGCAAGAATGAGACGAATCAATACACAAAAGTGTCGAAAGCAATACAGTAAATGAAATAACCATTACTTAATGCGAGAACCCAAAGAAATACGCTATTTGACACAGAAAAACTACAAACGAAAGATTACAAAGCTCAATTCTCACACCACTTCTACTACTCGCGGTTACCTTACTCGATTTTACATTGTATATGATCCCAAAATATCCCGGCCGAATGCCAGACCCAGTATCGGCCCTGGTCAGGCAGGCCTGTTACCTATCAGCCTCAGCCCAGCCCTACTCCGTCTACAGCAACTCTGAGATTACAGTGAACAAAAGACACCTCTCAACAGGAATCACAAACCCAGAAAGAGTAAAAGAAAGTGTCCAAGTTGAGTGAAACACAAAGCGATGATTGAACAAAACAAACATCAGCTGAATATCAAGAGGAGGGGGAAATTGAAATATTTGAATTGGGAGTAAATTACCTTTATATCCCTTCGACTTTAGTTATAATTTCGATTTGGTCCTTATAGTTTCAATTTGAACACTAATATCCTCCACATTTGACATTTGGTTCAATGTGGCCCTGCCGTTTGTTTCCGTCCAAATAAGCTGACGGAAACTCGTCATGTGCCAGTCACGTGGACACGCGAAGGGGTATTCCGGGCATTCTGCATGATGCATATGTTGGAGGGAAGGGATCTTACGTTTCCCGCCGAAACCACACTTGGCAGGAGTAAAAAAATGGAGATTGGTTTAGTATAAATTGAGGGAGGAAGAGTAGGAAGTGTAGGAGTTACACTGCAAACTTTGGACCATGACTTCTAGGGTCTGTGACTGTGGCCTTCCAGCTCGAACAAGGACTTCATGGACTGCTACAAATCCAGGCAGGAGGTTTATGAGCTGTAAAAACTATGGGGTGAGTGGCAATCTTTTGATTTTTGAAGTTTATGTCTTTCCCATTTCCTCATTTTGTCCTTTTCGGCTGTAGGAAAGTGGGTCATGTGGATTTTTTGCTTGGTTTGACCCTCCTATGTGTGAAAGATCAAGACAAGTGATACCTGGATTGTTGAGGAAGATGACATCCCTGGAGATGAAGGTGGCAGTATACGAAGGGAGAGAGAAATTGTTTTTCGTGGCATTTTATTTTTGTTTGGTTATGCTGATCTTGGCTGGCTTCATCATTTACTGGCTGATGAAGAAGCGGATTAGAGCCATTGTGTAATGAAATCTTGGTTATGATGAAATATTGTATTTAGTTTGTTAGCTATTTTATTTCACTCGTGTAATCAGAGCAGTAATGAAATCTTGTATTTAGTTTCTTAGCCACTTGTGTAATGAATCTATGCTGCCTGTTTTTCAGACTTCGAACCAGTAGCAGTAAAGTCAAACCATTCCTGTTTGTGTAATGAATCAAACCATGAACCAGTAGAAGAATTTCTTTTATTGTGCTCACAAGCAGTAGAGACCATTCCTGATGAAGAAATGGACTGATGTACTTTGAGTAGCAGTAATCAATCAGTAATCAAACCATGAACTGATAAAGGCCATTGTACTTTTGTGCTCACAAGCCATTGTGATCAATCAGTAATCAAACCAAGCCAAATGGCAGTAAACGAACTGATAGCTTGCATTACCAAATGGCTTGCAGTACCAAATGGCTTGCAGTACCAAATGGCTTGCATTACCAGGCCATTGTGTAATAAGTGGCAAGCTAAAGCCCTCACAGAGATAGCAGTAAACAACATCAACTTTTCATTTGCATTACCAGGCCACAATGGCTTGCATTACCAAATGGCTTGCATTACCAGGCCATTGTGTCATAAGTGGCAAGCTAAAGCATGAACTGATAGCACTAAACAACATCAACTTTTCATTTGCATTACCAGGCCACAATGGCTTGCATTACCAAATGGAACTGATAGCATCATCAATCACTAATCGAACTGATAGCAGTAAACGAACTGATAGCTTGCATTACCAAATGGCTTGCATTACCAAAGCATGAACTGATAGCAGTAAACAACATCAACTTTTCATTTGCATTACCAAATACTTAAATCAACATCCAGCTCTAACACCAAACACTTAACACATAAAAACAAATGAAAAGACACTTAAATACAGCAAAAACATCCAGTTCTAACACCACAGCAAAAATCCCCAGTTCTAACACCCTTTTGTCCACTTTGTACAAACACAAAAACACAAAAACACAAAAACACCCCAGTTCTGATCTGGTTCTGATCTGGTTCACCTCATACTTGATCCTTTTGTCACCACTTTGTGTCCTCTCCATATGAAACTGCTTGGGTCTGATCTGGTTCGTGCATTGCCTCTTCCCCCCCCTGCCCACTGGTGCCGGTTGTGGTTGGGTCTGATTTGTTGACTGTGATGCGTCTCTTCCCCCACCAACAGAGCTCTGTGATGCATTGCCTCTTCCCCTTCCAACTTTGCTCCTTCCCCCCCTGCCCACTGGTGCCGGTTGTGGTTGGGTCTGATTTGTTGACTGTGATGCGTCTCTTCCCCCACCAACAGAGCTCTGTGATGCATTGCCTCTTCCCCTTGGCCTCCCTCTTGGTTTCGCAGTTGGTACTCTAAAAACTAAGCCTCCACTTGGTCTCCTCCTAATGGTTGGATTTGTGGCATTCTTACAACTCCTCATGTTATGCCCCCACTCTCCACAATTGCCACATCTTAAAGAACATTTCACCCTTTTTAGTTTATGTTTGTTTTCATCTAATGCCTCATCTCTTCCCTTCTTTCTTGACTTCTTTGGCCTTCCACATGATCTCCCATAATGTGGGGGCAGGACTTCCATAAAGCCAGTCTTAGGCCACATTTTCCAGCCATTGATAGGATAGATTATACCCTTATATGTTCTTGCATAGGTCTCCTTCAAGTAACAGTCATCTACGTAATCCTCTATCCTCTTCCCAATGTACACGATTGCACTAATTGCATGAGGGCATGGTATGCCTCGTAAATCCCACTTCCTACAACTGCATGTTCTATCCCCCAAATTTAGGCTGTACTGTGCTGGGGCAGAGCAGAAAACCTGAAAATGACCCTCCCCCGACCAAATTGGGTTACAACCACGACTTTGTTCTTTATATTTCTCTAACTTCTTCCATATGTTTGGACATAATGAGTTTTCCCAATGCTGAATCTTTGCTCTCCTACTCGTTAACCTCTTCATTAGGTAACATCTAATACTTTCAAGCAAACTTACTATTGGTTTATCCCTAGCATCTCTAATGTCAGAATTAAAACCCTCACAGAGATTGTTCACTAGGATGTCACACTTGTTCAAGCCTGAGAAATGAGACCTTGACCATTGCATTGGCGGCTTAGAGGCTAACCAGTTATGAGCAGCCACATCAACTTTCTTCAGGTCTTCCATTGCACTCTCGAAATCTGGCACTGTTGTAGCCCTAGCTGCCTCCCAAAGTAGGTTCCTCAGTTCCATCCCTTTGTGAAGCTCTCTAAAATTGGTGTACAGATGTCTGGTACAAAATCTATGCTCTGCATTGGGCACCAACGACTCCAGTGCAGGAACCAGGCCCTGCTCATGCAATGTTAGTGGTTAATTGAGGTGCACATTCTTGTAAATATATGTTCACGTATGCATGAAAGTTACAATGTACATACCTTTTGCTTGTCTGTCATGAAAGTCCATGAATGAGAGTTCTCAATCTCAAGGTCCTCCATTACTAACTCAATGAACCATTGCCATGAGTCTCTGGTTTCACTCTCCACCACAGCATATGCAAATGGAAATGACTGGTTGTTTGCATCTATCCCAACAGCCACTAAAAGTTGTCCCCCGTGTGGCCCTTTCAAATGGCATGCATCCATGCATATCAGTCTCCTGCAGCCATTTTTCATTCCTTCCTTGAGTGCACCCAAGCATACGTATATCCTCTCAAACACTGGTTGTTCATCCTCATTCGTAGGGGGTCTAGTTTTCATTATCATTGTTGTGTTTGGATTTGTTCTCCTAACCTCTGCACAATAGTCCCAAATCCTTCCATATTGTTCAACAAATGACCCCTCAATGAGCTCAAGTGCTTTCTTCCTTGCCCTGTAAGCTTGACTCCTAGATATATTGACCACAAAGTCCTTCTTTGCTGTCTCTTGTATGTGTTCTAAAGGCATACGTGGATTCGACCTTATCTTGTCCATGTACTTCTTCGCAAGCCAATCGGAAGTTGCACCTCTCACATGGAATGACCTACCACATGTGTGCTTGTTTCTTAGTGATTTGACTTGAAATGCTTCACTCCTTTGTGTCAATGATCCAAAAATATACCATTTACACTGATTATTGGCACATACAGCTTTCACTCTCGTAGTCTCATTTTTTAGAAATTTTATGTCCTTACCTTGTTGGACTGAGTACTCTCTAACCGCAGCCCTAAACTCCTTCGCATTACTGAATCGCAAACCAAGTTTAAATTCCACCTTTCCCATGTCTGTTTCAGCTCTGAATTCTGGAAACCTACAATCAATTTCTTCATCAGAATTGGAATGTGCACTATGTAGTTCATCACATGAGTCAGTTCCAACCTCTTCACCATCCTCTAAACCTACTTCTGGTTCAACCTCTGTCCTCTGTTTACTTCCTCCCCACTCAACTCCCACGTCAACATTCGTTTCAAATATGAAGTCATCATCACTCTGTTCATACTCACTATCCAAATAAAAGGATCCATCAGAATCAGAACTGCTGCTATTCACATCTTGTACATCATGACCTTCCACATCCTCCTCCTCCACATCTTCCACATCTACATCTTCTGCATTATCATGTTCTACATCGTCGTCCTCTACATCTTCTACCTCCACTTCTTCACCCCATGCACCATGGAATGAACTACTCTGACTTTCTATAAAGTCAACAGGCTCTATATATAAATCTACTACTCTACTAGCAGGGAGTTGTGCAATCATTTCCATCACATCTCTGTCACTTAATAACATTCTCAGTCCATTTCTAATTGTTTTTGTAGTCATAACATAATAGTAGTTAATCATCCCTCTATACCCTAACTTCTCAACAATGTCAGCTATCTCAAGCAGTGAGAACTTGTCAGGGTGACAATGATCTACATGGGCAGAAGTCCCACCTTCATACTTAATGAATGGTGTACTCACAAACTTGCCTCCATGGAATATTTGCATGCTGAAATACTCACTCCCACCTACACATGCACAAAACGACATGAAGGGACCACAATGTTACCCACCGAGAATAAACAATGCATTCATGATGTAAGGAAAAAACAAAAAAGTATAAAAAAGTTAGTGGTGGACCACTGTTATTAACATATGTAAATCCAAAATGTTAACCGTTACTCTCACCAGTATTCGCCATCACAGACGGTTGGTGGTACACAGCTAGGGCTTCGATTAGATCTTCAGTCTTCGTGCTCCACGATTAGGGTACCGATTACGGTAACGACGAAGTGGTGAAGAGACGAACTGGGTAATGATTTGGGGAAAATTTGGAGCCCTAATAAGAAATTTGACGAACGAAGGCATAATGCCCGGAATACCCCTTCGCGTGTCCACGTGACTGGCACATGACAAGTTTCCGTCAGCTTATTTGGACGGAAACAAACGGCAGGGCCACATTGAACCAAATGTCAAATGTGGAGGATATTAGTGTTCAAATTGAAACTATAAGGACCAAATCGAAATTATAACTAAAGTAGAAGGGATATAAAGGTAATACAGCCTTGAATTGGGGAAATAAAAGAGGGAGTTTTAAAAAGGATCAAGGTTGATGATGGGATTACCTCTTGAGCAGGAGGTAATACACCTCTCCTAGGTCTCTCTCCTGACATGGCACCCTCAAAAATTAATTCGCCTCCGCAGAGAACTGTCTGATTTGGGCTTCAACTGTTTGTTTGTCGAGTTTGAATGGTATTTGCTTGGTACAGATATTCGTCCGTAATGATTTGTTCCTATGTCTTCTTGTTTTATGCATGTTTATGTTTCTCTTGAATTTCTTTCAACTATTTCTCTTGTTAGAAAATAATATTACTACTTAATAGCAACCTCTTTAATTTTCTTAAAATTAATCGTTCATCTTGATAAAAAAATCCAAAAAATAAAAAATGTTAAAAATCTCAAAATATTTACTGAAGACGAAAACAAATTCAAAAAGATAATTTATTATTATTTTTAGTGTCTTTAGTGTGGTCATCTGAAATTTTAAAATTTGTATTCATATTTTTATAAATTTTTATTTCTCTTGTTGAGACAAATGAGAAAATACAAAAAACAATTATCGAAAAAACAGATCGGAGAGGCCATTGATGCTTCGAAATCCACATACAATAGGCAGTCAAAGTACCTGTCAAATTTAATGTCGGTCGAATACAGAGAATTTATTCTTCGAACCAGAATGAAAGATGACACTCACCCACTTGTCGGAAGACTTTCGATCTGGTTATAAAAGCCAACAGAGGCAATAAACAGAAGTCCAACAACACACCAATGCAATGCAGAAAATTGAACGATAAATACGTCGAAATACCACCTTGTAAGATTGATATTTCCTCATGGCAAAAACAGCTAGTTCTTTGAAAAGCACGCCTGGTCCCTCCACCAGTGAGAAAAAAATGCTTGTCTAGAGACAAATAAGAAAATCATAGAAAAAGGCAATCAAGGTTTTAGGTTTAAGCATACAGATGCATATTTATTTAACAATTGCTGATTTATTCCTTTTGGTCGGCATTAGCGAACTAAAAGTGATATGGACCTACCTTAAATGGCCTATCTGTTTCTGGAATAACTGGTTCCCTTGCCAGCTTCAAAAAGCAAGTCATATTATCTGGATCATCCTAAGAACGGAGCAAATGGTCCAAAGAAAATGCATCAATGTAATGGAATCTGAAGTTTATTGTTACACATTTACACCTATAACAAAACAGACCTGAATATCCTGAGCACAAACATTCATATCATAGATCCTTGCTGCACCCAAACTAGCAACTGCTGCAGTGTCTTTAAGCTTATGCAAAGCAACAAAGTGAACGCCATGTTAAATAGGTCACATGAAAGTTAAAAACGATTATCATCAGACCCTCACGTCCAACTATTCCAAGGCCAACACAGATCTCAATGTGTAGAATTTCGTTCTGACGATTCTCAAATGGAATATTTCCCATAAGACTAACGAGCATGCAAACTAAGAATATTGATATTTTTCGCTAAAGCAACACACCGAAAAGATTCAGTGAAATATCAAAAAATTGAGGCAATCAAATGCCTGCAATAGTGCTAAATATAATATGAAGGTATATTTACTAGTCATTTTATGTCTCTCTTGTTGAAACTGCGAAAGACAACAATAACTTCTCCTCTTCGCAAAAAACATAGCACTACCTGAGCAGCACCAGCTGTATCGTCTGCAGCTTCTCTAACCACCCCCAACTTCGTTAGTGTGTTCTCACACCGTGCAAGAGCCTGAAACATCACTCAAATGTCACAACTAACTCCTTATAATGACTAGATAAAAATATATTTAAGTTGACTAGTGAAAGTACTTGTTGATGGCTAAGAACCCTTGTAACATGTACTACCCTAACTCCATGATTAGCTAGCAAGCAATGCCTGATAGAAAGTTGTACCTCCCCAACTATATGTAACCTGTGACAAAGCAAAAGATCATAAAACGATGTATGCTAGCCCTAGAGAATTCTCAATAGGCAATATCGCCCTCTCAACAAGCCACTATTCGATAGCCTGCAAACAAAATAACTACACGTCCATAAATAAATGCAGAGACAAAACAAGAATAAGAACATACAGAAACAAAAACCAACTAAGACCTCATGTAGTTGTATATCTTAGCGATGGAGTACTTGTACTATTGCCTAATTCTTCTCCTCCGCCAACTAAAATGACGACAATTTTGATGATGACTAATTATGGTTTTCAAAACCTATTAAGTACCGTTTGTGTCATAAAACTTCCAATAATTTCAAATGTACATAAGAGATAACAAAACAAGTAAAGACCAACCATAAAAAGTAATGGCCTTCAATTATAACCTTAAAATTGGTAATCACATCAAAGTTGACGTTGAATAATTATACAACGTAAGAAACTAAAATTAAAAAATTGCTTGATATCTAGATAGCGAAACTCTAAACATTCAAAAGGAACCAATACTGAGAACTTAGAAACACGCCTACATCACCATCAGCCATCGGTACCACCATATCCTTCTGTAATCTATTAGAACATATGCAATGTATCTTCTTTTTTCGGGCATATTTCCTCTTGCTCGCAATCTTACACTGGTACTACAACCTCCTCTTTTAACTCTCCCAATCTTCATTGTTTTCGGGTTTTTTTTTTTTTTTTTTGGAACATCGCGCACAGCCTCTTATGCAAGGAGAATACGACACTGCAACCAAAGTTACAGCTTCAAATCAAGGACGAAATTTATTACTACATTAACCAAAAATGTTCATATGCTAATTTATATCTACGAAATTGCAGTGGTTTTCATTTTCCCAAGATGACGAAACAATAAATTGTACCTGGATTCCTTGGCTGATTGGATTACTTTGAAGTTTATGTACTGAAATGATGCCGCCACACTTCTCCCCACACCCAAACATCCCCCCCCCCCCCCCCCCCCCCCCCTCCTCCAAAACAAACAAATTTATTGAGGAGATCACCAAATTATGGAGCTGCTATATCAGACTCCCTTCAAAGTAGATTTTCGCCTCTTGACAAGCCCTTTCATCAAAGTAATATAGGTGGATTTATTTACAGCAACACCCTTCTGTGTCATATCACCAAAAATATGCATTGCATCCTTATACTTCCCTTCCGTACACAGCTCATTGATTTGTTCTGAATAAGCTAGAGAGCTTGAATCTGGCTTAGCCGGAATTTCACAATTAACCATATCTTGCCCATTATCCAGTGGTAAGGCGTGGTCAGATGACTTTCCCATCTCAGCCATTTTTTCAAGTAACTCCTCTGCTTCCTTGATTCTCCCTGCTTCAGTAAGAGCACCAATAATGGCCTTATACGTATAATGATCAGGTCCTAATTTCTTCACTTCCATTTCTTCAACAAGGCCTATTGCATCCTCAAGTCTCCCCTCTTTGCATAAGGCTGTTATCAACGTGTTGTAGGTAACTACATCAAGCATTCTCCCTTTTGTGATCCATGTGTTGAAGAGCTTAAGGGCTTTTTCTAGCATCCCTTCTCGGCAAAGCCCCTTAAGAAGAATATTACATGTAAAGATGTCGGGCTTAAAAGAATTTTCGACCATTTTATTGTGAAACTGGAATGCTTTCTCAACATTTCCCGCCCAACAATATCCATGAATTATTGAATTGTATGTGGTTTCATCTGGAACCAACCCGTTCTCTAGAAGCTCATTCAGCTTAGTTATCGCCTCCTCCACTTTTCCTGATTTGCAGAGGCCTCCGATAAGAGAGTTATATGTGACGACACTCGGTATGATCTCTTTCTCTTTCATCTCATCCCAAAGTTTCATGGCTTTGCCCGCATTTTCATCCTTGAAGTACCCCATAATCAATGTGCCATAGCTTACTTCATCAACTATATAACCTCGCTTACTCACACTACGAAGTAACTCGTAAGCCTCTTCAAGCTTCCTCTCCCCACAAAGGGTATGTAGAACAGTATTAAGTGTAACATTATCCATCTTCAAACCCTTCCCACCCATTGCATTCATCATTCGGAAGGCTTGCCCTAAATTCCCTATTTTACAATACCCATTAATCAAAGTATTGTATGTAAAGGAATCAGGAGAAAAACCCCTTTCTTCCATCCTCCTCACAGCATCACTCGCTTCGTCCATCTTCCCTTCTTTACAGTACCACTTAACAATTATGTTATGTGTGACTGCATTTGGTTCCACACCTTTCTCTTTCATTTCGTCAATCAGCTTCAACACGTTTGAACTATTTTTTGACTTGTGACACCCATTTATCAATGTATTATAGGTAACCACATCAGGCAACAACTTCAACTTCTCCATCTCATCACGAAGCTTGAAAGACTCTTCAATCCTCCCCTCATTACACAAACCATTGATCAGCATATTATAAGTCCAAAGATCTGGCAACAAATTGTTCTGGGTCATCAACTCAATGACCTTAGCCGCTTCCTTCAACCATCCCATTCTACAGTACCCACAAACCAAAATATTATATGTGTTCCTATTTGGCAACAACCCTTTACTTTTCATATCCACCAACAAATCCCTGACCTCATTTAACCGGCCTTTCTTACAAAGCGCATCCAGTACGGTATTATAAGTCACATTATCAGGCAAACAATCATACCCACCCATTTCATTCAACAATTCCAAAGCATCCTTAAACTTATTTTCCAAGCAATACCCATTTATCAATATGTTAAACATGTTTTTGTTTGGAGTAACCCCGAGTCTAATCGCATCATTAAAAATATCTCTACAAAGCAATACTCTATTTGATGAAGGGTGCTTTACCAACGAATTCAGTAGTGTATTACAAGTGAGAATATTTGGCCGAAGTCGAAGCCGCTTCATCTTCTTGAAAATTTGGATGGCAAGGTGAGGGTTTCCCAACTGGACGTAAGCTCCAACTGCGGTGTCTAGTAAAGCCTTGGAAGGGCGAGGAAGGGAGCGGGTGGGGTGCAGGAGGGACTGGTGGAGATCGTGGCGGCGATCCGCGGAGATGAACTTGACGAGGAGCGATTTGGCGTCTACAAACTTGTTGTGGGAGAAGAGGGAGGAGAGGAGGGTGAGGAATGAGGGGAGGGTCTGGGTGGGGTTGGTGGTGAAAGTGGGGATGTGGGACTGGGCCCACTTGAAGAAGGAGAGTAGAGTGGTGGGGCGAGAGGCCAGGGCTTTGGAGGAGATGATGGAGTGGATGAGCGGAGGGGTGAGGTGGGGGATGAATGGGGTGAGTGAGGTTATGGATGCTTTGTCGGATGTGAGGACGGCGGTGATTGTTCGGACTATTTCCGGCGTTGATGGAGGTTTTTGGGTGAGTAGTGAAGGTGGCGGCGGCGGCGAGTCCATTCTGTCGTTCGGTTTTTAGCGTGAGAGTTAGTCTGAAGAGAAGGTGATGAGAGACACGGCGGTGGTTGTTCGGTCTGTTTTCGCCGGCATTAATGGATGTCGTTCGGAGAGTTCGGGCAGGTTGTCGAGGCGTCGCCAGACGGCGAGGAGTTCGGACCTCAAGATGCTCTCTGCGCTTTCTCTCTCCTAGAAATAGTGACTTCCGCTAGGATACTGATTGGTTCAGTGATTATAGAAAACGTCTAGTAACACATTAGACACTGGTGTGTTCGGAATAGTTAGAGTATAAATAGAGCTCACATGATTACAGTGTACTTTATATTCAATAATTCCGAACATAAATGTTTCCATTTATGTTTCTAGACTTGTTCGTGATTTTAAGGCATGGCATTGTAAGAGAAGGGGGTAAAAACAATAGCATGATTGGAATATATGATGTTGTGCTATATAGGCAACCAATTTTATCTTCTTGTGGCTTACAAGACAGTGGACTCAATTTATGAAAGAAGTTGTTTAAGGAGTTCATGTAAATGAAATCATTGTTCTATTAGGTTTTACATCATGCATCTCGAAGAATGGTGGCACAAGTTTTCGACGATAATGCAACATGCAAGTGTGATTCAGTGCTTTGGTTCAATTGGAGGCAATGTATGGTATCTTTGTGTTTCTAAGCCTGATTCAAGCGAAACTAATGCTGAGAAAGGGCTTGAATGTTGTGAAGTCTCATTGTGGTCACTTGTATATTTCCCTTGCGGTTGATGATGTACGTGCTTTCAAAAATTTTGGTCCAAAGTCTGAAGCAGAATTGTGGTACATGGCATGCTGGGCCATTGTTTAAAGCAGATACGAAACTGAGCAATACCCATGTGAGCATATCTATTCCTTATTTTCCACCAAAGGGTGTGTAATCTGACATTTAGTCATTTCAGTCTCTAGATTCTCCATATAATATGCATGAAACTCTTGGTGTGTTTGTGTTACTCCATCTTAAGCATTTCAGAGGGAACTAGAATTTCTATTGCATCAATGCCTCAACCTGTTAGGCAGATGGTTGGTCGAGCAGTGTATTTGTCATAATCAGGATCTCGATTTATGTGTGATGAGGTTCAAATAAAAGAGAAAGTCATCCTACTATTTCATAGATTTGAACTAAGATACCCATCTAACCCTGCAAATATTATTACATTTTACGTTTTTATGAAGTAGGTTTATGAAGAATTATGTTCTTGACATGGCAGAGTGGATAAACAGATTTCATGTAGAAAATTCTGAATTACTGTACAAGGCTTTTTGGAGTTGAGTGATACGCAGAGAATGATATCGATGACCTTTAGAAAACTGAGTATTTGTGTGGTCATTGAAAAGTGTGTGAAAATAAGATTGCAGTAAGGTACTTATCGTGGCATCAGCAGATGCTGATACGATATGATTTGCCTCTTCGTGTAGGTTGTGGAACACACAGTGCATAATTAATTTCAAGAAGAAAGATTCTCATGCTGTTTTACATGGCCAAATCCATTACAGAAGCTGTTTGTTTTCCTACAAAAATGTACACAAGCTACTTTAAGCAAATGAATGCTGTGGAGCATAATAATATGACCATAAGTTGATATGAGCAGATTGTGATGTGTATATCTCTTACACTCTTCCATAACCCTTTGATAAGATGCTGGTTCAGACATAGAGGGATGCAGTTCCAATTTTTCATACAAGGATTATTGGCAAGGACAATGCACTGGAAAAGAAAAGGAAACAGAAAATCAAATTTCATTCGACAAATCGTACAAATTTATAAATAATACAATGCACAAACGAAGAATAGGGCAAAAAACAAAAAGGCACGAAAAAATCAAAGGTTTTATACTGTTACAATTCTTTTGAGGTACCCAACAGGCACAGCTACCCAACAGAGACAAAATTAGACTTTGGAAAACAATTGAACAGCTTCTGAGCTGATCTACCAGGATAATGGAACTGTTGTGGGCATCATTTGAAGTAGCAATAGATTGAACTGGGTCGGTCACATGCCATCGCCTCCTATCATCTGCAGAATATGAACAGTTGATATTTAATGTAAGAGTTTCACTGTCAAGGATTTCTTTTTTCCAACCCCAGTTTTCCATGTTATTTTGATAATACTTATAAGAAGCAGTACAACGAATACTACTACATTATTGAAGTTTAACCTCTTCTGAGAGTAGAAAAGGAAAACAAAATATTAGTACCTTAAATATGTCTCCAAACATCCCTTGCATCAGGGGATTTCTACGCTGTACTCCATAAAACTTCTCGGCAATTACATCAAGCAACTAAAAAACAACCATGAGATTTGTTAAATTAAGGAAATGAACTGCACCGTCAAGGACAGCAGGAAGAATAAGAAAAACCCTTGTCTTTAAGCAAGTCAAGTAAGAAGAATGGCATGGAAGAACTGTTTGCTAATATATCATGGGAAAGAGAGAGAGAGAGAGAGAGAGAGAGAGAGAGAGAGAGAGAGCCCAATATGCACCATACAAAACATTCAGTTTGGACCTATAACCACAAACCTCATTGAATACAGGTTCTCTGTCAATGCTAGATTTGTAAGTCTGTCTCAACATATTAAATAGGGGCAACGCATCTCTCTGCAACCTGAAAATAGAGGGAAAAAATATTGAATATTTCATATCTAATGGTTGACATCCACTATGATCTCAAGAGTAAGCTAATCTACCTTTAGAATGTAGAAATCAATGAGTTGGAATTAAGTAAAAGAATTCATATGGTTAGACATCGCCAGATACATTTTTGGAGAATAAACGATCTGTGGTCTGGGGAGAGTATGAAGATGCTTCAGCAGCAGCTTAAGAAAAACAGTTGAAATGGAATATGTATTTCCATTGTGCAGATGATCGAAAACTGAATTCAAAAAATCAGGCCCCTCAGTTCAATGGCTTATTAGTAGTGAGATAGTAAAGTTGTTGCACAAACTGCATTCTTCTCTTTTGCTAGAAGGATGTAGCCAGAACAAAAGAAATGGAGAAGGGACTACGAGTACTACTTTTTTTCCGTTAAGGTATTTACCCAATGGAGAGGTTGAAGTCAATAGAATCTTCAAGGTAGAGGCAGTCAGATGCACACGTGCACCCACTCGGAACTAATAAATTTTAATTAACTTTGAATATTTGAATAATTATGTATTTTTTTCAATAAGTTATAGAATGCTGGTATTGTATATGTGTCAAAAATAAAGATACAATTCTAAAATGCCTCAAATTTTGCTCTGTCATTTATTTAACGGATTTGATTATGAATTTTATGTCTAGTTGAGGTATTCAATTTCTTATTTTATCTGTCTTCAACAATCATGAAAAATACTCCAAATGAAAGTAATCAAGAAAATCATCTCATTTTAAAAAACTACTGAGGTCAATTCCAAAAATATACTTTACTACCTTCAGTGACGAATGTTTTAGTTTTTTGAGCTATTTTTGGGTACATTTGTAGAGGGTATGCATTATAAACTTTTGCCGTTCATGTCTAAGCGTAGTATCATCTTGTTGTCAATTGATTACGAAAATAAAATTTCACCATCAAAATTCATAGCTTGGCCCCACTACATTAATTTTGAGTCCGACACTGCTTCAAGGATCATCATTTACACACTGGATCAGGATGACCTATCTGTGAACCGAAGAGCGAAAAACTCTGCTAGCACTTTGAATTTCCTAGCATAGATCTAACTCGCAAGCACATTCCTTCATTGAAAATGTAATTTTAAACTAGATTTATAAGTTGAGAATGTGTAAAAACAACTTACGTCTGCAAAAGATAACTGATGAATTGGATCAAATCTGATTTGGGGAAGTCAATCTCCTTGCCCTTCAGTTGCTTTTTTAGCTCGTCCATAAGACAATTAGCATCTCTCAGATTGCCATAAGATAAATACCTGTTACGGACGAAGGTGCTTAATACTTCAATTTCACTGGGAAACTAATGTGGCAAGAATTCAGGGCAAAAGCTGAAAAATGGTACCTCGTATTCTGATACAATACTAAGCATTGTACCTATTAATGCAGTGCATGACCCTACTCATTCTTTCTTTTCTTTTTTTCTTGATCCGTCATAACCCAACATTTCCAAAAAATCAAGAGTCCTGTTTTATTTATTGGGTAACTCTCCTGGACACACCAAGCAGGAATCCATGATAATATCAACTGCCCACTAGGAAATCAAAATAACAAAGAATCCATCTAGAACAAAAATTATTACCCCTTTTTCCTGTTTGATCAGCCAGTAAAACCAATGTTCCCCAAAATCAGGTGTCCGGTTTAGTTTATTGGGTAACTCTCCCGGAAACACCAAGGAAGAATCATTATATTTTCAACTGCCCACTAGGAAATCAAAATAACAAAAAATCCCTCTAGTACAAAACTGTGACTCAAGTTTCTTACGCAAAACACCTCTATTCCAATCACTTGCTTCCATTTTAGTGATCTAGTGTTTCCATCGGGCAAAAGTGAGATTGTGATAGGTCTATGCAAAACACCTCTATTCCAATCACTTGCTTCCATTTTAGTGATCTGGTGTTTCCATCGGGCAAAAGTGAGATTGTGATAGGTCTGTTTATATTGATGGTCCCAGTTGCCATCACTTCATTCAGAATCAGAGGGTTGCAGTCTGAATTTGATGTTTAAAACTATCATAATCTGAAACCTAGACGCAAGGAATCCAGTTTTAAATTGCACTCACATCAAAATGGCCCGTGCAATGGCTATATCATCTTCACCTGGATAACACTGCATGATTGGATACATGTGAGTTTAGCACGCACATTTCACAACAAACAAATGAAAAGAAATTACTATGTTGAACCTGATGGCATTGGACTTAGCAGAAGAAACTGGGTGGACGGGAAAAGTTCATTTATCCTTAGCATCGTCATGTTCAAATATCACAAATAGATGGTATTCAGAATAAGAAGCCGCCTAACCTTGCTCATGAAATTAACAAGCGTTGAAGCAAACTTTCTAGGTTGTTTCCCTCGAACAAAATGATAAGATACTCTAGCCATGTCCTGCAAAGAAGTGAATTTCCCGTGTCATTAAGCCAACGGAGCCAGGAAAGCAAACCAAACGAGCCTTCAGTCCCAAGGAGCCAAGAAAGTACTAAAAAAGGGAACCTAAGGTTCACCAATAATCTGATTTTTAGTCATGGTCATCAACTGCATTGAGCTAAAATTGCTTAATGTCAACTGTATATTTGAAGGTCAAATGGGCCATGATTGCAAAATCTTGAGGGCGCATATTATCCTATTCAATTGAGACTAAGTAAAAAGAAAAAGCTGTGACTGAGGAAAAAATTGAACATTACTACCAAATATCCAATTTAACCCTACTAGTTAAAGGTTTTGGACAGCTCCTTGAGAATGCTGTATGAAATTTTCTCTCTCGTAATCAAAATGGAGCTTTGACGTCATTTCCTGAGCCTTACAAATGATCTCCTCCTGATCCTAACCAGTACCAGAAGAGAATCCTTCTCCAATGACCATTACCACCTCCTGTTACTCGACTCAAATACAGATAATTGCAAGATAGCCTTATCCAATGGTACATTAAACCATAAGAAAAATCGCCAACTTCCATAAAACATGAAGATCCTTCCACTCTGTCCGCACAGTAGTTACATGTGTCATTTTCCATTTCTATCTACTTCATAAATTTGGAAAAAGGACATAATCACGATGCTGAATCAGGGAAAAAGCCACCAACAACACAAAAACTTCTGACATTCTACATTTGCATGAAAGTGAGAGAGAATGTGAGAACCCAATATGAGGAGATCTACTGGTAGACCTACCGCCTCAGGAGATTCAGAATATATGTATTCAGCTAGCATATCATGTAGTTCAGGAGAGCCATTCCTAGGAGCTCCAAATTCTGCAGACCACCTACAGACAAAAGAATGTAGTTACACATATTTGAAACACCAGACAACAAACTCCACATATACAGCACCAGAAGTCTGCAAGACAGCAACTTAGTCAAATGGACGGGATAGAGTTCCTGTAAGTTCCAGAATACAATAGCACCACGAATTTTTTTTAGGGAGGACTGGTTTTCCCTTTCAGGCGGTCTTCGATAGAACTCAACCAGAACAGCTAGCTATATATGTGAGGGTGCCTCACACCCTCACGCGCAAAGTACTATACCTGACAGCACATTCTGATACTGATATTACTAAACCAAAAGCTGCTATTCAGTAGATATCCGCCCCAAAAGCTAGCTATTCAGTAGATCTCAACCCCAAAACTTAGCTATTCAAGCGAGGGTTTCTTCACGCTTATATATTGCACATCACATTGTACCCAGGTGAAGCGGAACACTTCACAATCTCATCATCACTGTCAGAATAATTTATGGAGTGAATTTCTGTATATTCTTCTCCTAAGAGGAGGCACAATACATAAAACAATGTACAGACTCAAACAAGGAAATACAAATAAGTACCGAATCACCTATCATTTTATATTCCTAATTTACCTCTAATTGAATCCCTAAATAGACTCCTAATTATATGCCTACCATTTACATTGTCAATACTCCCCCTCAAGCTGGAGAGTATATATTGTGAACACCCAGCTTGTGACAAATAGAATCAATGGTGATTTTGGGAAGAACTTTGGTGACGATATCCGCAAGTTGAGAACCGGAAGGAACAAATCGAGTTGTAATCTCCTTCGACTCCACTTTCGATCGAACAAAATGACAGTCAACCTCGATATGTTTGGTTCGCTCATAAAACACTGGATTATTAGCTATATGAATAGCGGCCTAATTATCGCAGTAGAGCGGAGTCGGATCATGAACTAGAAATCCAAATTCTTGAAGTAGTGTGCGTAACCAGGTCAACTCACAAGCGGTATGAGCCATTACTCGATATTCTGCCTCAGCACTTGAACATGTCATGACTGATTGCTTCTTAATTTTCCGTGTTACAAGATTACCCCCTATAAAGGTGCAGTAGCTGACAGTTGAACGACAGTCTGCAAGAAATCCTACCCAGTCAGCGTCAGTGTATCCTTCAATCCTGAGGTGTCCAAAAGATTTATACAGAAGCCCTTGACCAGGAGCATTTTTTAGATACTTTAAGATACGAATGATGGCTTCCATGTGAGGAACTCAAGGACGAGTCATAAACTGACTAACAATGTTGACTGCATACGAAATATCTGGCCGAGTGATATTAAAATAAATGAGTTTACCCATTAGTCTCCGATACATCTCTGGATCGTTAATTAATTCGCCATCCTCAGGCATTAGTTTCAGATTAGTTTCCATAGGGGTAGCCACAGGTTTAGAACCAAAATACCCTGTATCTTTCAAAAGGTCAAGAGTGTACTTCCTCTGGGATAGATTGATACCTGCCTTAGATCGTGCAATTTCAATTCCAAGAAAGTACCGGAGTTTACCGAGGTCTTTGGTGAGAAAACTAGAACAAAGATGAATGATCAAAGTCTGGATTGTATGACTATCACTCCTAGTAATTACAATATCATCCACATATACAACCAGAATCACAATGACTTTGTTGGTGCAGTTGAAGAAGACAGAGTGATCAACCTGACTGCGAGTCATACCATGAGAGATAACCGTGTTCCTAAATTTATCGAACCAAGCTCTGGAAGACTGTTTGAGTCCATATATAAATTTGTGAAAATGACACACAGACTCCCCCTTGGACTCAAAACCGGGCGGTTGAGCCATATACACAGTCTCAGATAAATCCCCATGTAAAAAGGCATTTTTGACATCAAGCTGATGAATGGGCCAATCAAGATTAGCCGCAAACGAAATAATAATGCGAATGGAGTTGAGTTTGGCAATGGGGGAAAATGTCTTGGTGTAATCAAGGCCATAGGTTTAAGTGAAAGCTTTGGCCACAAGGCGAGCTTTGAGACGGTTAACAGTGCCATCAGGATTGAGTTTGACGGTGAAAACCCAACGACAGCCAACAATATAGGCCCCAGAAGGCTGGGGCACGAGAGTACAGGTATGATTCATGTCCAAAGCACGCATCACGTCTTGCACCACAGAGTACCATCCAGTATGAGAAAGAACTTCCTAGTAAGATTTAGGAACAACAACCGAAGAAAGAGAAACAGAAAAAGCTTGGAACGAAGGAGATAAATGATCATAAAAAACGAAGTGAGAAAGAGGATGAAAAGTGCAAGTATGCGTATCCTTTCGGACAACGATGGGAAGATCAAGAGTGGGGTCCTATGACGATGGATCCGCAGACTGTAAGGAAGACAGCGGGGGAGAATGAGAAGTGGCCTCAGGAGCGATCAGCATAGCTGGATGGTGTAGGTGCCGAACATAGACTTGAGTAACTGGCGAGTGAGCTAGAGGGAGCACAGGAACGCCGGAAATGGTAGTTTCAGAAACAACGGAGGAGTGACCGGACGTGGAGAGGAGGGGATCCTGTAAGTGGTGTCCTTCTGCGGAATAGTAAGGCACAACTTCAAAGAACATGACATTAGCACTAACAAAGTGCTTGTATAACGAAGGACTATAGCACCGGTAGTCTTTTTGAGTACGAGAGTAACCAAGGAAGATACACGAGAGTAGTCAATTTATCACGACCAGGTTTAAATTATGGACAAATGAAAACACACCCAAACAGCCAAGGAGGGAGAGGAAATGGGTTCATGCCAGGAAACATAACCTGAAAAGGAGATCTGCCTTGCAAAACCTGAGATGAAGTGCGGTTTAAGAGAAAACATGCAATAAGAACAACATACCCCCAGAAAGATTTGGGAACATGCATGTATATCATAAGAGCACGAGGAATAGCAATAATAGGGCCATTCTTGTGTTCAGCAACCCTATTTTGTTGAGGAGTAGTGACACATGAGGTTTGATGAATAATGCCACGAGAGTCGAGGAACTGCGTAAAGAGTTTAGAGGTGTATTCTTGTTCATTATCACTACGGAGAACAAGTAATCTAGCACTAAATTGATTTGCCACTTTAGCATAAAAAGACTGAAAGACAGTAAATAACTGAGAGCGATCTTTAAGCACATATACCCAAGTCAACCGAGAAAAATCATCAATAAACGTAACAAAATATCGAGCACCACATAAACGAGTAGTTCAAGATGGTCCCCAAATATCAGAATTAACAGGAGAAAAAAGTTGCAAACTAGATAGTTCAGCGCGTGAAGGAAAAGAAACTCTACGATGTTTACTAAGTTCACAAGTATCACAGTTAAAAGTAGACACTGTAGGTAAAAATGGGACTAATTGGCAGACGAAGAATGTCCAAGACGGCAATGCCACTGGTATGGTGTGGTGGTGGAATGAAGAGCAAATGATTGTAAGGAGCCAGTCGGCTGGAAGTAGTACAAACCATTGTTCTCATATTCCCCATCAATCCTCCTCTTCGTCTTTAGATCCTGAAATTCACAGTAAGAGGGATAAAATGTTACCGAATAATTGAAGACTTGGGTGAGTTTGTGAATGGACAATAAATTAAACGGAAACTTGGGCAAGTATAAAACAAAAGAAAAAGTGAGACAAGAAGCGCAGAAAGTGCCAAGGCCGTGAACCCGAGTTTTAGTACCGTTGGCAATAGTAACATAGGATGGAGTAGATGGATAAGCGATATTAGATAAAAGAGAGATATTACCTGTCATGTGATCAGATGCACCAGAATCTAGGATCCAAGGTGTGTGAGAGGCAGAATAGAGACATTGTTACCTGATGCAACAAGGGTAGCAGTAGAAGAAGAGGATGCGGTGGCACGGTGGACTATTGAATCATACTTGGATTTAGAGATAGTGATGCTATCTGAAGTGACAAGCTCATATGGCTCTCCTGCAGATGTAGCCTGATTAGCCCAAGTAGACTTGCTGTGAAGTTGCCAATAGAACTCAACCGTGTGGTTAGTCTGACGACAATGAGTACATTTCTTAGAGCCGCGGCCGCCTCACCCTCCCCGGCGACCACCACGAGTAGAGAAACTATTATGATGTCGGCCAAACATAGGATTCCCAGAATCGCCGGAGAGAGGAATATAACGCTCGGTGGGAGCAGCAAGAGCAGACTAAGGAGGACTATTCGGAATAAAAGAGTGGGTAGCAGCGCGGCGAATACAAGCAAAGGTCTCTCCAACTGTAGGAATGTCTTTACCAGACAAGATCTGAAAACTCAAATAGGCTAGGTCGGGTTTGAGACCGGAGAGGAATTTAGCAACCAAAAACTCCTCCCTGTATTTTTGTTGTTTCTGCAAGTCAGTTGTCAAGAGCTAATAGATATTTAACTCATCCCACATGCCTTTTTAACATAGAAAAGTACTCTTCAACTGAACGATCCCCCTGTTGAAGAGCGAAAATACCCTCATAGAGTTAGTAAATTCGAGAGAGATTCTGATCGGAAGAATAAAGTTCTCATAGTGTATCCCATATGGCTTTAGAGGTGTCCAAACAAGCAACATTATTGAAAATATCCGATTCTAGACTATTCCAGAGGAGAGTCATAATACGAACATCATTTTGACTCCAATTGGGATCAGTAGAAGGGACATCAGTGATATAGGAGGTTTCACCACTCGTACGTAGTGAGACAGTCACAGCTCGAGACCAAGGAAGGTAATTTGACCCTTTTAGTTTAATAGTAGTAAAGGTACACTGCACAAAAGGGTCTCTTACGTCCTTGATTTCTCTAGTACTAGTTATTGTAATTTTTGCATCAAATTCTGTCCTTTTTTTAGCCATTTTATAGAGTATAAGACGGCAACAAGTATAAAACAGATCGAATACCGTTACCACTAATATCCAGATCCAACAAATCTGTGCAAATTGAGATCATTGATGTAGACAGAACAAGGAGTACAGTCAAGAAAACGAAGCGCCGATGTTTGGAAGAGCTCTGGCAAGTGCAGCGAGATCCAGCGACCTCCGGCGAGTACTGCTGTTGGTCGGTGGGTGGAGATCAAGAGACCAGATCGCAAATCTGTGAGTGGCAGTGGTCGGGAAGCACAGAAACGGAGCTCAGAGGGTTCAAAAAGGGCCGAAAGCGATCTGGCGAAGCTCGCCGAAGTATAACAGAGCTCCGACGAAGGGCCGCAAACAGTCGGTGAGGGCCGCGAATGAGCGGCAAAGGGCAGCTAACAACGGAACAGCGATCCGACGAGGCTTGCCGAAATATAACAGAGTTCTGGCGAAGGGCAGCAAACGGTCGGCGAGGGGTGGCGAACGACCGATGGTGGTCGGCACTAGGATATGGACTTCTGGTGTTCTGGGTTAGGGTTTATGGTATTCTGGGTTAGGGTTTATGGTGTTCTAATGAGGGCAAGCGATAGGGATGAGACCGACCAAGAAACCCGAGACAGATCGAGAAAGAGAGATCAAGCAAGAGATATTCAATCAAGTCAGATTAGGGTTTTGAAACCCGCTCTGATACCATGTCAAAATAATTTAGAGTGAATTTATGTATATTCTTCTCCTAAGAGAAGGCACAATATATAGAACAATGTACAGACTCAAACAGGGAAATACAAATCAGTACCGAATCACCTATCATTCTATATTCCTAATTTACCTCTAATTGAATCCCTAAATAGACTCCTAATTATACGCCTACCATTTACACTGTCAACAATCACCAAGTCCACTTTCTAGTACAATTGGCTCCTATAAGTATTATAAGTCAGGATATTCTTACTTAACAAAAACAATAGAAGGCAGAAAATCTCACTTAAGAGCAGCTTTCAAAAATGACGAGCAACCCTCCACACGTATTTTTGCTGCCCCAAGTGCCTCAGAAAGTTGTTGCATGTCATCATCATCCCCTAGGTCCAGGTGTTGAGGCAGAGGAATTCGAGGAAACTTCTTGTAGATTTTCCTGACACGATCTAACAATGTATTTTTGTCATAGTCACGAAGAACAAAATATTGGAGAACTTGAACAAGTATAACAATAATGGCCGCAACACTAAATCATAGCACAACTATCACTAACATTCCAAGTATGAATTTGCCTTAGATCAGGGGTAAGGTGCTTGATTAATCTAACAACATATGATAATCCCATGTTTCAAACTTCCAAGTGTACTTCGTATAATAAGCACATTATCCAAATGCCACAAAACGGTTAGTGGCCCACTTCGGTCTTTGACTCACCAGAATTTATTAGCTTGAGTTCCAAACTGTATGTGCTTAAGCTCAAGAAGTAGATCCTTATTTTCTGCATAGCTCTATATTTTTAGGCATGGCAAGTTTTTCCAGCATATGTTCATTATAATTGGTCATCAGAATCAATTAGCTTGATTTCCAAACCTTCTTAGATTACGCTCAAAAAGTAGATCATTATTCTCTGCACAGCTCTATATTTTTAGGCATGCAAGTTTTTCCAGCATATGCTCATTATAATCAGTAATTAAACAAATTGATTTTATAGATTCACATAGCTCCTTCGCCAGTTTAAGGGCTGCCTCCCGATTCTAATCACTAATGAAGCGTGTAAATCGATTGTTTTCATGTATCCAATTATCTATAACTTTTTTCTTCTGAACTTTGGTATATTACTGTCTATAGATGTGTCACCGTCTGTTCTTCCTATACATGTGACACACAAATATGAAGACATGTATAGCAGGACAAATGAAACCACTTGATGAACATTTACATCACAAGAGTGGAACTGACCAAGAGTATCTTCATCATAAGGGTATTTCCCTTTGACAAGTGCCTCCACAAACAGGAGAGCAAGCTCAGCCCCACAAGTAACCTGAAAACGTAAACACGGACAGTGCATTGAAGGATAGATATCAATAAGCAAGAGGAGAATATGTATGCTTTCGTGCAATAATTTTCATTTTGTCAGAGCTATATAAAGCTCCAATTATTACCCTTAATTTTACGTTCTACCAGCCATGTTTGGAATTTTCATATTTGGCGCCCTATTTTCTGGTAACAGTAAAACTTGCCGCATCACTGACAGAAATAACACTAAATAGCCAGAAATTAGAAGCACAAAAAGATCCAGCGCTAGAGGATGCACTACCGAAACTATTCTCCATTGTTACAAGCCAAATGATAACATTTAAGAATTAGAAAAAGGAAACAAAGATGGGGGAGTGAAGAAGAAGGCACCAGCCGTGCATCTACGAGTTCAACTGATAGAAAATTCAATTGGTAACTTAAGGGTATACATGTTTTACTTGATGATCCACACATTGATTTTCCATGGCTAAGCAAAGAGGAGAAGCCTAAGGTGCAACTTCCAATATTTATGTAACCTAATTAAAATGATTCGCAGCTAATACCAAATATTTTCATAACTAGCCAAATAATTCGTAATGTTTTGGTATGTACCGTATACACCCATTCGTAATTGACCAGATACATAAAAACACCATAAAAAAATTGTAATAAATGAACCAAAAAATACGTAAAAATTGAATCAAAAATGCATAACACGTGAACCATAAGATTCTTAACTAACCATAAATTTAGAAGTACCAATAAATATTCATAATCTCACTTTTACATGGTACACTTATTCGTAACTACACCAAACAAAACATTACATAAATCAGACTCAAACATAAACCAAAAAAGTATGGTCATAGCTATTACTGTGTACCATAGCTTTTCTCCTAGCAAAAAGGCTTAATCGTATTTTATTTTACTAGCTGAATCCAAAGAAACTTAATATTCCACTCCACAGACAATACAAATTCACTTCATAATCATGAATTCATGAGTGTCACCTGTCCATGTTCCAACTGAATGCAAGCACCTGAATGAAGGATATCCAATGCTTCGGAGTACCTCTCGGCTGATATGTATCTGCACTAAGAATGCATGTTTTATTGGTTTAACAATCCAAAACTAAAATATATAAGAAAGAAAGGGCTGTAAACCAAAGAGAAAACTATTGCAGGCATTTAATCATCTATAACTAAGGACTAATGACAGAATGTTTGCACAATTCTTATACCAACACTAAGGCGTCGTTTGATTCGGAGACTAAAACAGAAATGATTAAGAGTCCAAGGACTAGTAGTACTGGATTATTTGTCTTGGTACTAATTTAGTCCTAAATCATACACAGTCCTTGTTTGATTCGCACAGGATTAATATCGAGATATCCTATACTAAGGCCAATACCATGTTTGGTCCTCTCAATAAATTTTGGAATTAGTTTTAGGTCTCTCTCAATATTTTCTGTCATTGCTTGATTGTGAGGTCACATACAATTTAAAATCAAACCATTTTTTCAAATCTGCAGAAGTGACATACAACTCAACTTAAAATCAAACAATTTTCTAAATCTGTAATCAAATTTTTAACAAAAATCTGTAGGCCAAAAAAAATGCTAGACAAAATAAAATAAAATGAAAAATGAAAAAACATAATAAAGTAAAAAAATGAATTATCGTTGACAATTCGGCGTAGAAGGCCATTACAACATATAACAAATTGGTCCAAAAAAACTGGACAGTTGAATGGATAATGGTGGGTTATAACTGCATTCATGAACTCTATTTGAATTGGGTCAAGTTCATTTCGATTGTCTCATAAAAACATAATATCAACGTTAAAGATTGTCATTATTTGGTCCGATTTTTTAGTTAAATCGGTCTGGTTCGATTCAGTTTAGTGTATTGGGAAAAAAGTTCGATTTTGTTTTTTTAGCCATACAAAACGGATCGTACCGAATCGGACCGAAATAAAAAAATCTCAATTTTTTTTTTTTTTGTAATATGTATTTTTTACAATCTTTAATTTTTTTTATTTTTGATAATATGTGTTATTTTATATTGGGCTCGGCCTTTTGGTATTCAAATATTTATTTGTATATTGTTTTAGCTCACGCAGGCCAAGAGCATCATGCAATTTAGGCTCGTGCAATTAGGAGTTCCAAGGTTGAGTTATTTGAGGCCATTGACTGTTGGTTGCCTTCCAAGTTCAGGAGGGGCTTCTGGAAGATCATCATCTTCAAATTTTGAGCTCGAATGTTTACATAGTATGCTCGATTCCCTCTTCATTTTCAACTTTTGCTTGGCTGTTGGGTTGCCCTGTTAGCACGATATTACTTCTGACCTTGTGTGGACCTTCTACATCAATTTTAAGCGATGTTACTCATTTCATACGAGACGAAACTAAGCTTTGAGTATCTTTATCCTCTTTAGAAGAATCAAGCTCAATACTCTTTGACGATCTCTTAGAGTCCCCTTTCTTTGGTGATGTGCTTTTACTGCCAAGACGAGAGAATACCAATTTCTAAGGTTGAAACATCGTCTTCTTTTGTGCCTATTTTGTAGTACCGAGCCTGTCGAAGACTGAAGTATGTGTTACAGGAGCTCCAATACGATCAAACACCGAAACTCAAGGAGTGGTCTGTTAAGCGTTGTCTGCTTTTACTTCTTTCACTGTGATATACTGCACATTTGCCTTTTTACCTTTTCTCTTGGCAGTTATACAAATGGGTTATGGTGGTGTGAAAGGGACGTATTTGAAAACCTTCTTTGCGACTTCAGTGCGGGAAGGTGAAGGACCCTCTTGTAATAAGACAAGCTTTGTTTATTTCTTGTACCTACTTGTAATCTCTCTTGAATGTGTCACTGCATCTCCCACTATGTTCTTCAGCTTTCCTTGCCCTATGGAAGGGACTTCAATTCGGATAACCCTAGAAACTGAATCATAGTCCACGTAAAATTTTGTATCTGCAAAATGAGAGTTAGCTTCGGTGAATGACTTGTCATCTGCTACAATAATTTTGGTCCCGTCTTGATAAAATTTAAAGCATGGATAGAGTGTCGATGCAATTACTCCATTCTCATGCACCCAAGGCCTTCCAAGTAGCAGATTGTAAGACGTCATTGCATCGATGATATGGAACAATGTGCTTGCTGTAAGTTCATCAATGGTGGGGTTCAAATGAATCATTCGAATTGCACGTTGGTCTCCTTGGTTAAAGCCTTGTATAACCAGACAACTGCGAGTCAACTCTTCGGTTGAGACTCCAAACTTTTCAGGATAAATTTTAGCATGATGTTTACTACTGAACCCCCATCAACAAGAATGCGACTCACCTTCTATTCTTTGATGTTTCCTAACACAAACAATGGTCACTATGGGGCTTTGAACCTAATTGAAGGTCACCGTCAGTGAAAGTGATTGCTGTGCAGTAAGACACACAAGGGGAAGGGTCTCCTCAGTATCGTTGACTTCATTGGTAAATAGTTCGGACTTTTGAGGTTATTTTAACACTTGAACAAGTGCGAGTCCAGCAGACCAAGAAAGTTGCGACGCTTCACGAAGGCTAAGTGATGGAGGTATTTCCTTTAAAGTTGCAACAAGGCCGGCCTCTTCTTTATTCAGTTTTGCCTTGACTGTGTTGACATGTTGTACATCTTCTTCAATTTCTCCATTACTCGTGATCATGTGGACAATTTCAATTACATCATCTTTGAAGTATCTTATTGGGAAGAAATCTCGAAGGGTGAATGGAGCAAGAGGATTTCATTCTAATGGTTCATGAGTTTTTGGCGTTTTCTTTTGATCCTTCTTGCTCCTTTGCTCATTTATTTCAACATATGGATTACAGTTCTTTGCCCTTTGAGATTTTCTAGTTTGGGCTGCTTGAGCTTTGAACTTGTACTTCGGTGACTTCTTTCTTGCCACAAGGATCCATCCCCTACACTTTCTATTGGGCTTTTCTTTATGCAATGATGAGAGGGTTTGTCTTGGTTTGCGACTTGAATGATCATAGGGTCAAGGGAGTCAAACTGAATGGTCTTTGAGATTGCCCCCAGAGCAAGACCTAATGCCTACTTCACTTTTGCTTTGGAATCCAAAATTAGAGAGCTCGTCGATCCAACAATAATGATGGTATGATTAGACTCCACGGCCTCATCAAGGCCTAGGAGAATCTTGATCTTGCTTGCTAAATCAATAAGTAGTTCCTTAAAAAAAAAACACTTTTCAGTGGGATGACTCATAATTTGATGGTAATGGCAATACCTCAGATCATTCACGCAACCCATCTCCTCAAAACATTTGCACTTTGAAAGTTGAATGAATGTCTTTTCAAGCAAGTCCTCCAGCATGCCTAGCACATCAGAGTTGGAGAATGAATATTTTCTTTCTTGCAATTCTTTTAGTCTTCGATGCCTGTCTTTATCTTGCGGGCATGTTTCTTTTTATCTCCTTTCTTTTTTGTCCTTTACTGTGATTTTCACTGGAACGGGTTACCATCATTGAATTTTTACTCACGCCTTTAAAAGACTTGTCTCATTTCTTTACGTCCTTGTCATTTAGCTTTTCAAGAATTTGTGGATTCTTTCGGGCCATGATTGGCTATGCTAATTTCCATGTCATGGGCGAGCATAGCCAACTCTTCAAATGTACATGGTTTTATCCCTTGAAGAATATAGAGGAGCCCTCAGTGCATACCTTGCATGCACATCTCGACAGCAAAAACTTCGGAGAGTCGATCCTTACAGTCTAAGTTTAAGGAACCCCCAAGGTTGATGTAGTCTACCATTGGATCGTCCTTTCACTAACGAGTGTTAGTTATCTCCAATATACTCACAATGCGGCGAATGCTATAGAAGAGGTTGAGGAACTCTCGTTCCATTTGCTCTCAACTATCAATTGACTCTACTTGCAAGTCTCTGTACCATTCGAAGGCATTCCCTTTGAGCGAACGAACAAACTGCTTAACAAGTAGATCGCTTTCCGTCCCATCATTGTTGCACATGTCAACAAAGTGGGCAACATGTTCTTTGGGTTTCCCTTCCCATCAAATTGTTGAAATTTACAGGACTGATATCCAACAATAGGCATCCTAAAGTAGTTGATTCGCTTTGTATAAGGCTTCTAATACATGAGATTGCTTGTGAAGCTCCACGATATTGTGCCCTAATCGTATTTGTTATCATGTCGTGAAGTTGTTGGATAAACATCGCGGCAATAGAAATTGGTTGAACACTTTGACTAATTCCTTAGTGTGCAGCAGATGCCTGATTGATGTCGCCATAATCCCCTTGGTCAATGACGAAACACGATTCTTCTCAACCACTTGCTTCATCTCTGTGCCTTGATTCGGGCCGATAGGTGGCATAACTTGTGTCGTGAAACCAGATGGATGGGAATGGCCTTGGCTAGATTCTCTCATGTTTTGTGCCTCGAGTTTGTTCACTACTGATGCAATCTGGAGGTCCTTCTTGTCTTCCAAAGTTTTGGTGAGCTTTTCGATTGCACGAGCCATTTGTTGCCAATTGTTCCTCTACCGTCAATGAGCCAATGGTCATGCTTGCTTTGCTACCGAATACGATGACTCCGAATGATTTGTGAGACTGAGTTTTTTGGCGATGAAGGAGAGGATCCCAAACGCGAACCAGTGCTTAAGTTTGCATCAAAAACTGAACGAGAACGGCGTGCGACAAGCTTGCCGAGATCAAATTCTTTGAGTTCGGATGGGAGCTTTCCGAGCCCTTTTCCTCTTTTTTCTTTGCCGCAAAAGTGGTGGCGCTTCGGTATTTGTCATGCAGCACATTTGTTGGATTAGCGTCTGATGCAGCTCCGAGATTTGCCGGGGTAGCGATCACCCTAATCTCGCTTCGCGTCATAGGACCAATGAAAATACTATTGCTGCTTGCGGAGATGACGATGTCCTTGCTGGTTTTCCTGACAATATGAGCAGCTTGAATCTTTTTAGAAGTCATTTGTGAAGACTTGCTTTTTGGAGAAAGAGATAAGAGGTAGACAAAGGTCCCACTGGGCGTGCCAAATTTATAACACGCAAATTCGAGTCCTGCAATAAGGACAAGAAGAAGATACACAAAATAATATTTGATTGATTTAAATGAAAAGTGGATGCAATTATCTATTATGTTCTTTGTGATGAAAGAATGATTCCTCTTATTCGATCTTCGACTATGGTGGCGATCCACCGGCTATTGAAGTTTGTTGTTGAATGAATCAATTGATGACTTCTTGAATAAAGAAATCGAAGAAGTAGTGGCTTTGATCGAGTGCTTGAACGGCTTGATCTCGAAAGAGTGCAATAGCAGACAAATCGACCATGTTTGAGTACTTATTGATTTTCCACAAGAGTTTGAGAGAATGATTTGAGAAGAAGCTTGAAGAACGATTGAATGCTTGAGAATTCTTCTGGCCAGGGATCTGTTCTGTTTTGTTTTTGTTTTTTAATTCATATTGTGAGCCTCTATTTATAGGCTTAGAAGAGAGCATTCTTAATTTGACAAATGCTCCTTGATTGATTTACGTTTCCAAATGAATTTGTCTCCTATGTATGGATAGAATCTTAAGTCAATAAAATAAATAATACAATAACAGTATTATTTATTTATTTATTGATGTAGAAAAAATTAGAGTGGGCCTGTATCATTGGACTAGCCCAATTTTATGACCATTTACTCAATTAGGCCAATCCGGCTATTTTGGTCTCTATCATATATTTAGATGGATCAAGTCCACATAATTTTGAGGACCCAAAATTTATTTGAAGACTTTGAGTAAATTCTATTTTTGACTTTAATTAATCAAGAATATATATTTTTTATCTTGATCAATTAAATCATGTAAAATTTTAGTGTCTACAACAGTTACCGAATTTGATTTTCCCTTTAGTTTTAATAGAAAACAAAGGGGCGTTATCAAAAAATATCTTTTTGTAAACAGATAGCATTTTAACTACAAAAATTGTATACAGCAATCCTATGTCAATATAAGCACCAAATTAATTACTACAGTAAGGAGATAGACCATAACACTGAAACAAACAAGTGAGTAAATCAGTGTATACATCTAAGTACATACCACAAGAGTGTACACATATACATGTAGCAATATATAACAACACTTCACTAGAAACTGCTTATACGGTTATACCTGGCACTAATAGACTTGTACATCTGTTGAGCTCCGTAGCAGTTACCATCCTTCACAACTTTTGCTAACTTTTCAATATTCTGCATTTAACATCAAACACACATCAGTACAAGTACACATTTTGTGAATACAATAAAAATATTCTACAAATATAGCATTAAAATTAAGATAATCTCATGGTCAAAATTATTATGCAAGAATGAAAAAAGTGTCAAAAGCAATAAAGGAAATGAAATAACCATTACTTAACACAAGAGAACCCAAATAAATACGCTATTTGACACTGCGCCTAAGTCCAATGGTCCGAAAAACTACGCAGTAAAGATTACAAAGCTCAATTCTCACACTATTTCACTACCTTACTTAATTTTACATTGTATATGATTCCAAAATATCCCGGCCAAATGCCCCCGGACCCGGTATCGGCCCGGGTCAAGTAGGCCTGTATCTCGCTACTCCGGCACTTGACCCATCGGCCTCAGCCGCCCTACTCCGTCTACAGCAACTGTGAGATTACAGTGAACAGAAGACACCTCTCAAGAGGAATCAAAACCCACAGAAAGTAAAAGAAAGTGTCTAAATTTAGTGAAACAAAAAGTGACGATCGAACAAAACAAGCAATCAGAATATCAAATGATGGGAAATTGAAATATTTGAATTGGGGAGATAAAAGGGAGGAGCTTTTAAACGATCAAGGTTGATGATGATACGGATTACCTCTTGAGCAGGAGGTAATACACCTCTTCTAGGTCTCTCTCGCGACATGGCACCCTCAAAAATCACTTTCGCCTCCGCAGAGATCTATCTGATTTGGGCATCAATTGTTTGTTTGTCGAGTTCCGACGGTGTTTGCTTCGTACTGAGATTCGTCGGTAGTTTGTTCCTAGGTCTCGTTTTATGCATCTTTATTGTGTTCCTATTGGATTTGCATTCAACTAGTTTATTATATATTTCTCTCATTATTGGAAATAATATTGCTACTTATTAAAACTATTTTTTTTTTTGAAACGGGTTTAATTTTGTTAATAAAATTTTTAAATAAATTTAAATGAATAATCAAGATGCGACTATTTCTCCTAATCTTAATTTAAAGTTTGAATAATAAATAAATCGTATCCTTTTATACATTGAGAAAATTTACAATATTTCTAGAAAAATAATTCATCTATATTCATAGTCTAATTAAAAAATATAGTGTTACTTTTTGAATAAAAGTAAATGTTGCGCATATACTTCTTCAATTTTTTAAAAATGAGACATCAAATTTTTTAAACTTAAAAATAAATTATTTTCAAATTCAATTTTGATTCAATTTTGAACCGAACTCTTTCCTCCATGAGACCCCACTACCCCATAAGGGCGTTGAGATCAAGCATGAACCCCTCCGAGATTCAACTACTCTAAAAATTAATTTAGTTCAATTGATCAATTTGAGCTCAATTTGAGGCCTAAAACAATAACATAAATTTGACTTTTTACAGCTATTACATTTATCCTTTAAAATTTATTTTGTTGACTTTATAAGATGCAAAATTATTAATTTACTCTTAATTCAAATTTTACTAACACGTTTCCTTATTTGATGATATAATTAATCATTCATCTAATATTTAGTATAAAGTTAACACGTGTCTAGAGAATAAAATGTATCCAAAATATTGTTGAGAAGAGAAATGACTTGCTTAATGAGTTATCATAACAAATACAAATTTTAAAATACATTTTTCGAATAACAATACATATTTACGAATATCGATACGTTTTTTTATATATTATCTGTTGCCTAATGAACGGTGATTAATATTTTTCTATATACATTTAGAACAAATAAGATATTTACACTATTTGAAAAGGATTATATACATTGTTTACTTTAAATGACAATTTGTGATCGCAAAAATTATGATCAAATCACGATCGCAATGGTAAAAATATGAATTTCACCTCTACAGACAACATCCCAAAATTTGACCACCATCGAATATATGATATCATGACTTGATTGAAGGAGACCACATATTAACTTACATGAATAAATCCACAGAAACTGTCATGGCCAAAATCAGCCACTGATCACACACACTGTTTTTCACTCTGCCCTTGTTTTATTACTTCACAAAAGAATTTATCCCATTTATAGGCAATCATCTGACTTCAATTCCAATACTCATTTCTTTATTTTGCATGCCTCATCATCTCACACTTCAATTTTTCCAAGTTAGTCATAATATAGACGAGCTATTCATATAAAAACTTGCCAACACAAAAAAGATGTAAAAAACAAGTTATTCTTCGTCAAAAAGATTTCAAGCACGGACAAACCACTAGTATACATACAAATTAGATCACACTTACATTGCCTTCCCTTTCCGCTCAGTCTCCATATGCTATCTTCTATATAAATGTACGTACCAGGGAAATGTAATTCATCCAGCTTATTTTTTATCACGCCAAAATTGTTGTCTTAAAGCTTGCATGCAATCCCTCTGGATGTAATCCTAATGCATCCCTTTGCAGATCATAGCTGGGTAAGTTCTTGAACTCATCTGTGCTTTCGCTCACCGTAACTGCCCTTTCCGGACTCCCAGCAAATATATTAACTTTACATAATATCTTAACATGTAAATAATACGAAAAAATTCAGTTCAGCGATATTACTACAAATAATTGCAAAAAAACCTGATGTCAAATATCAAAATATTGTGAAAATCGGTATTGATCTGAAGTGAACTCAGAAACACGGTGAGCAAAAAGTAAGAAAGATACCAACGTACCCACCATAGGGGACAATTTCAAAAAATGACCAGCATCATGAAGATAAATGTAGTACACCAACAAATATACTACATCCATCCTATGCATAGACCAGCATCATGAAGATAAATGTAGTACACCAACAAATATACGACATCCATCCTATGCATAAGTGACTTGCACATAAATCGTCATTTGTCCCGTTTATTTGCACTTATAAGTCAACTTGTTTTAGCTTATTTGTTCATAAGAATTTTAACAAAAGCATTTGGGAATTATTATGAATAGCCAAATATTTAGCTTATTCAGCTTATTTGAGCTAAAAAGAAGATCATTTTAAGCTCTGATTTGTAACTTTTTTACACAATTAAAGTCATACAAGTTCTGATGGAACAACAAAATCTTTGATTTTAAGAAAACCTCTATAGAATTATTAAGGACAACCTACATAATTATTTATTATCAAGCTACTCTAGAACTTAATTAACCAAACAGTTAAAAATTATGTTCAAGCTTGTAAAAAAACTAACCACAGAGTTAAAAATTATGTTCAAGCTTGTAAAAAAACTAACACCAAACAGTTTTAAGGAACTTTGTTACCTCTGTTTTCAAAACAAGGTGAAAAGGTAACACCCCAAAGTTTTACCCTTTCACTCTGGTTACATAACTCTGGGGTCGGGACTGGGAGGAGTGGTAAGGGGAGCTTTTGAAGAGAGTGAAAATTCTAGGATCAACAAGGCCAAGCTAAAGGTGTTAAGCTGAATCGCTAATGAACTCACCCATAATTTGCATAATCAATTGGCCTGACATGGTTCAAGATTGATTCATGTCAGATTGATGTCCATTGGGTAGCTGCCCAGAACTCTCAAGAATGTTGCGAACTCCTACCAAACCATAACTCAATGTCAGTACACATCAATCTCTGCAATTTCCAAATCCCTTTGCATTTTCTATCTTATCACCTTTAAATGCCTAAGGGCATTTTGGGAATTGGCTTCTGCCATTGATGCTTCGAAGTCCACATAGAATAGGTAGTCAAAGTACCTGTAATTTAAATGTCGGTCGAATACAGATAATTTATTCTTTGAACCAGAATGAAAAATGACACTACTCATTCACTTGTTCAAGGGGAAAAAAATGAATCTCTTGTTTTCATTTTGCACTTACTTTGGAGACCCATTAGCACTGTCAACAGATCGGAGAGGCCGTTTGCGCTGGGGACGACTTTCGATCTGGTTATAATAAAAGCCAACAGAGGCAATAAACAGAAGTCCAACAACACACCAATGCAATACAGAAAATTGAAAGATAAATAGGTCGAAATTCCACCTTTGTAAGATTAATATTCCTCATGGCAAAAACAGCTAGCGCTTTAAAAAGCACGCCTGGTCCCTCCACCAGTGAGAAAACAATGCTTGTCTAGAGACAAATAAGAGAATCATAATGAAAAAAGCAATTGAGGTTTTAGATTTAAGCATACAGATGCATATTTATATAACAATTGCTGATTTATTCCTTCGGTTGGAATTAGTGAACTAAAGTTGTACGGATCTACCTTAAATGGCCTATCTGTTCCTGGAATAACTGGTTCCCTTGCCAGCATCAAAAAGCGAGTTATATTATCTGGATCATCCTAAGAACGGAGCAAATGGTCCAAAGAAAATGCATGAATGTAATGGAATCTGAAGTTTATTGTTACACATTTACACCTAGAACAAAACAGACCTGAATATCCTGAGCAAGAACATTCATATCATAGATCCTTGCTGCACCCAAACTAGCAACTGCTGCAGTGTCTTTAAGCTTATGCAAAGCAACAAACTGCACGCCACGTTAAATAGGTCACATGAAAGTTAAAAACGATTATCATCAGACCCTCGCATGTCCAACTATTCCAAGGCCAACACATACCTCAATATTTAGAATTTCGTTCTGAGGATTCTCAAATGGGATAATTTCCATAAGACTAAAGAGCATGCAAACTAAGAACATTGATACTTTATGCTAAAGCAGCACATCATGAAGCAAATTCAGTGAAATATAAAAAATGGAGACAATCGAATGCCTGCAATAGTGCTAAATATAATAGGAAGGTATAATTACTTGTCATTTTTCTAATGTCTCTCTTGTTGAAACTGAGAAAGACAACAATAATTTCTCTACTCTTGACTAAAAATCATATTAACACAGCCTCTTCGCAGAATAGGACTACCTGAGCAGCACCAGCTGTATCGTCTACAGCTTCCCTAACCACCCCCAACTTCGTTAGTGTGTGCTCACACTGAGCAAGAGCCTGAAACATCACTCAAATGTCACAACTAACTCCTTATAATGACTAGATAAAAATATAGTTAAGTTGACGGGTGAAAGTACTTGTGGATGGCTAAGAACCCTTGTAACATCATGTACCCTAACTCCGTGATTAGCTAGCAAGCAATGCCTTATAGAAAGTTGTACCTCCCCAACTATATGTAAACTGTGACGAAGCAAAAGATCATAATTACGATGTATGCTACCCCCTAGAGAATTCTCAATAGGCAGTACCGCCCTCTCAACAAGCCACTGTTCGACAGCCTGCAAACAAAATAACTACATGAGGCTAATAACCATTTGAGGTCCATAAATAAATGCAGAGACAAAACAAGAATAAGGACATATAGAAGACAAAAACCAACTAAGACCTTATGTAGTTATAAATCTTAGTGGTGGAGTACATGTACTATTTCCTAATTCTTATCCTCCGCCAACTAAAATGACTACAATTTGATGATGACTAATTATGGTTTCCAAAACCTATTATCCAATTCCAATTAATAGTTTCTACTCACTTTTCCCTGATTTCAGATAATTGTGCACCATTAGATTTCATTGTACAGATTAAGTTCCAAGGATCCTTTTAAAGACAAAGAACCTTCCTATACCATTTAATTTAGCACTTCACAAGTCTTAAAAGCAAGTAAGTTCTCAACAGATAGCATTCATCATGGAGAGAGCTTATTAAATAAACCCTGTTTGGTCATTGATGACCACGGCGAAGTTCACTGGTTGAATGGCAAGCCTTGAGACTAGTGGCCTACTTTCAAGTTGACTGCTTGTGTGCATATGAATACCCCTTTCCTTGCTCAAAATTCAAATGAATAGTCGCATATAGAGAGAAGCAATGAGGGCGGTCCACTCTCCACTTGATGTAGAACAGTAGAAGTCCAAAGTAAGGCATTCTAGATAACACGGACTGAGAGCCTCCCATCCTACCCCCTTGTACAAGTGAGGATATTTAGCACCGGTGAGTACTATATGCTAAAAAGGGGTTTTCTAGGAGCCCTTAACGCTCAATTTTGACTCAACATCAATTGTTAGCAAAACAAATTGTTACCATCACATTATCATTTTATTATGTTGTATATGGTTGACCAAAACTAAAGCCAGCCTGGTGTTTGCATACTTCATTTGAACCAGCTTGAATTGGTTCACTAGATGACATTGACTTAGTTTTAAAATGAAAATGACAGCATACAGTAAAGGGTTTCAATACGTTTGACCCTCCATTAACCTTTTATCACCTGGTTTTAGTTTGATTTCCTTACTATATTCAGGTCCTGACATCCACACTTGACCAGTGTTTTTAAATTCCATTCCAAATGAACTTACTTTATTTAATTGACATGTCACAACCTAAAACCTCTCCATAGAGTTGCAGATGAACTATGCCATCTCTATGAGAAACCAGAAGATTAGATCCCATTTTTGATGAGCCAAATTAGACTTACCCCCATCCATTCAGCCAATAAATTTGGGATTAAAAAATCTCATTTCCGTGTAGTCTCACAACAGGCCTTAGGTGATGAAGTTGTATTGCATCAAAGCTAAAAACACTTAAAGGTTAAAATATAAAACAGGAGGAGTTTTAAAAAATCTATTGATGTTGAACAAGTGAATGGAAGATGCAGTCACCTGAAAAGCAATGTCAAATTGTTCACAAGGGACTGCTTCACAATTCGGGTATGCTTTCTCAGCTGCAGATTCACTGTATGCACCAGTAACCCCCTGAAATCAACCACAAAGTGAAGACAGAAGCAAACAAAGGAACAAACAAACAGATGACAAACAAATAACATTTAAAGTCAAGTATAAAATTTCATCAATAACTAGTAACCTAAACATCTAGAACCATTCCTCTCACATCCCTCTTACCTGGTATGCAACCCGAATTGGAGACCCATCCTTAACCAAGCTTGACAAATCATATGCAGACAAAGGCCCTGCAATGTCCCAAACACACACAAAAAATTCTCTTAGTTCCAGTAATAATTACTATAAACGATGCTTTGTTTGGTTGGTGAGTATATGTAGAGAAGGAAACGAGGAAAATTATGCATTGGTACTTTCAAAACACTCAATTTAAAACTTTTATTGGGCTTTTTCCACAGTTAGCTTATTATCTTGTTTGCGTAAAAGATACAAATTAAAAAGTGAGTAGCCACTTTCTTAAGGTTATTTAAACTACAAAGTGAGATCATTTTAAGCTACATTTTGTAATTCTTTTACTTATTTGAAGTTGCTAAATTACATATGGAAAAAAGGGCTCATGCTCTTTTACATTAACACAAGTATGGGTAAAACTGTGCTTAGACATTCAATTCACAAAAAGTTATTTGATCAAGCCTGTTTATCAGAATTTAGAAAAACTGCACCAAAAAAATTTATAACTTAACTTGAAAATTTTAAACTAATATAAGCTAACTTATAACATAATGATGCAGCGGATTACACACAGGAGCTATATAGCGTTCTAGCAGACGAGATAAACACTTGCATCCATGAGCAACCTTGAAGTCCACAAGGAATAAGAGAGAACTCTGAATTTTAGTGATAACTGAATCAAGTTAATACGCCCAAAGGCTACATCCGTATTATAACAAAAGGCATTCATAATTTTACTAAGAATCTCATTAGGCTACTTTCTTTTCAATCAAGGAAACCAAAAAAGGAAAAGTAAAAAATAACAAAATCAAAGATTTGACACAACCTACATATGGAATTTAAGACTACATAACTCAAAGGACCATCCAGAACAAGTGGCACAAAATTAAAGTTTCCTAATCCAAGTTACTAATAAATCCATAAATGAAAACACCTAATCTCTCGTCCTACATGAGTCTCCTTTTCTTCAAAAGAACTCGTATAAGAACTTGGAATACTTCAAACTCTTGTTTCTCTTCCAACAATTTTACCCCCAAAAAAATACTTGCAGTGGCCTCTTCTCAACTTGCTAACAACATCTGATAAATAGTAATTGAAAATCAAATTAAACCGATCCAAACCAAGAAAATCAACCAAGTGAATTATACGATGATGTTGCATGTTCTCTTGACTTTGTTCCATCTTAAAATTGATTGACGCCTCAATAGGTAAAAATCTTTCTTTATCAATTTCATAACTTTCCTTGCTATTGAATCTTTTCCAAACAGCAATGGAAAATTTTAAAATTTTCAACGAGACTGCGATTTTCATCTTCGACTCCAATCTCACCTTTCTCTTTCTTGGTAACACTGACGTCAACTTTCTCTTTATCATCAACTTCAAGTATGACCTCTTTCACGGCTTTGGTGATTTTCTTGGCAGGTTGATGTTTGGGCCTCTACTTATCTTCCAAAATTTTGCTCATAATTCCAGAGTAAGAATCTCTATACACTCTTTATCGTTGACCATGCACAAATATAGGGGGCTAGCCAGCGTATAAACACTCGAATCCACGAGTAACCATGAAGTCCACAAGGCAAGGCATTCCCACTGAAGTGGACCGAATTGTGAGCTGACCCGTCATCGAGAAGATGGATCGAATAGCTGGGCTATGTTGGCAATGTGGGCTATCGCCACAATTATATTGCCGAATGGGCCGAGAGACCGTCGACGTGAGACTGGAGGCTTGGTGTATGGACCGTCGCCATGCTGAGTTAACCGACCTGCCACTATGTCAAGCAGTTAGAACCTTCTGGAATTGGAAGGACACTCGAATAGGAAAGCTCAAGGTTTTGGGAATGTTCCTGTTTAGGAAACCTTTATACTGTAAGAAAATAGCCAGATTTGGCAGTGCACAAATTAGGAAAGGATCCTATTTTATTCACTTATCATGCTAAGGCACTTGATGGCTTATAAATATGGGAATGCAAAGCAAGATCAGGTACACCATCAATTACAAGTACAATCACTATTGTGCAAATCCCACAAATTCTAACTTAAGCATTGCAGTGCCTTCCGCCTGACGACGGTTGGGTGACACTAACTGGTTGTTCCCTACGCAGCTTACAAGAGCAACTTGGATCAAGGAGACAAATCGGATCGAAAAGGTGGATATTCGCAACCCCCGTGATTGGCAACTCTACTGGGGAACGATAATCTCTCTTTTTTGATAAGTACAATGGCAAAATCTCCGTTGTTGATGAAAGTTAGAATGACAAGGAACGATAGTAAGGATTCGGTGGGACCCTCCGATCATAAAGGGAAAAAAAAAGTGCATGTGTAGATGATGGCATTTCAGTGGATCCACCGCCTTTGGAGGCGCCTCCCAAGCTGACTACGCGATAATATGTTAGGCAGTTGGAGCGCGCTCTGAAAAAGAGGGATCATGCCCTTGATAGCTTATGTTTGGAAGTTCTCCAACTCAGAACCGACATATAGAAAATTAGACCCTGGCGGGCAACCAAATGAAAGAGGTAGGGAGATCTGGAAGTGGAAAACAATCCAACGCTCGGTCCGGTAGTTGATCAAACCTACAAGAGGCCTAGAGAAAATTTGAGAGACAGGTTTGACAAAGAAAAAATTTAAAATAAACAAAATCAGAAAAAGACAAAATACTAGCTCGCGTGCCATTGCGATCAAAAGTCACCAAGTTATGGAACAGGTCAACACAGAGGGTTATAGATTAGAATTTAGAAGACATGGCGGGAAAGCCCATACCTGGCCATGGAATGCCACAAATCTCAGAAAACTTCATTTAAGTTTTGCAATATGAACTTGGTTTCGTGCAGTAAATGTTTTTAACTCTCATGTCGATGGAATGACCAACCAAAATTTTGTCCAAGGACGGTTCACTAAAGGCTGGGGTTCTAACGATGGAAGTCCCAGACCGATCTCTCAAACGACCGAGATGACGCTCAGTACAGGTTGGAGTCTCATCATTTGGAAACCTCAAACCTGGTATAATCGAAGTGAACGTTGGTGGGGTTGCCGACAAAGCAAATCACGTCCGACAGCATGCTCGGTAAAGGATATTATTCCATTAATTGAGAATCACAAGTCCCACGAAGCAGATGTTCGGTGAATTATCGAAAAGACAAATCACACCCGAGGATAAGCTCGGTGAAAGATAAAATTCTCTTGTTCAGGAATCACGAATCCAATGATTAGCCAAACTATGTGGAATGCGCTAAACATTCTTCGATGTTACAAATACACACCAAGACTTGACTCGATGGAGCATACAAAATCAAAAACCGCCACGTGTAAGCATGTTGCAACTTTATCAATTCGGCCACTCGCCGCTTGATTGAGAGGCTATTGTAGTGGACCAAATTGCAAGCTGACTCGTCACCGAGAAGATGGACTGAATAATTGGGCTGTGTCGGCAATGTGGGCCATTGCCAGGATTATATTATCGAACGGATCGAGAGACTGCTCGTGAGATTAGGGGCTCAGTGCATGAGCTGTCGCCATGCCAAGTTGACCGAACTGCCACTCGATTAAGCGGTCAGAACTTTCTGGAATTGGAAGGACACTCGAATAGAAAAACTCAAGGTTATGGGAATGTTCTTGTTTAGGAAATTTGTATGCTGCAAGTAAATTGTTATATTTGGCAGTGCACAAATTGGGAAAGGATCTTGTGTTATTCATTTATCATGCTAAGACACTCAGGCCCCATTTGTTAACCGAGGAAGAGACTTGGGATGGGATAACTAATCCCATGGGATAGATATCGCGTGTTTGTTTTGTTTGAGTGGATCGGGACTGGTAAGGTGGAGGGATGTGGAGTCCCCTCCTTAGGACGTATTAGGAATCCCTGGTTAGACTAGGTATTATGAAGCCCGTCATTGTTGGGCACTGGAGTAGTTACCATTCGGCCCTCAACCGATCTACTCATCGCCTCATCAATCGACCACTACTGCATCTTCCACATCCATCGAGCTCTCAGGCTGCACCATTCTTCAACCACCATTTGCAGTCGTCAGCTAAGAGACGATGAACAGTTCGATTCAAATATCCATCCATATATTTCGATTTCTTCCACATCCGTAGACCTATTTCGCTCTTTCTTACCTAGACGGTTAGGCAACACTCGTTCGAATCCTCTGATTGAACACCACTTAATCTGGGTTTTTTTGTTCTGAATTCGTTGATCTTTTGTAGCTCATTGTCCAATTAAATGGGTAGCTAAAACAATAGGGGAAAATTTATGGTAATGGGTGACTCTACTGGGCCCAAAGGGAAAAATGTAAATGGAGGAATGTAGTTTTGATAATCCAATGTGTGGTTGAATTGGTAGAAATTATGTTTCTACTTGGGAAAAGCCAACTTTATTGGCTTCTGTGTTAATGGGATGTTAACACTTTTGCACCTTACTCACGCTTTAAGTTATTGGGCTTCTCATGATGGAGAAATTCAACCAGTTTCCAGCTCCATCCAACCCAGGAGTTGTAAAACTCATACTCAAAAGTCTAATTCCTCAAGTTAGGGAATAGGGAGGTAGACTCCGATTTCAGTATCTCATACTTGTTAACTGCATTTGGAGTTATTATTTTTGGTAAGTTTTGCTGAATTTTATGTGTTTGATGAAATGCGTCCAAGAGTCATTCTCCTTCCGTCTTCTATATCTGTATGTTTTCTATGTTTGTGAAGACTATCGTGATTAATCCCTAAAACTATGTCACAAAAATTGAGTGACTAACCATTAATATGTTAGATCTATGAAGTTTGGGTCAAGGCACTCGTGTCTTTTCCAAGAACTTTCAAGGATTACAAACACTAACATGCCTATGACTCAGTTGGGATAGAAACAAATATATTGCTAGCAGAATATTTTAGAGTAATTGTTGATTCTCCATAACCTTGTGGTTTTTTGATCTGCTGTTGCATCTAAATATATTAGCACCTTGTGGTTTTCTGATCTGCTATTGCATCTGCATATAGTAAGTGCACCTTGTGATTTTCTGATCGGTTTTTGGTGATCTGCAGCTGTATTTGTTAACTATTTCTGCAGTTTTGGTCACTGCATATTGTGATTCTGGGCTGCTGGTCCTAGAATTACCTTAAGTTTCTACGTGTCCTACAATTAACTTCAAAGTGGTTGGATTATGAACCTGCATATGTTTACCCATTTTGCATTTGTGTGACCATTTGTGCAGGTTTTCCCCATAAACTACAGACCAAGGAAATGAGACTTGGGTAGATATTCTTACTGAACATTATAGAGATATTCCCATAAGATTAAGAATTATTCACAAGCTTTTTATTTCTTTCTGAACATTTTGATTGGGTATTTCTAATCATGTCTGAACATTTTGATTGGGTTTTTCTAATCATGTAAGTGAAACCCAGTTAGATATTGTAATCATCGTCGTAGCATATCCTCAATCCATCACTGTTAGAGATAAAATCAGTATTTGATAGAAATTTTAATCAAATACTCATCCATGGTTTTGCAAGCATATATATTATTAGGGTTGATTAGTGTAGGAAATACGAAAAGCTCCCTTAATAAATAGTTTCCCCAAGTTTTAGGTTAGACAAAGATGTCCAATGGATGAGTTCATGTCTCCAAATTGATATTGATTGTGGAAGGTCTACTGGAAGGTCTAAAGCGACAGTGGACACTCAAGTCCCCTTGTTTCCAACTGTTGAACAAAGTGCAACAAACACCGAATATGGTACGCACGAAGCTGTGGGTGGACAGTCACGATGTGGCCATAACTTTGCTTCGTTCACTCTCGATGCTGCTATGTCCCTATTGGTCCAATATGTTGTATGGTACTTTTTGTTCTAGTCAATATTAGAATTAAACTTCGTAGCTTTCAATTAGAACAATGCCTTGTTCAGTGAACTTCAAAGCACTAATGTACATTTTTTAATGGCTTTTGTAAGTGCTATGAATCACCTTGTTCGGTAAAGTGCTATATCAAGCCTATCTCCATTTCCATCATTTCATCTTTGAGTTGTACTATGGGTCTGAAATAAGTACAAGAAGAAAATAGATAAATAAAACAAACAAGATTGCTCATTGTTTTTTTTTATTTGTTTGCAATGAGATAAATAGATAAATAAAATTACTAGATTGCTCATTTTTTATTTTGCTGGCCATGGATTCCATTTTCTATTTCTTTTAGAATGACCAAGAAAAATAATTAAACAATAAAGATGAGGCCAAATTTGTAAAACATGTAATTTAATCCCATCCCACTCTTTTGCAAACAAACACCAACATGGCACTATTAATCCTATCCGAGTACAAACAAACATACAACATTAGTTTTAATAATGCCTTGGTATTACGAACTCATCCTAATTCCACCACCTTAGTATTCCCAACCTACGAAGAAGTTTATCAAACGAGGCATCAATGGCTTTATAAATATGGGAATGCAAAGCAGGATAGGGACACAATTAATTATAAGTGCAACTACTATTGTGCTTTTGTCCCACTCATTCTAACTTAAGCATCGAAATGCTTTCCGGCTGGAAACAGCACGGGTGGCACTAATTGGTTGTTCCCTGCGCAGGCTACAGAAACAGCTTAGATCACGGGACGAATCGGATCAGGTAGAAGAATAGTCTCAACCCAACACCTACTTTCTAAGAATCTAAAATTAGACTACTTTTGTTTTCAATCAAGGAAACTATGAAGAGAAAATAAAAAATAACCAAGATCAAAATAACTCATAAAAACATGCACAAAATTAAAGTATCCCAATCCAAGTTATTAATAAAATAAAGTTTTCATTATATGAAAACCCTTTTGATAAACTTCTTGAAAATCATTGATTCGTAGAGTAGTAGGATTAGGATAGGATTCGTAATACCAAGAGATTATTAATATCACGTCTTAAAAGCAGAATTATGTTTGTTTAGGACTCGGGATTAGACTAATAGTCCATGGCAAGTATTTGTTTGTAAGGAGGAGGATAGGATTAAAAATCATGGTTTCCAATTATGCCCTTCAATTTTTTATTGTGGTCTTAGGTTGACCACTTAAAAATGTTGATTCTTTACTCCAATTTTGTTGAAGACTTAATTTTAATGGTTATGGTTTACAAATTAATTTTGTAATTTACTTTTAAAAAAAAGGCATAGTACTTGTATAATAAACTATAACTACATACACCGCTAATATTTGTCTCTTCTTTAACCAAGAAGAGAAAATTGAACTATTTTACCTTCTTTTTTTTCTATTTTCTTTTCTTTTGCAATAATTTATAAGGATTCACCAACTCGTCATCTAATTTCATGGCCTTGTAGACAGGTTGCAAATATTGAGCTCAGCATCAAACTAGACATCCAACTCTAACAAAATCCCAAATAAATCCAACCGAACACAGAAGTCTGGAAGTCCACAACAGTAAGCTCAACTGTCAGTCTATCACACACACACACACACACAAACCCGCCAGATTCACGGATACCACTGGACATTTGATCAAGGACAGATACCAATTGTAACTTTTCATTACCCAATTCTAACTAAATCGCTTTTGCCCCGGACAGATGCACATCACTAAAGTTGTAATAAACGTGAATAAACAAGGGTTGTTTGGTCAATACATCACAAGAGTGGTTGGACTGGACTAGTAGTAACACTCCAACAGCCACTACGAAACCCACCTAATCCTCGGATTCATAGTCGGTTCGGCTTCATAGTCCTAACCCAATTTGCCAAATCAAACACTCGTTTAGAATCCAGTCCATGGTAGTAAGAGGGTTAACAAACAGAGCTTTATTTCTTGTCCTACATCACATAAACCGATATCAAAGAGGGAATAAATACTCGATAGAACGACATTAAATCAGGAGAAATTTTAAATCAAAAAAATAAGCGATACAGAAATAAATTTTCTTTCCTTATCATCCAGTACTTCTCCCGAAAACAAAAGGGATTGCGTTCTTACTCGGATGCAATTGCGAGTCTCCTGAAGCGAACTCTAAGCGAGGCGAGTCCATGAAAATCCGCCGCAATTCAAGAGCTCGAGCTTTGTTCTCGCTCTTCTTGTTCTCTTCCCGTTCGAGTGAAACCCTAATCGACGGTCTCTTCTGGCCCCTATCGAAACCAGTCCTTAATCGAGCTTTGGTGGCTCCGCTTGCTGAAAAGTCTGGAAATGAGGCCTTTCGGATGGCTGGGCGAGACAGAGAGCTCCCCGAAGCTCCGCTGAGTGTCGCCGCCATGGAGAGGGAGACGGAGAGAAAGAGATAGATTGATGATCTGAAAGTTGAAATGAGATAGGAGAGAGGATGAGGAGTGTGAACTGCGAGAAGAGAGAGAGGGGGGTGGTTTCTTTGCGGTTTTTGTGTAACTGCCGGCTGGCTGCCACGTGTCAGTTTGGACGAAAATTAACAATTCACATTTAATTACTACTGGACGTTGTCTTTTATACACACAAAATAAATTCTATGAATGCTTTCCTTCATTTATAAAAAATACAAAAACTTAAATATAGAAAAAGGAAGTATATTTTAATTTAAGTGATTAATTAAAATATTTTTTTAATTAAATTATTAAAATAATTAATTGAAAGATATGAATTTTTATTTTAAAAAAACAAAAGGACATCATGTTTTTTTAATATATAATGCAATATAGATTAGGATAATTAAAAAAATATTGCTATCTACATTTAATAGACTGTGGATAATATATATAAAATACCAAATAGCCACGAATATCAATATACATTTTACGAATATTAATGCATATTTATGGATATTAATACACAATTTACGGATATTAATATATTTTTTATATATTATTAACCGCTTAATGAGCTGTGGTTAGCATTTTCTTTTAAAAAAATCCTAATACAATAGGCAATGATGTAATGAAAGTTTTCCTTTTTAGCTTAACTTTCGTTTAGCTTTCGTTACTTTTTCGTTTCAATTTTGACATATATATATATATATATATATATGTATGTATGTTCTATTTTAATACCAAAAATCTGAGAAGTTTTCCTTTTTTTTTTTCCAGTTATGAACATTTCATCTAATATCAGAAGTTTCCTTAAGGCTATTAACAAAGTGTTTCAGTGTGGAGCAAATGTCATTACTTTTATTTGTCGATATAAACTATTTTTATTCATTTATGATCATGTCATCTTATAATACAGAAAGCGTTTATAGGTTTAGGAATAAAATATGACAGTGTGAGTATTATATTTTGTTTCACAATTTTTTTTTAAATTTTTGTGTTTTTTTTTTAATCTTTGCAGCGAGATGATTGAAAGATTATAAAAATATGAACCGAAATTAAAAAATTTCTGACAGAATGATGCTAAATATACTTCAGATAGTGAAATTTTATTTTTTAAAAATACATATAAAAAGTTTTAGTTTTCCAGTCAACGTTCACAATATAAAAAAATCAAGTACGATGGATTAATAATATATATATACTTCCTGTAGATAAAATATATGTAAAAAATAAAATTAATCTGTCACGCCCTCAATTTCAAACATATAAATAATACATATCCTTTAAGAAAATCTCACAATTCTCACCAATAAGCCCAAATATTTTGTTCATAACCAACCATCCAATCAACATGAAGCCTATAGTGTACATAGATTTAAAAAAAAAAATTATTTCAGAAGAGTTTACAAGACTCAACATAAAATCTATAGTGTAGCCCTCCAGAATAATGCAGCATCTCATACACTTCAAGCACTCCATGCTAAACCCCAAGAAGGTACCTGAAAAGAATAGGGTGAGCTATACAGCCCAGTAGGAACATCTACACCAATATTATGAACATATGAAATGAATTGGCGTCCTACACAATACTCAATGATAACATAAGTACGAACTTAACGCAATATATCTCAAATTATGCATGCACAACATATCCACCCATTGCCCCATCAACCTATCCATTGCTCCACATAATATCCACCCAAGACTTTCAGATCTCGTCATCAAAACTTTGTCATCTATTCCTTTTATAAACTTAGGACTTTCTCGTGCTAAGTATTTCACATTTACTTAATTCTCACTACTCGTATCGACTCGAAGATTATCTCTCCAACTAGCACCTCACCCCACGGTGGCTAGGAAACATCGAAAGATAACTAGCACGTATCCGAATGGTAGCCAAACAATATTAAGATTTAACAAGCACATCTCCCACCGGAGACTAGAAACTATAAAGATTCACCTAGCACATCTCCCACCGGAGGCTAGTCAATGTTAAGATCCACCTAGTACATCTCCCACCGGAGGCTAGTCATGTTAAGATTTACCTAGCACATCTCCCACCGAAGGCTAGTCATATAAAGATTCACCTAGCATATCTCCCTCCGGAGGCTAGTCAAAGATAGTATACATTTCTCATTTGGTTCCTTTCGTTCATACTTTACCATCCAATGTCTAAGATTACATAAGAATGGTCCATAAATCCCATGCAGTTCAGCAATTTACGGAAAACAACACCATACGGTATTAACACAATTGTCCGTTCTAGCAATAAAGGAAAATAACGACAAAAGCACATAATAGCAACCGTGCACCACACGTCATATGCTGACAAACTAACGTCACTTTCACATCTAATCCTCATAATACATTTCACAATCAAGTCGTTCCGTTAGAACTCATCATAAACTCACATACGCGGGTCAATCACGACAGACAAGACATATCAACATGCCGGGAGATCAACCGTACTCTACTCCAAACTACACTCATTCTAAAGTCCCAAGGCAAGCCAACATTACCATCCTCTCAGGGATCGGAAGAGTTAGACAAAGTATTTCATATGTCAGGGCCAATAACCCACACGCTAACCCTAAACTCCTCATGGCACAATGATGACGAGGAGTATAAACTCAAGGAAGAAGAATCTCTCCCACGAACACCTCACAACCCGATTCAACCCACAGTCAACAGTACGGTATCTTGCAAACAAAGTCTCGGCCTAAGGATAGGTAAACAATTTTCATATGAGGGATACAAGGATGATAGTAATCTCGACGTGGGTTCACCTCAATACAAGGGCATACTTGTCAACTCAACTCGCTTTTCACCAAATGCAACCACTCCCAGGTAATCCCGTTCCCCGGGGTATCCCACCTCATAATTCCAACTCTTATTTCTTACCAGACTTAGGCAGATTTTCGTTAAAACTTTCGAAACGTTCATGTCATAAGTCAAAAATGTGATTCATATCCAGTGCCGGCATTATCCGATAGCTTCACAAAATGTAAGATTTTCTCTCAATAAAACATCATTGATTCTTGTTTAAAACTCTAAAATAACTTTCATCTCGTAGGTCAAAACATTGTCCTTACCCGACTCCCGACTCAACCCAACCATCCTCAAGATGTTATAGGATTCTTCCAATCTCTCAAGGTCCGTTATATAGTTTCCTCAAATCATAAGTTATACCGAACAAGTATCATTCGACACTCTCTAATCGTGCACAACTAACCCAAACTCATAAACTTGACGTGACGTACAAGCGATGGCCCAAAACCATAAACACATAACCCTAAGGTCCAACGAAACATGTTATTTACTTTATCCTCACTTCCTCGCACCCACTCATACACGATAGAGTCAAGGGTAACGATGACCATATAACCGTTTAAGGAGTGTCCAAGACTACATATAAGATAACCCAAACCACCAGAAGAATGTTTCACCACTTCCGTCCGGACATGTCCTGTCCCGTCCGGGCGCCAGACCATTCCGTTCGGACGCCAAACCATCCCGTCCGGACGCCCATACAATACGCTCTCTGTCCAAATCTCTGGGCCAGCCGTCCGGACGCCTAGGGTTCCTTCCGGACGCCCCTACGCGATCTGCAGAAAATTAGCGCGATCTCCATTTTCGCAAACTCACAAATTCACTTCTAAACCTCAAATATACTCGAAATAAAGACCAAAACACATCATATACACATAATACAAGGTAGAAATCCCTACCTCAAGCTTCAAATGTTGGATTTGATCAAAGGAGATGAAAGCCCTAGCTTGATGATCTTCCAAGCTTCAAATCCGCACCTTCCGGGCACCAAATCACGATCCGTCTTTGATTCCTTGTCAAGCACGATACGAACTTCCCATACCCCGAAGGAATTTGAAAATGGTGGAGTAGATCGGTGGAGAGGCTAGAGAGAAGGGAGAGCCATGGGTAGAGAGAGAGAGGGATGAGGGAAATGGGGGCTTATCCCTCCCCTTAGCCCCAAATTTGATTTTTAAGGCTCTAAAGGGCTACCACGTAATAAGTCCCGTAAAGAGACGCGCGCAAAATAAAGCAAGAGACTCCGGGCTCGGGTCCTATAACTAAAATCCGATACATATCATAAATAATCAAATTATTTACCCGAAATAAATTTTCAAATAATTATTAAAAAAACTCAAATTTTCCGGGTCCTTACATAATCAAATAGATAATGTCAAAATATTTATTCCAATTCATAAAATATAATATATAAATAAAATTATATAAAATTAATCAAAATTAAGTTTAAAATTCTAATAAACAAAAAAATATTATGTTAAAATTAAGTTACATTAAATTTTATTTAACAAACTCATGAGAACTATTTTTTGATATGATAGGTTAAAATATATATGTGCTTTTAATCAAATAAAATATATAGAGAGAAAGAGAGGACGAAAAATAATAATATTCATTAAGAAAAATAATTTTTTTAAATTACATAATGGTTACTAAAATTAAAAATGTGTAAGGTCGAATAAGAAAAATGAATTGATATATTAATGAAAAAGAATAAATTAATTAAAATTCATAATAATTATTTTATGAGATAGGCTAAAATGTTTATATGCTTTCATTACATAAAATATACATAGAAAATATAAATATAATAAGATACATTAAGTGGTACATATAATTTTTGTAAAAAAATAGTTGTCAAAATATAAAATACATATTTATTTGCACAAACTTTATCAAAAAATAAATAAAGTCTAATACTATAAATATAGTTATATGACACACACATATCATATATAAATATTGTTATACAATGTATTATATACACACACATAAAATAGACTAAATATAATAAAAAAAAAGAGACAAAAAGATTAATGAGGGCATTTTGGTATTTTATTCATCAAAACTAGCAGTGTTTGTAAATAACGATAGAGAAAAATAGTGTAATAATTTCAAAAATAGAAGAGATAAGTGTATTTTCTAAAACTTTAAGAGACGTCCTTGCAATTATTAAAAACCTCAGGGAAACTCAATGCATTTTACCTTTTATTCATCTCATACAAATCAAAACTTTTTGACTAAAAGCTACACAAAATTACAGACAATAAATATGAATGACTACAAAACAAATAAATTTTCACCAAAGAAAAATAAACGTGTGTTAAATGAGTGCAGACACGTCAATTAAAGTTATCAATATTGTATCGGCAAGTGTATCGATTTTATTACTGATACGATACATAGTAGTACCGGTGTGTATTTACATACCGTTTTAAATTTATCACTAAAATTAAAATATGTTTTTAAATAATTTTTTAACAAAAAATTATATTAAATATATATATATATATATATATATAAAATAAAGTCTTATAACTTAAAAAGTATAAAATTATATTAAAAAAATAAAAAAAATTAAAGATTACGAATAAACACAAAAATCTTATTTTTAAATTATTTTTATATTTTTTAAATTTAGTCAATTATTTATGACTTTTTTAAATCTCTCTTCGAGACTAATCAATAATTCAAAAAAAATTAATTAATGAACAAAAAAAATTCACATAAAAACAAAAAACTAAATAAACCCAATATAAATTTATTTCTAATTATTAAAAATTATTAATTAAATTTTTAATAATTAAATTTATTTAAAAAATAAATAAGTACAGTATCATCCGAAACGAGCAAAAATAACTTACAACAAGCCAATATAATAATTAGGACGGTCCACCGATAATGCGGCACCGTTATGATACCGGTAGAGATATGTGTTAGCAAGGTTGCTCCTTCGCAACCAAAAAAAACAAAGGGATAGTCCGCAAATGAAAATCGAAAGTCGCGGGACTCGAAATCCAAGATTTCCCGCTCCGAAATAAGAGTCGACAGTTCTTAAGATTATCTTCTTGGCCGTTTCCAAAATCACTATTATTTCCTCAATTAATTCTCTAATTAACTTCCAATTTCCTCAAGATTCAAAATTCTCTCTCTCTCCCTCTCTCTCTAGATTATATACTGCTCGCATGTAGAGAACTTCACGTGATCTTCAGCTACTTTGCAATGGAAAAGCTTGAATTGATCGATATTTTGTCAGAAGACGATCTTCTTATAGCTTCTCATTTGGACGATAGTCTTCCAGATTTTCGAGTTTCAGGTATATATAAAAGCGTAATTTATGTTATATATCTGTGACTGTATATGTCTCGGGTATGTAATTGTGCAATGCTCAATTAGTGTTGGATTTTCCCTTTTGGATTCTCAGGAACCAAACGCGGGTTACTGGTTAGGATTCGCGGACTGGTTTTGATGTTTTTTAGAATAAGAATCCCTCTGGTGAAACTAGTTTATGGGTATTGTATATCAAATGAAACTCCTTTTTCTTGATCTTGATTGGATTTATATCCTTCCTAACTGTTCGGGACAAGGTATGATATTGTTGAGTTGGTGGCAATGCAAAGCAGCCATGTACTGTCAAAAAGCCTAAACTGTACAATTATACTTAAGTGTTAGCTGGTTAAGTTTCTTGGTCTGTTGCAAAATTAACCAGAGAAATAAAGTGTAGTCGTATTCCAGAAAATAACTCCATTAATCATCAAATTAGAAATTACAGAACAGAAATTACAAAATTGTAAAAAGGAAAACATATACATTACAAACCAATGAATTCGTGTGAAATCACATTCCCCTTAAAAGAGATTAGTTGCCTTGCCGTGGGTGTTAGAGTTTGCACATGTCTGTCTCTCTCTCTCTCACTCAAGAGCATGAATATTAGATTGTGATAGTAGAGACGAATTTCAGTATTTAGAGATGTGGAGGTGACCGGTTATATAAACACAAGGGACCTTTCAGATACTAAACTTCTGAGACCTTTGAGTTGTATGAATGAGATCTTTCCGATTGTCTTGTGAGATCTTCCGTTCAATCACTAGCCTTCACGAATTCCAAAATAAAGCAGGCAGCTTAATATAAAGAGATGCATAAGCTCTTTCGGTATACAAGAAGTAGCACATGGTATGATAATCTTAGGAAACCAAACTCTAAATTCTTTATGCATAATCAGAGTTGAAGAAGTGGAGAAGAGATGAACAAGGGATAAAAAGAAAAGAAAAGATACTGTTTACCAAAACTGCAGTTGAGAACTTGAGAGTGGTTGAGAAGCAAAAACCGAAGCAGACTTTTGGGGATTTTAATGCTTAATGGAGTATATTGAATCATTGATACTAAAGTTCAGTAACATCGAAAAGGCGTTTTTCTTTCACATATTAGTCTAGATGTCTTTTTCAACACCAAATGCTCCGAGTTTGTCAAAAATTGCAGTATCTTGCTCGAACTCCTATCCAATTTGACTTGGACTCTTTTTCCTTCTGATTGGGTGTTCATTCCAACCAATCACCTAATATCGACCAGTACAAAAATAACTGCTTATTGAAGGCATGATTTGACTTAATAACCAAATTAGAAGAATCCACTGGATTTATCAAAACATAGTTTATAGAGTCTATAGCATTCCATTTAATCCACAGCCTTGCACATACAAAGTATAAGTGATGTTTCTCTTCTGCATTTTTTTGTCTAATCTAATTCTAATTCTAATGTCTTGCTGTAAGTTCTACGAAAACATGAGCTGCTAAAAAACACCAGAATAAACGTGTTTTGCTAGTTCCCCAGTTACTTTCAAGGGGAGGAAGACAATGTTTTTGTACATCTGTCCCAACCAATAGCAGTCTGAATTTTATGATATCCCTTTATGTGTGGATCATCTTGTAGTTTTACTGTGTCTCTCTGTTCCATGGCTTGATCATTATATATGCCACTCTTATGTGCCCTGTCTGCATGGTAAAACCACATATCATAGGTTTCTTGGCAACGGTAGAAATGAGGCTGCACTTACTCCCACAAATGTAATCTTCCATTCTTAAATTGTTGGCTGAAGCATTTTCTGCTTGAATTTATATTCACAGTGATGTTGGAGAATATAGACGAGAACGAAGATTTGAAGCTAATTAGGACTATGAGTTCTCAAGAAGCTGAAAATGCAGCAGTACCAAAGCAAAGGGAGCAGAACCTCTTAGTCTCTGAATCCAAGGATCCTGGAATAGCGTGTCCCTTCCGCAAAAGTTTAGCATGGGATAGTGCCTTCTTCACTAGTGCAGGTTTGCTTTTATAAGCAATTTGAAATAGTTAGTTCTTTCTGTCCATGTTACCCAATGTCATATAGTTGCAGCAAGTTAAAGTTAAAATAATGCTTCGTAAACCAGGAGTTCTGGATCCTGAAGAGCTGTGCAATGTAAATCCAGGATATAAGAAATCTGAAGCCCATCTAGTACGTAAGATTCAACAAGATCAACGTAAGAGGAGATCTGTTGACATAGAATATACATTAGATAGTGATGGTTTCTGTTTTGAAACCAACGAAAGCATCAAGGGTGATCTTCTGTTTGAAGATGTAACAGCCATCCAGAGATCCAGTATAATGTTAAAGTCAGGTTACAAATCAGGAACTGGAGAAGCTCGCAAACAGAAATCCTGCTGTAAGAGTGCTTTGACTTACAACTTTTCTTTTTTTGAATGGATGAGGCAACTGTTGCCTGCTCATTTTGTATCTGAATCACAGTATAGTTGCGGTTCAGGTGTTCTCAGTAGCTGGGTTACAATAAGGCCACAACTTGGGTGAAGCAGAAGTACTAATGCCACTGAATTATTATTTTTGGCACATTACGCATCTTAAATTTCTTTTTTAGTCTTAATGATGCAGAGTTTCTCTTATTTAGAATGTTGGCACCTAGCGATTTGGTCTTCTAGAAAAAGCTTTATCCCTTTTTTGTGCATCTTTTCTTGACAAACTTATGGTCACCACATGGTTGGTTCTTTTCAGCCTTGAAGAAACAGGATGACGTCTCTCGAAATAGGGTATGTGCTATTGGTCGTAGCACTTACAATTGTTCTGGTACTTCCTGAGCATTTATGTTTACTGGTATCTAAATAACAGGTGAAATCCATGCCAATTTCTAGAAGGCAAAGCATCTATATGCAAGGATCGGAAAGAACCAAGGAATTTGGTGCCCATCCACAAACAGTACAGGCATGTGTAATGAATCGGAATGAGATTGTTAAATATATACTTACGGTATCATATGGTATCAACTTTGTAAGTGTGCATCGTCTTCATTGCTTAAAGGGAAAGGCCCCATTGCTGTTTATAACAGACAAGCAGGAAATGAATTTAACTTAAAACGGTTTCGTATACTACAGCATGCTGCAAGGAATGGAGAGCCCAATTTGGTCTTCCGTAAGCCACCAAAGATATTAAGCATGATGAACCCAGTTTCAGCTGGACAAACAAAGATTCTTTCGAGTGCAGACCCTATCAAAATGGAAAAGAAAACTGCAACATCTGGATATAGTAAGAACCCTATAGATACAGACTCTTCTCAAATAATCTGAAAGTTTATTTTTCTTAATTTATACTGAAATGCTTGTGACTGTTACTTTGGCAGTGTCCAAGAGAACTGGCTTTGGGACCTCATGTTCTTCCACTAGCTCTATGGTATCTCCCAGATCATCTTCTTCACTTACTGTCACTGCCAGCAATGATTCAACAGCTTCTTGTTCTCCATCTTTTAAATTTTCCTCAAGCTTGAGGAGAAAAGCTGATTCCAAGAAAACTAGACTTGCTGTCGCTGGTTCAACCTCCAAGACCCCTCTAAGGTGCTCACTAGGAAGCAAAACGGATTTGGAAAATCGTGGTTTGTCAAACAGTTGTTCTTATTCATCACCTATTAGCTCCGCCGATGGCTGGCCCTCGGAATTGTCATCAACTTCTGCCAAGCACAGATCTAACTGGTTAGAGACCAGTTTTGGTACCAATAAGTCCAGAGTAGCTTGCTTGCACAATGTTGCCACCCAACAATTACATTTGCAGAGTCACTCGGATAATCAATTGTTTGGCCATCAGGAAAGTCAGCAAACAAAGTTGCTAAATCAAGGTATTGATGAAGTCGCAGGAAATGGTAATGCTTCGGCAGAATCAAGAAGAAATCTCAGACCGTCAGGTCTTCGGATGCCATCACCAAAGATTGGGTTCTTTGATGAGGTAGTTTATCTTATTTCAACTTTATTTAGTTCTATTCTATGGTTATTATTTTGTGAATCCGTGATTCTAACCAAATAAATCTTCTTCATTTGGCAGGAAAAATCTCCGGTACTGTCGGTTAGCGGAGGTTTGCAGCTTCATTTTGGAGCACAGAGTCTTTTATCTAATACCAATGGTGAAACATTTGATAAACCTCAAGCTGTTAGTGTGCTGCCAGAAAAGGGAAATATAAAATCTTGTTCTGAGCAAACTGGAGAGATAATGGCCAGATATGCAGCACAGAGTCAAGAGCAAGAGGAAAGTTCACAGAAAGTGTCCAGCATTTTGGCAACCTTGAGAAATTGCCCAGGGAAAGCTTCAAAATTTCAGAGTTCTATATCTTCTCAGGTGTGCAGAGAAAATTTCTCAAAATTTCGGGCAGTAAGTGATGGGGGATATGACACAAGAAAACTAGGCCTGAATTATAGTTTGAAGGAAGAAAGGAAAAGAACAGAAGAGATACTGAAAAATGAAATGAGAAGAGATAGCAAGAGGCTTGTCCGCTTAAGGGGCACTACAATCCATCCTAGCAAAGATGAACCTCCAGTCCATACCGAAGGTTTAAACCAAAGTAAGAACGAAAATGGAAGAACCAGAGGACGTCATCATCTTGAGAATAGTCCTCATGCACTACACAAAAATGAAAAGGAAAATTTATCCAGTTTGGAAGACCGTGTTAATGGTTTAAGCAGATATTTTGAGGCGATTGATCTGAGCAGGGACACAGTGATAGATCTCAATGGGAAGAAGAAGGGTCGTTGTAATACCATCTTTGGTAACAATTTTAATGGGATGGAAACAATGGCTGCTGATTTTATACCCAGTACAAGGACTCCATTGGCAGACAGAAATTCTGTTTGCACTGGAGCAGAGTCGTTTGGATTTACGACAGGATAGACACCAAAAGAGGTGTCTGAAGACGTTTCTAACTCACAGCATTAGATATTAGATTGGCTGAAGTTTTGTACATCAATGCTTGATAGTCTTAAGGAAGTATTCCGGCAAGGTAATGGCATCTTTAGTTCTGAACATGGGGGGAATGCGTCAATCGTAGCTTTCTCTTATCTTGCCTTACTTATTCACATTTTAGTTGGCTTTTTTATTTTGCTTTTGGACACTTCCCATATTGATAATTGATCACTAATAAGCTTGGCACACTGGCACTCATTTTCTTGGTGATTATCCAAAGTGTGTTTGAAATGCTTCTTTATTGGTGTTGGTTTCTGTCCTAGAATGCGTACTGTTTGGAGGGTTCTTGTGTTGTTTCCTCTTTCCTTTTCGTGGTGCTCTCATGAATTTCATAGGCACGAACGGAGCCCAAACTCCCGAACAAACCCTGGGAGTTGCAGAAGAAAGAAACACTATCGAAACAAGTACTGCAAGTCAAAACAGAATTAGATTCAATTGGTCTTGCTTGGGGACGGACACCATCGTTAGAAGATGTTCGAAACCAGGGGTTCTGGATACCTTATCCATCGCACCGTTGAAGTCAACTCTTTGGTGAAAATCCTGACATTGAGGTAACCCCGCCAGTTGCTATTCTGAGTCTCCCCATAGCAAAAACCTGAAGAATTCAGGGTCAAGTCGGGTTTCAATGTAGTAAAAGCAGCAAGTCAAGCGGCGAATTCTCCTTCTGTAAGTCTTCTTCTATCCCAAAGCTACTCCTACATACATTGAAACCCCGCAATCTAGTGACGAACATCCAACCCAGAACCCTCGGAACAGGGGGAAGAACCACAATAAGGTTACTACATGTGTATTGACCATTTGGAAGTTTGTTTTACAAAATGGACGGCAAATATGATTCCAATAATCTATTTATATTGTAGAATAAAATGCAACTTGTTCAGTGTTCAAAAATGTAGATAAGTTGATCAAGTTGATTTGCAACTATGTACCTTTATGGCAAACCTACGTGATGAATGAGTTGGATAATCGTTAGGGGCTGCTTGAATTGAACCACCAAAAATGAAAATTTGGAGGGGTACGGTGATATAGGGTTTAGAAGCAAACACACCCCTATCCTTAGTACCTTTGGTGCCTTATGCCAAGAAGCATTCACAGACAGCTTTAATCAGCTTCACCCAGTGAGAAACCAGGTTCAGCAATTCTGTATGTCTTTAAGATATTTCTCCTCTATCTGTCTCAAAACCACATCTAAACTTGACCACAAAAATCAGATTGCCGAGAAGAGTTAAAGATCAGGGAGATTTTCACATTGCCCTGAGAAAAGAAAGCAATGCCAAATTGTGATGAATCTGATGCACCATCAACTTTGTTCACTATATCTAGATTATTATACTCCAGGAGCTTCAGCCCATTTCATCTGAAATCAGAAAAATTCTCACTTGGAGAACCACCTTTACACAATAGATTGCAAGCCAGCGATACAGACAAAATTATCAGTGAGCAATACAGCACCTATGACTTGAAAACTACTATTTTGCAACTTTAATCTTACTGCAAACCACTATTCTACTCTGCTTCAGTTAATGTGGTTAGTGACAGTAGTAGCCTTCATCTGAGTGTATACTGCAATCTCTTACCATATAGGTAACAAAAGAACGAGTTATGATCCCGTAATTGATAAGAACCTCATAGTCATCATGGATAGATACAAGCTCGACCATCGATAACAAAACATAAAGCAAAGGATGTGACATCATGCATCCAAGTTAATCACGAAACATTTTTAAGCACCGAACGGGCACAATGAAGTTTGAGATGACCAGAATATTGGTGTCTTCAGCTACCTAGTCTGTAAGCATGTTGTCACAGTTTTCTCACCCAGCATTCTATCCAACCCCTGTCAAGCACAGTCCAACCCATCAGAAGAGAGCAATTATATCAACAAAAAAAGAATTGTGAACCCCTACGAGCCGAAGGGTGGAGCACCAAGCTATTTGGAAAGATCTTTCAACTTCAAAACAACCCCATCAAGGTAAGAGAAGGTAGAAAAGGAGAATTGTCCCACACGAAACCTCCATGCGCCTTGCGCTTTTTCAAACGCTAAACCGGCTAGATTATTCAAATATCCTGATTCTATTCCATGTTTTGATAGATACATATTTCTCTTCTACAGCTCTTTAACTTTTTCTACAATGCAACAGAAACAACAATTTTCCAAGATGAACTAAATGGAGGAAATGAAAGTACCGGAACCATTCCTAAAACCTAGATATCAATTTGCATCCTCCAGGTCTTGTGATGTCAGAGGACGCAAAGTTTTGGAGGAGATTGATGGCGGATAGCTGAGCTGGTAATTAACTATCAATGACCCAAAAATTTTGAATTTTCTGGCACTACTAAAAGCCACTTCTGCGTCAGAACATCTCTTGAAGACCACTCTGGCATGGCTTGTCTCCATATCAACTTCAGTTTCAGATTCCTTTAAAGGACCAAACCGCCGGAATGTTCTATTTAGATCCATTTCAGAAGGAATAGAATGTCCCTTGGAGAAGTTTAGTATAAGTTCTGTTGGTGAATTGTCTCGCTTCCTCTCTCCAGCATACCCCATTCGTTCCTCTTGGGCCATTTTATGTTTCCCATTAGAAAATTGCTTTCTAGAGTTAGACCCACGACTCAATTTAAGGGATTTATCTGAGTCAAAGGTCACACGCTGATATTTTACTTTCTTCTGAGTGCCGCCTAATGGTTGATCTGCGGAGTTGTGTTGAATAATCCTGTCTGTCCAATAAGAGTCATTTGCATCCTCAAATTCAAATTCATCACGACAACCAAAGGTGGCATTAGTCGCTTTCCTCTTCCTACTCCTGCCTAGTTTTCCCATAGAAGATGCTTCCCTCTCAGAATACGGATCCAAACTAATTGAATTTCTAAAACCGCAAAGAAAAGTAATAGTGTTATTCAAGAAGCTGTATCCTCCTTTTAGAGGATCACGAGCCACCAAATGAACCTGTGATACCACCTCATCCAAGGAAACATCAGCCTCGGGAGTTTTGTCACTGCTTCCATCAACCTCTTGAAACCTTCCACTGCTACATTTCAGAACCGATGTGGACCCAGCCAATCGGCTTGGTACTCTGCTAATACACTCACGGACCTCAGAGGACCATTTCCGAATTTTAGATGCAGTAGACACTTTTGCTGCATAAATGCTAATCCTCCTATCTTGCACCTCTGGGCCATCAGAAATGACATCAATGCACTTCTTTTTTTTACCAGAGGATGATAAAACCGACTTACTTGAAGCTTTCTGATCTGACGCATCTTCATTATTCGAAGAAGACGGTACACCACCCATTATGTCCGAAATCCTTCTCTCTTTCTTCCAAGGATACACACTCTCCATAGGACTATGTTTGCGTCCACAGGAAGACTTGCTTCCAAATTCTAACCTTCCCTTACTAGAAAAGACTTCTTCACCCAACTGTGGACTACCTGCATTTTCCTCCGCCAACTCCCCACAAAACTGGACCTCGGGTAGCCGACAATAACCCTTTAATCGATCAAGACACGACAATTGAGCCTTTGCAACTACGAGCTCCAGTCGATCAGCCTCAGTCGAAGGGGACTGTGCTAATGCTCTTATATACTTGACAAGTTTTTCAGGATTGAACCAACTCACATCCGTATATTTGTCCACACCACGTCTTCTACTTGATTCTTGATGGATCCCAGCGTTTTCAACAACCTGAGACTCAATTTTGTCGTAGGCATCTCTTGGTATGCAAGAGCAAGCGAGCCCCAACTCAGTCCGTCGGGAAATCTCTTCCAGGGCACAGCTGACAGCATTTTGGAACACTTCTGAATAGCTCTGCTTCTCTCCCAGGGAGAAATTTGTCCAGAATGGCTTTAACAGAGATGCCTCATTCCAAGCAAATGTCTGGTCCCCAAAATAAGCTACCAGAAAGCAGTCTCTTTTGTGATATTTCATCGCCTTCTCTGATGCATTTGTGGAATCAAATATCTGTCCAGGCCACCATGGATGGCTTCTCACTTTACCCCAGACTAAGTCAGACACACAAAACTTACCTTCATTATCTTGCGGCAGCAGATAATTCGCTTGATGCACCTTGGCAAAGCTTCTAGGCTTCAGAGTTGCTTGTTTTGTGCTTTTGTCTTCCACCAGTCTTTGGGTTTCACAATGAGAAGAGCCTTCTCCCATTTCTGTTACTTCCTCTCCATATAAATCTAGTTCCTGCCCTTCAGTTGAACCATCCAAACAAAGCTCACTAGTTTCACTCCCATCCAAATACCCAGAGAGTTGTGGTGCTACATTGCCTTCCATTGCTTGAACATCATCCCTAAGGAATCCAGAATCGTAGGACTCGTGTTGTGGCTTCCATTTCCCATTTTCATGGAAACAGATGTCCAAATCTACAACCAAGCAGCCCGACATTGACATGTTAAACACCTGTCCTTCAGGAACTTGTTCATCAGACTCGTAGGATTCATCAGAATCCACTGCATCCGAAACACAAGTAACAATTGTTTGGTTTCCATTTCGTAGACAAATGTCACTGCTTGCCATATGAAATTCCAAAACTTGATGTTCATCTGGAAAAGTTCCCATAAAATCACTAGCAGAAGAGTCAGTATCCCCCTCTACAACTGTTTTTGAAAAGGCCAAATCAACCCCGTGGGCCGTTGTTTGACCAGAAATCAGCATATTCCGGCTCTGAACCCCATCTACCTCATAAGTATGTGTAGCAGCTAATTGGGTTTTCGTTTCTTGTTTCCCAACACTGAACTCTTCAGCTTTCTCTGAACGAGACATATTCTCTTCAAAAATGCAACATGCTGGAACTTGACCAATCCCTCGACAATAAGTAACTGAAGACTCCACCCGGTTGCCAACTTCAATTTCTTCACCAGATGCCTCATTCTTTCCCTGGCCAGTACTATCTTTTTCCATGCTTCCATTTACAGTCACAGTACCCAACTCTTCATCTTGTTGAAAACATGTATCTGCAACCAAAACTTCAATTTCAGAAGTTGAAACTTTCTCTTCATCTTCCATAACAGTTTGATCTTTGACATCCATGGCTGTGGCAACAATGTTACTCCCATCAGCAATTTGGGTTTTTTCCCCAGATGATTCCAGTTCTCTATGTACCACATCATTTTCAGTAACATAAGCTTGTTCATTTGATGAATACGGATCTGCAAGCACGTGATCATCTTCTAAAGCAGTATCACATGTGATCTCACAACACATGTTCAGATTAACATCTGAACACGCTGCAGACCTCTGTATATCATCAGTTGCTGGAATTTGCACATCGGAATTTGAGAAAAAACTGTCAATCAGTGAAACTTCACTCCCATTTAAGGAAACCTTGTCATCCATTGTTGTATCTTCAGTGCCAGTAAAAGCAACAGCTGACTCAGAAAAGAAAATAAAATCAGCATCCAACTTAACTTGGTTCAACGTATTCTCTGCAAGTGTCTCAACCTTCATCTGCTGATCCTCTGGCGTATAACACAAGTCGTCTATTGGATGTATAATTTCTTCCTCGTTAAGCAACCAAACATCCCCCCCGACATCAACTTCAACTCGTCTCAAACATTTGGCATTAGAATGGATTGCACCATCTTTGTCACTCCCCACAAAAACTGTCTCAGCCACTGAACTTTGATTATTTTCTGAGCAAATTAAGTTCCCCTCTTCACCACCACTGCATAGAGCTTCATCTTTGTGGTTCAAGATCTCATTGACCACCGTAGCAACTTCCTCTGCACAAAGAGGGGTTTGCATAGAACATACTCCTTGAGAGGGCAGTTCATACACTGACCCACTTCCTCCTTTGACAGACACCATACTTTTCTCGGCTACCACCTCAACCAATCCTCTCTCCAAACTCTCTTTGCTGATCCTGACCGCAACTCCCTCCCCAACTCCAGTTTGTTCAGATGGTGATCCTGAAATCAATAAAGAAGCTCTGAGCACAGCCTCAACTTCAGAATTCTGAGCTTCATCGACAGTGGCATCACCCCCTCTGCCAACCAACTGCTCACCTCTCTCCACACCTTCCTCATTCACCTTCAGGGATACTCCCTCTGAGGAGCTTGTGATTTCCTCAAGAACTTCGCCCTGAGTTTCAATTCTACCTTCCCAGACTTTACCACCCAAAACCCCAACTTCCTGTGATGCCAAGCCACAGGTTGCACCACCCTCCCCGTGAACAAATTCCACTTCCCTAATCAAAACCTCCTCCCCATTCCAAAACCCTTCACCACCAACCCCATCGACAAACACCTCGGTACCCACGACTTCCACCATTATATCACCTCCATCTTCCCCACAAAAAGACCCCTCAATCCCATCGTAGTCACATTCCAAAGGCTCCATTGGGGTCTCAACACCAGCTGCTACAGGACAATCAACAACACTGACAGTAGATTTTGAAACAGCAGCCATTGAAATCACATCATCGTGCTCGGTTATCATTAAATTATCTGAAAAAATTTAAAAACCGAGTCAGAAACAAGTTCTTTACATACAAATACGTGCATACTTATAAACCTTAACAAAGCACAACTTCAGAACTTAACTGCATTGACGGATATGTACACATACAAATATATACATAAGAAAGAAATATAGAACAATGTATCAACCAGAAACCCTAGTTCGTAGTTTCCAGAGAAGAAAGTTCAATGCTGGCGTACGTACCATACATGGAGTTTTTTCTTCTAGGGTTTGATAATCCAACGGGCGACGGAGGTTTTAGAGGGAAGAGGCAGAGCGCATGGAGTTAAAGAAGCCGCTTCTTTTTCAGTAAAAAAAAAAAAGGAAATCTCTTTCTACACCAGTACACCCAGATTCTCTTAAACCACCACCTGAAAAAAAATTCAAATCTTTATAAATGTTAAATAAACATAACTTATAAAAAGCAAAGAAAATAAACAAATTATATATGTCAAAAATAATATAGAAAAACAATGAAGATCGATTTTTTTGACCGTTTAAATTATCAACGTCTTTATTTTTTCTTTACATCTTTCTTTCCTCGTTATCAATATTAATATCACTGTTTTTTGTTATAAATACGGTCATTTATGAGATGAATGCTGGAATGAAGAAATGAATGATGGAAATTCTAGTAATGGAGGCCGGTTGACGGCAACCTGTATGCAAAGATAGGTGCAGCTATGATCAAGGCTAAATGGCATGAAGTTTGTGCAAACAAGTTATATCGACATGAATAATGATAACATGATTTATCTCAATAAAATGTGCTCTCAAATGTATATCTATAATAGATTATGGATGTGGTTGAACGTGTATTTTCCAAAACTTTAATTGTGAAATTCCGATTTAACTAAATTAATTTAACTAATTTGAAATATTTTTTTAAGTTTTATAGTTATTAATTTTATGGAGTTCAAGAAAAAATAAATAAATAAATTTTGTCTAAATTGAATTTTGACATAGATATTAGTAATGTGACTTTACATTATAAATTTTAACCAACGAGGGACGCGAAAATTATATCCGACCACTCAAGATTATCGATTTCGCAACGTTTTTTTCGATCGTATCGATATATATACTATATACATCGATTTTACGATATTCATTCACAATCGGAATTGATCAGATTTCATACCGAGCAATCGAGACTAGACCGAGTGGGTCCCACCTAGATTTTACACGGCTAAGAGTAGGCCATCATGGACATCTTTCTCCTAAAAGTTTTACGTATTTTGGAAACCAATAAGGGCACATGCATAACTTGTGTAACTAATAAAAATGCATGCAAAATGTAGCAAACCAACCAACTCCACTGCCTCCCATTTATCTCTCACAGCACAGGCGCACACACACTTGACACATGCATAACCCATTTAAGCTATAAGTACACACACCTCACAAGCACACTAACACTTTTATACTTTAAGTTTTAGAGCATTTTTAGAGAGAGAGAGAGAGAGAGAGAGAGAGAGAGAGAGAGAGAGGAAAGATCATACTAGCAAGTGAAAGTTAGAGGAGGCTCGGGTCAACCTTAGAACGTGCTCAGGACACTCGAATCTGAAGCAAAATACGATCGAAGATATCAATTTACTTTAGTTTCTTTTATACACACTTTGCGTTCGAATGTATTTCGTTTTTATCTCGTTTCGTTTGGGGTCAAGATTTTTTATAAGATTTGTAGCTAAGACACCACGCTACTCATAGATGCTCAAACCCGATGTTGTTATGTTGAAAAATACAAAATTTTGACCGTTTAAACGGGAAAAAATACACTATCCAGTTTTACCGGTAGTATACTTTGTTTAATCACTTGAGTTTTTATTCTACAATATTTTCTATGAAAAATACTTGGGGTTGTAAACGACGCATTTTAGCAAGCATGCATGTTGGACCCGAGGCTCAGAGGGCTCGGGAATGGGAGAGACTTACTGTCGAACACAACTAAATTTTCAACTGTTTGAAATGTAGCTCTCGACAGTTTACACTGTCCAGTTTTGGGCAGTTTGGGCAGCTATTGTTCGAGTAGACCTTGTTCGGGCAATCTCTGTCTGAGCGGTTCGGGCAGCCCTTGTTCAGGTCATTTTTGACACAACCTTAATAGAATTGGTTCGGGTTGATAACATACGAACATTCTTCGAGTTTTGAAATGAAAAACCTTTTTAAAACTTAACTTTTGATCGAACCAAACCACATTTAGAGCCAACCGGGACTAAGCGGTGGACTGAGACTCGTCACTCAAACCTTAAAAACAGTATCTTAGCCAAACGCTTAGAAAAAGATTGAACAACACGACTCTCGGACACATTAAATACCGTTTTGACACAAGTCTAATACACCGTCAGAATATTCAACATCTTTATTAAAAAAAAAAAAGACTTAGATTACGATCATGCTAAGTCCTATAACCCTTATGCTAGATCCCGAGATTGGTGACGCATAAGACGGTATGAGAGCTTTCGGACAAACCACTACCGAGGTGAGTTTCGTTATACTTTTGTTTATCAGATTTTAGAAAAATAAGTATTTATCATTATTTGGTGAAAATTGTATATTTTCGATATCCATGTTATTCATGTTAAAATCAAGAAATATTGAGATATTTATGAAATTTCATGAATTATGGATATTGGCTTAAATTGAGAAGTTGATAAACTTGAGTTGTTTATTGGATCGAGGTTTTGACAAATAATTTTTCCAAGGCATTCGTAATTATTGAAATGCATTATTTAAGGAATTATCAATAAAATTTTCATATGGTGCCCCGGTCGTCAGGGGATAAAAAATATAGCGAGGTGAATGAAATAATGTTGAAGGATTGACGACTAATAGATCCGCTGGATGACGTCATGCTGATTTTATATCTGATAGGTTAGCTCCCTATATTCGGTGACCATTGAACAAAATAACTGAATATTATCCTAAATGAAAATTATTCCTAGAAGTGAAAATTCACTTGAAACTTGGAATGAGAAGCTAGATTTCAGAAAAAGAATTATGGTTCTTTACAAATGTCATGGATCACTTGACATAATTGTGAACTGTAACTTATTTTAAATGGCATGCATACAAAAAAGTAATATTCTGCATGAAACTCGGTAAGTATTGTTATAACGTTCACACTAGCCTAATACTTAAGAGTTGTTGTTGCACTACAACAAATTAGGGTTTTCCCGGCGTTTCAAAAACGCCGGCAAAAGTCATATAAACGCTGGAAAAAGTTTTCCTGGCGTTTTTCCCGGCGTTTTGGAAAACGCTGGCGATACCGCTGTCAGAAATACTAAATGGCGTTTACAAAACGCCGGGAATTGTTACCGTCGTTTGTCCCGGCGTTTAATAAACGCCGTAAAATATTCCCCACGTCCAAACATCGGCAAGCCTTTTCCAGGGTTTTGCAAAACGCCGGGAATAGTCCTGACATTTTTAAATTCACTCACCACAATTTGGCTAGTGTTTTTTTTTTTCAATTTTCTCCACTGTTAACCAACAATTTATATTCAAATACAAGATCTATGACATAAAAACATCTCAAATTCATTAACCACAATTTCTCAATTTACAAAATACGTTCGGAGATGTATCTAATATCCCGAGACAATCAAACATAAACCATATAATATAACTCCAAATCTCTGCAATATATCCACTCAAAAGTTTTTCAAAATCCATAACACATCAAGCCAAAAAAACATAATAGATAAACATAGAACACTACGTCAAGGAGCTACTAGTTGATACCGCGATCTTCAACGTGGATGAACCTGAAATCAAACAACACAACCAAATTTAGAGTACGCCACATGAAATCAAACAACACAACCAAATCTTCTTTTCCTCTTTTGGATTTGACTGAATTGAAAAGAAAACATGAAAAAGATACATCACGTATAAGGGTTACATAAGCTCAAGCCAAAGTCAATGAGAACCTGCAAGAAGATAAAAGTAGCGGAGTGCAGACTGATAATTAACTTGTGAATTGTGGCTTTGGGAGAGAGGGATGGGGCAACATCTCCACTGCTAAATAAAAACACAGCTAAATAAGCAGGATAAGAGTCTTAGGACAGTATGAAATAGGACCCACCAGCTGATTGGTACTACTCCGGATCAACATGTTTGATGTGGTCAAATCGCCATGAATTAGGCCACCATCATGTAGTTTTCCAATTGCCGCACCGATCTGCACTGCAATGTCATCCATTCGTTCTTCCACAACACCATTTATCAAAAGGTAAAATAAATGTCATACAATGGAACTACAATCTGGCAGCTTGTGCAAGAGTTAAATGAGATTCAAATGTTAATGGCAAGGCAAACAATCCCTAACAACAAACAAATAGAATCAAAACTGGAAAAGCAAATCTGCAAGATGCTTACAACAATTAAACAAATAAGTGAACACGTGGTCAGTTTTTCGACAACATACATTACTTTGGTGCAAATTATAACAACAAACATGTGCCCTTGCCTGAAACCTTTAATTTAGTACCCGTAGTCTGGCCAGGGAAAACATTTGGACAAGGCAAAATTGTTCAATACAATGGCTTCCTACGTAAAATGAAGAATAGCAGGGGGGTGATCCGAAAAAGCCCCTAAATTTCTTTAACAAGGACCATAAAGTATATCATCATTCAAGAAATAAACGGTGGCATCAGAGCGTACAACTATGAAATCAAAAAGATTACCCTTGCCTTATCAGCATTGAAAAGTTGATAGTAAGAGCCAATAAGTAACTCCCATGTTTTACAATCTTGTAAGCCTCAAAAGTCTGAATAAGTGAAGGAAATTTCTATCTTCTTTTTTATCAACTAAGACAATTAAGCTGAAAGAATTAATTTCAAAATTCCACTTAAACAAAGATTAATCAGTACATTCTACTAAATAATTATCTGGTTGTATCTTTACCTTTGTCTTCAGAATCCTACCAGAACTTCACACCAATGTTGAAATGTGTGGCCAGGCATCTTGGTCGGGTACCCAAGTCACATTTCTTTCCACGCCAAGCAGACCTTATAAAGACTCCATACATATGATGTTTTTTTTTTTTGTAGCCGAGGTATCTAGCCGGCTAAGAAAAAGAAAAAATCATATATATGGAGTCTTTATATATGATGTTAAAGACTAGATCGAGAGAAAATAATAAGAGTAGACACTACTCACTGATGCCAGGAGTTCCATACTAAAACCCATCCTATCAAATTAGATTCAGCAGCAAACAAGATCAAAAAGGAATTATCAAACGTACTTTGCTAATCTTAAAATATACAAGAGTAATGTTCAAACCGTAACAAATGAGAGCGAAAAAATCGTCAAAGACTTGCTTTTTAAATATACTGACCGCCAAAATAATCATTTATCATGACTTCTGAATCATTTGATTTTTCATTCTTGTTGCTGAATGGACCAATTTCTTCCAAGGTGTCATCAGTTAGACTTAATTGCACCTCCAGTCTTCTCAATGCTTGACTAACATCAAGCTCGGATGAACCAACCAACTCCCCCTTTCTTTCTATCGTGTCCAAATGCTCCATCCCGTTAGTCTTGACAAATGCATCAGAACTAACTTCTACAGACCCCGGACTCTGATAGGATTCATGTGGTTCACTAATCACGGTAGTAGAGCCAGTATGCTGAGCAGTATAGGAACTGGGACTGTGACTGAGTGTAGATGGGGATTCTGGTGACAGTGAAATGGTTCCAGAACTACGCCTAGCCTGCAATCACATCATCCAACCACAAAGCAGTAGTGAACAAGATATAAAACTCATTAAAGCAGCAGTGAACAAAACAGCAACAAAACAGCAGCAAACAGCAGCAGAGAGCGAGAGATAGAGAGAGACCGAGAGAGAGAGAGAGAGAGAGAGAGAGAGAGAGAGAGAGAGAGAGAGAGAGAGAGAGAGAGAGAGAGAAATACCTGAGTAAGGGGTAGCAGCAGATTGACAATGAGTATCAGCAGATCGTAAGGGGCATGAGCTCTAGCTAGGGCTTCATTTGAGGAGAACAAGGGGGAAGCAGGAAAGTTGGGGGGAAATTAGGGGGGGAAATAAAAGGGGGAGCGGGAAAGTTGGGGGAAATAAGGGGGAAGCGGAAACAAAGTTGGGGAAATAAGGTGGGGAAAATAAGGGGGTATTCAATCCTGGGTGTTTTTAAAAAACGCGGGGAAATAAATGTGGGGAAAGCTCTTATTTGTTGTAGTGTTGATTACAACTATATGTGCTTTCGAAGTCGGGACGCTGCATGATTTTGTATATCTTCGCCAAATTATTAAATTTCAGGTTGAGAGTAATGTACTTCCTATTTCAGACTTATGTTATTGTACTTTTTGATACCCAGCCGAGCCGTCTGTGGCCAAGCCGAGGATTCTATTATGGATAATGTAATAGTTTGTTTATCACTAGCACTTCGGGAGTATTTTTAATATTTTTTCGCACTTTCTTATAAATATCGCACTCTGATATTACGAAAATTCTTAAATTAATTTTATAAATTGAGGCCTTGATGGATTTAACCCCATCGGCCAATCGTGACCCATGTGTTTTTGGGATGGATCGTGACTTCAATTATAATTCTTTTTCTTCAAAATTCGTTTCCAAAATGTCATCAAAATATTATTTCTTACAAAAGTGATATCAACCACTAAATGTATGAGCTGTTGTAAAATAATAGTACCAACATCGCTTTCCCCTATTCATCGTGATTAAAGATAGGTGGTTTCTTATTTTTTTTTATATTCTTCATCTCGATTAATTAAATCTCCTCTTCTAGGTATTATTTCGAAACTCTGTATATGAGCATTTTCAAACAGGACTTATTGTTATTGATTTGATGATCCCTATAGGATGAGGTCAGCAAAAATTTATTATGGGAGAGAAATCGATAAAATAGCAGTAGCTATGGATATGATTCTCGATCAACAAGGACAAAATAGAATATGTGTTTATGTGACTATTGGTCAAGAAGCATCTTCTGTGGTTCCAGTAGTTACTACTTTCCAAGAAAAGGGAGCGACGGAATAAACTCTTGTAGTAGCGGAAACGGCGAATTTCCCAACTACATTACAATACCTCGCTCCTTATACAGGAGCAGCTCTGGCGGAATCTTTTATGTACTGTGAATAATACACTAACATCATTTATGATGATCCTTCCAAACAAGTACAGGTTTAAGAAGGATATAGACGTAATGAATTATGCGTACATATGTATCTGTAGAAGAATAGGGAAAGAGCAAGTGCAAATGTTCAAGGTGGGTGATTTGGAGGTTGTCTATTGAGTTTGGTTTGGAACAAAAGATTCTAATTTTTTTCTTTGTAGTTGTGTGTTATATCTATTTATGATTATGTTTACTGGCTTATTTAGTTGTGAAGATTTTAGATTCCTTGAATGAATATAGAAAGAATGCAACTCTAGGTAGGACTTCTTTATTTTCTAGTTTTATTGAGCAGATTGTCCATCATGCCATCAACTCCATTGGTGAATTTTGATTTAATCGTCATTTGAATGAAGGCACGCACTCAAGCTTACTAAGAATGCGGAGCAAAGAGCTTTATCTTCTCTTCATTTGCGTTTGGGCAATCACACAATGCCTTCTTGTTTTGAGTCTTCAACTGACCAAGATAATAAGTAAAGAGATAATTATTACCTCTACTCTTTGCTTTTCAACAACCAAAACTTTGTGTTGATGGTCGTGATTGGAGTTTCTCAATTTTAACAGTTATCTTTTCTCATCAGCAAAAGAAACTGCGAAACATAGGTGGAGGAAGAATAAGCCTCCCTAAGCAACATCGTAAAGGTGACCGAAAGGCTTCGACTTGTCGGGTGATTTTCAAAAAGTGAGTTGTCCATCCTAAGTAGTAGAATACGCAAATAACAATTTTGATCATTGTATTTTACTTTGTTTTATAAATCCCATTTGGGTTTTATTTTAATGTGGCAATCAAATTCTATATTGTGTGATTGTAGGAACCGGGGGCCCTGCTGTGCGCAGCGCACAACAAGGCGTGTTGTGCGCCAAAACGGCGTCGTTTTGGCGCACAAAACACTGCCCGAACAGTAAAAAATTGACCGAATAATTTTCGGTCAATGTTTTGTGCGCCAAAATGACGCCGTTTTGGCGCACAACAGGGCCCCCAATTCCGTGATTGTATAGTAATATGTATAATTATGTAAGAGCAACATCATTTTTGAAGTGTAATACTTTTTGCCATGTGTTATTCTCCAATTTGCATGTGACAAGTAACTTCATTGTTTGTTTAATTTCTTCTTCAATTGATATAGATTCTACAACCTTTGACGGTGATTGTGCTTTTTTTATGTGCATCTATTTCTTTTCCTTGGTTGGCTAGTAAAGTGATTACTAGTTTTCTTTGCCCATATGGATAATTTGGATAGTTGTCACTTTCACCAAAAAGCTCGCGTCTGTTTTATAGTTTAACAATTATATGTCAGCTTATTAGGGATTAAACAAAAGGGTCAAGTTGGTCCTTTGGGCAATGAGTATTAGTTAGTCTCATACAATAAATAGATCTAAGTGCTCGGCTCAATCCAAGTATATTAGACCCACACTTTTTTAGACAAATATTAGATCAACGTCTAAACTCTTGATTCCTGATTAAATTTTAACGATCTGAACCGTTCAATGTGTTTAAAACATGTTTTTAAGGGTACCCGCGAGAAATCAGCTCAAAATATTACCAAAAAGGGCTTGATCCAAACAGTGACTCGTAAAACAGTTACTGTCAGCATTTTGAACCACTATTTGGATCAAGTCCTTTCCGGTAATATTTTGAGCTAATTTCACGCGGGTACCCTTAAAAATATGTTTTAAACACATTGAACAGTTCGGATCATTAAAATTTAATTGGGAATCAAGAGTTTAAACGTTGGTCTAATATTGGTCTAAAAAAATATTGGTCTATAGGTTATGCAGGGTTGGGCTTCTTGGCCAATCCATAGGGTTATGAGTTGGATTGGGCTTGGGCTTCTTGGCCAATCCATAGGCCGGTGGCCCATCCCTTTACAAAGGGAGGGACATCCGGGCAATACTTACTCAGATCATAGCTAAACGTTGACTAAAATTAAAAAATTAGGCAGGGTAATCTTATTTTAATGGAGGGACAAAAAGTAATATTTAAATTTTGAAGACAAGTCTTAAAATATCTCTCAACGCTAAAACACAGAAAACCTGAAACAAGCACCATAGACTTTATAAATAACAAAACCTGTTTTTTTTTTTAATTTTAATTAAAGTGTTCCGACCAACTTATGACACATGAGTTAATTCTTGTTTAGATCTTATGACATCTAACTTTGATTGTCTAAGTTATTCAACGTAATGCTGTGAAACCAAAATGTGACACACAGGTTAAAACAAAACTGGATACTCTAGCAAAAGAGCCAAGAGAACTTGCTTCCATATTTCATCTCAACATCTGTAAAATTAAAGTGCTTTAAATAAATAATCTGTAGGGCAAGTGCTAACAGAGTTCTCATCAGAGAAGTTAGGAGACTAAACTCAGATGAAAGGAAGACGAAGATGAGACCTAAACACAGACAGAGGAACCACAAAACACTTCAGTTCCCGCTACGCCAAACATTTCTATACAAGCGAAGGTATCAATCTTAACAGATCTCAAGATATCTTTGCCCCTGAAAAGTCCATCTCTGGATGCTGCATGAACCGCCCAAAAAAATAAAATAAAAAAGTTTAGCTAAATTAACTTACTTCTTATTAGTAGGAAACACGGGAGAGGGAGAGGGAGAGGGAGAGGGAGAGGGAGATTGAGATTTATAAGCTCACCTCAGCCATGAATTTCTTAAGAAGGTCTTGTTTCTGCATTTCATCACTTGAGGGAAGGCCCATGGACTTCTGTCGCTGATCAAACTGGAGGGAAGCAAGTAAAGACCACAAAAATCAGATGTCAACAGAGGACCCCATTATCATAACAAACGAAAATAAGAAAAACCAGCAGAAGAAGAAAATTCAATAGTTGTAGCCATAGTAGCAGTTTCAAAATGAACTACTACTATTTTTACCCATCCATAATAATAGCCAAAATCAAGGCAACAGGATGAGGACTGCATCCTTAACCTACCATCATCTTTTCCACAGTCGAGCGCGTTTCTGGGTCCAGATCAGATAGCTTGCTATTTTCAGGTTCTACCTTCTGAGTATCAATTTCAGGATCACCTTTCACCAAGCACTTCCACCATTCCATTTGGTTCTGTTTGGTCAGAAGCACGGAGATGTACTTCTGATCCTCTGCATGAGATACGGGTGAATAAAAAACAGTACAACATCAATAACAATCTCGTCAAGAACAAGGGAAACTGGTGTAATTACTAACGGGAGTAATTACTTGGTTTGTTGCACTCAGAAAACCATAGAAATGGTCCCATATAATGTTTTTAAGCTACAAAATTTGTGCAAGTTAGCCTGTTTGCTAATTGTGTATGTGCTCACACATGCATATGTAGAGTCATGGTGCTTGTTGGTGTATTGTGTAAAACATACCTAAGCTCCAGAAGCTATCATCAACCTTGATGGGCTGAAACAGTTCACCCTACAAGTGAATGATGGTTAGAGATAGAAATAAACAGCCTGAACCCAACTCTGAATTTACAAACTTCAAAATGATGATGCTGCCAAACCCCATATCCATGAATGAACTGAAAAACATAACTTACATCAATTATAGGAGGCTGACCCTTGAGTCCAACTTTTACATGGTTCTTCTTCATCTCACATGTAATAAACCTTGATTTAGTTCCAGGAGGGACTGGAATATTGATTGTAACCTCTTGCAATGTTTGGACCCAAGAATACTTATCCAGATCGAGACCATTTCCTTTATTGGGAGCTGGCAAAACATTTTAAAAGACAAATTAGATACAAATCATATCACCACTTATGACTTCAGCACAAACGAAAAAACACAAGTTCTGATGAAATTATACACATAGAATAGACCTCCTTCAGTGGGAGTCCATTTGTGCGGTGACAAGTCTCCCTCGTCCTATTTATTGTAGTAAATAACTATCTCGGTTGGGCCTAGCCAAGTGGGCTATAAGGGCAATAAGCATCATCTCCGGTTGAATGGAGATGCAACAATTGCCACAGGAAACAGATTTCAGGCCGGAACATAACTTCTGGCATATGATAACCAGCTAGAAGCTGTCAGATGTACCATGAAATGGCAAAGGAGAGGGTTTAATGGGAGTGAAAAAAACTCTTTCGCCTGAGAAAATTCTAGAGAACAAGCAGCAATGGCTCCAGTATCTAGATTGAACTCAATATTAAACTAAAATGCAAGAACTGCCTTTAAACCTCTTTGTACAACCCTCATCCCATTTACTTCAGATAAAGAATATGTATTTGATGTACTCTCCAGCAGTAATTCCAATAACCAGATTTTACAGACAATGAATTACTAGTTAATATCAGTTTCATTCCATCTAAACCATATCATATTCAAACCCACCTTAAAACCTTTTTACGAACTGGGTCAAAAAATGTTAAATTTTCACTGTTTGTAGGTTTCTGTAGATTGTCACCTCAATTTCAACCTCTCATAAAAAGTTAATTCTCTTGCCAAGGCTCCAAACTTTCTCCAAGAGTACTTTCATTTAAGCTATGTCATACTGAGTGGTCAACCATGTCCATACAAACTACTACTCTATAGGTTAATGATGCATATGTTCACAGATCATCCGCTTAGATCAGTAACAGACTAAGCAACTCTGTCTCTAAAAGCTCTTCATACTGCAACTTTTGTCTTCTCTTTCTTTTCATCTAAATAGGTAAGATAACTAATGCAATTTGTTGGAGTAAGCCGATGAAACTAAAATGCTGCTTGCAATAGATAAACAAGTGGTTTAACCTTTGTGCACTTAAACCTCCCTGATCCAATGCTATAGTGGTAATGAAGTCCATACGGGGCGGTGGAATTAGTCCCCAGATATTAGTCGAGGTCGAGCTGCACGTACTTTGACACACTTGAGTTAAAAAGTTAAAGTCCACAAGGGCTAAACCAAAGGTGAGTATGATGGACTGTAGCAACAGCAGAATCGCACAAACTATAATCCAAGTCACAGAGCATTCCCCCAAACACTCTCTAGCAGCAAATAGAACAAAGCCAAATATTATGAACCGAAGGCAATACTATAAACCTGGACCCAACCCACATGCGATTCAAATTTCATCAACACTATTAACATATATTGACAGCAGAACAAAACAAAAGAGTAAATAAAGACTGCATCAAAATAGATACATACTGAAATCTTCATACGCAGACTTAGATACATAATGATGAGGCGAATTCCGAAAATCAAGAACAATAACCTCTCTTTCCTTCTGCAGTCTTCTCAGTCACCGCGGTCTCCTCTTTGCTCGTCGACGCTTGGGACTCCTCCTTGGCACGCTTCTCTGCCTTCGCCTTTTCCTCCTTTTCCTTCTCCTTAATCTTCCTCTCCTCCGCGTCCAACTTCTCCTTCAACCTACGAACCAGCGCATTGACGTCTCTGACCGCGGACTCACTCTTGAAGAGATCGGACTCGCGGGAGACGAAGTCGAAGACGGTTTCGAGAAAACCCAGAGGGTTCGAGGGATCGAGCAACGCGTTGAACGGCTTACCAGAAGACGATGGATTCGTGGGCTTCTGGTCATCTTCATATTCTGAGAGTATCGCCATTGGCTTTCACAGACAGAGATTGGAATTTGGAATTTGGAACGACGGATTTGAATTTCAAAAAGTCTAGGAAGTTTGTCTTCCTAGCATTACTCTCTGAATTTTTAGGGTTTTGGGACGAAAAGGGTGAGAAAGCAGTGAGAGTTCTAGAAGGCAGAATTACGTATGGGAATTTTGTTTAAAACCTGAACTAGAGAACTAAATCTCGACAAGGGGGTGTAGCTCATATGGTAGAGCGCTCGCTTCGCATGCGAGAGGCACGGGGTTCGATTCCCCGCACCTCCAATTACTTTAATTTATTTTGCACGTGGTTTTTTTAGTTTGTTTACCCTTCCTTTCAATGGGTTCTTAATTATAGTAAGTCAAATACTTTAAAAGTTTTCCAAATTTTAAAGAGGATACTAACTGTTTTAGAAGATTATCTTTTACAAGTTTAGCATAAATAATACAAATTTATCATAAATTCATAAATTTAGGAAATCGAAAAAACGTACCGACGGTAAAATCGATTACCGAAACAAATAACTCATGACCAGGGAGTGAAACCGGTCCGGTGTGGTTTGGTTTTGCTGAAAAACTAGAACCAGACCGGTAATTTCAGTTTGAAATTTTTGTAAACCGAAACCGAACCGAACTATTTCGATTTGGTTCGGTTTGATTTCGGTCCGGTTTCGATTTGGTTGGACTTGGATTCAAAATTAAAAAAACTTCTAAAAAACTAAGACCCAGATTGATTTTTATTTTAAAACAAATTTTTAATTTGATTATGTTTAAATCCAAGTTAAAAAAAAAAGTTAAAACTCAGCAACGTAAAAATAAAAAATTCTAAATAATGCCAAATTGTAGTAAAATTAAAGATCCATACAAAATCAAAGTCAACAGAAAATTAGTTTGAGACAAAAAAATCACGTATAAACCTAGATTTTTTATGTTTTATGATTTAGTATAGGAACCAGTTCGGTTCGGTTTAGTTTGATTCCTAGGTGACTAAAATTGAAAACCGAACCGAAATTTTTTAAAAATATCAAATCGGACCGAACCGAACCGATTAAATTGAAAAATCGAATCAAATCACTGATTCGGTTTAATTCAATTTTTCGTTTTAAACTTTCACCCCAACTCATGACCAGTACTATCAAAACTCATGGGAGTTACATTTCATTTTTACTACGAAATTTCCTATTGCGTATTGTCAACATTGGATATGCCAATCTACCGGTCGTTTCATAGCCTACCACCTATATAGGTGACCCGCCCGTCCTACAGTCACAATTTAAATCAACAATACAGGATTGTATTAATTTTTGGTTGTTTATTGATTTATCTCGAAAAAAAATTTTAAAAATACAAAATTATGTTTAAAAATTTTAAAAATTAAAAAAATGGAAAAAAACCAAAGCAGGGTTTGTTTTTACCCATTTTTCGTCTTTAGTGCAATTTTTTTAATTTTTTGACATAATTCTATATTTTTTTAGATTACTTTTGTCATCGAGACGAACTAATAAATTTCAAAAAATTGATAAAAACATAACAAATGCAAAAAACATTTTAATTAAATAAAAGACAAAAAATAAACAAATTAGTTAATTTAGGCTAAATAGACCCAATTATTACACCACCACCTGAAAAAATTTAAATATTTATAAATGTTAAATAAACATAACTTGTAAAAAGTAAAGAAATAAACAAATTATATAAATCAAAAGTATTATATATTAAAAATTATGAAAATCGACTTTTTAGACCATTTATATTTTCGTTGTCTTTTTATTTTCTCTTCACATCTTCCTTTCCTTGTTATCAGTATTAATATTATTGTTTTTGTTATCAGTATTTATACATGATCGATCATTCGAAAGATAAACAATTCTGTGCAGAGATGCAAAATACAATGTTGGAGCGAAGTTGACAACTGTTTGTATAGGTGACTTGCACTGATTTCTTAAAGGATTGATTTTTGGGTTTCACAACATGTGTTGTTTAGTTTGAAATGGGGGGCTGTAGTGAGCCCCCTCACTATATATGTGTAGTGAGCAGATCCGGTCGTCTATTTCGGCAATGAACGGTTCAGATTCAAATTAATATTTATTTGTAAAAATAATTAATAAATACTGATTTGAATCTGAACCGTCCGTTGCCGAAATGAACGGCCGAATATGTAGTGAGGGGCTCACTACACGTATGTAGTGAGGGGCTCACTACAGGGCAATGAAGAAATTAATGTTGGAATTGTTGAAAATTCAAAGGGTCTTGAGGGTGTGAATGAAATGGATATCAGAGGATCTCTCAGCAATCGAAAGGTTTTTTCCTACCCAGTCAATAGTCACCATTTAATGCTCCATAATCTTCCTCACGACTCGTTCATGGCTAGCAACCCAAAGGCCTTTTGGTTTTAGCATTCCAAAGGCCTTTTGGTTTCAGCATTCCAATGGTCTTTCTTTGGTCTTCATATACCAATCACGTTTTGGTTTTGTGGGACTACAAAATCACATGAAATTCTATCTACAATTTCGAGTTTGTTCTTCAAGTGAGAGTGAGCCAGGCATAAGAAAGTTTGACAGGTCAACGAGATTAGGTATTACTTTGTTTGTGTTTGTGGAGCTATTCTGCCTTAGGAGACGACGCTGAAGTTATCCTCAAACACCCACGGTGAGTCGGCGATTTAGTTTTAAGGGAACTGTGTTAAACACATAACTTAATAGTATGTTTTCTACATGAAAATTGAACTTGAACAGACAAGAGGTTTAGTGAATCATCATCCAAATCATTCGACCAATAACAATCTTTCATAAATGAGTATCTAAGCATTGAGCCACAAAATCAAGAATCAATTTTTTTGCAAAACAGAAAGTCAGGAATGACTGTCGAACATTCACTGGCTTGTAAGACTACTCCGATTGATCGCCTGGAACAGGCAAACCAGTTGACCACAATGCAAAGATAGGTGCAGTTATGATCAAGGCTAAATGGCATAAAGTTTGTATAGCTAGGCACATTATACATGAATAATGATAACATGATCTATCTCAATATAAATATGCTCTAAAATATATATCTATAATGCGTAAAAAGAATAGATTATAGATGCGGATGCAAGTGTATTTTTCAAAACTTTAATTATAATTCTTTTTCTTCAAAATTTATTTCTAAAATGGATCATCAAAATATTATTTCTGGCAAAAGTGACGTCAACCACTAAATGTATGAGCTGCTGTAAAACAATAGTATCAACATCTCTTTCTCCTATTTAGGGTTGTTTGGGAGCCTCTTTTTTAGTTTTTTATTTTTTATTTTTTGGATTTTTAATTATTTAGATTATGGTCAGAATGAGTTTTCAATTTGAGAGAAGTGTTTGGAAGAAATGTGCAAAATATATTTTATAGAAGTAGTAGTGTTTAGAAGAAGAATGATCAAAATGAGTTATTGATTATTTTTTACTAATTTACCCTTGGTCAAAATGAAGACTTGCAATTTATTTATAATTATAATTTATTTAAAATCGTAATTAGAGAATATTTTGTAAAAGAGACCCATCCATTTTTAGAAAAAAAGTTATTTAATCTTCCTATTTTTTTAAAACAAGTTACAATTCTCCTGTACTTAATAAGAATTATGAAAAATGAAAGTAATAGAGGAAAAATGTAAAGACCCTAAATTTTTAAATGAAAAAAAAAAAAAATAATAATAATAATTAAATTTTGAGGTATGAAATCATTTATTGAATTATTTAGTTTGCGCGTTTTTGATTTTAGCCATACATTATATTCATGGGTTTATGCATGTGTGTATTTGGATTCAACCCATTGGACTAAATCTTAACCCAAGCCCAATTTGGTTTGACCCGGCCCATGACCCAAATCCTTTTTGACTTGACCCAAAACCCTTTGGATCAGCCATTACCATGGAACACATCTACACTTGATAATTTTCCTTAATCATCACCCCCTTCCCCAAAAACCATACGTATGCTTCCATTTTTTTTTTCCCAACCAAACCACCTTGTATCCTTGTTTTATCACAAATATCCCTTCCAAATCTCATCATGGCTGAGCAATACTATAACTTCACTCCATCAAAAAATCTGCAATAAGTTTCCCCTCACCAATAGCAATCCATGCAAGACCATCTCCCACACTCAAGCCCTCCTCTACACTCAACCTCTCTCTTTTTGTACTCTATCCTCCTCACAATGCTAGCTACGAATTTGAGAGTTCAGAGAGTGGGGAGAGTTGCCATGGCTGTGGTGTAGAAGTGAGAAGAAAGAAAGAAAGAAAATAACAGTAGAGGGAGAGAGAAGAGAGAGAACTTGTTTTGAACTTCAATCATCCAAATCCAAGCTAAAACCTTCGAATTCAAGCTTAGTTTCTTCAATACTAAGGTGAATGAATCTATCCTAACCTTTAATTTATGCCATTGATCGATGTTGAGCTCCACGGAGCTCGGAGAAAACAAAACCCAGTAGTGTATTTTCGTATATGATGATGTTGACACCGGTGTCAAAGTTTTGATACACCGGTGCCTTGGTTTTCTGTAGTTTACATTGTTCTGTGTTTTCATGGTTACACCGGTGTCAAAGTTTTGTTACACCGGTGCCTTGGTTCTCTGTATTTTACAGTCTTGTAGTTTCATACTTACACCGGTGCCTCTAAAACCTTACACCGGTGCCTTGACAACTCTGTATCTCAGTAGTACACTACAGAATAGACCTTACACCGGTGCCTCTGAAACCTTACACCGGTGCCTCTGTTATGGAAATTTGACACTTAGTTTCTGACTTAAGGCTTGTTAAGGCATGGCATGTGTTATGAAAATATACTTATTTTCTATAAATAAATTTAAGTAAATACATTATTCTAGATTTCTTTACTTTAATTTTATTTAATGAAAATAAGGAAATACCCCCCATTTGGAAACAATGGCATTTACAGAAAATTGAAATTCGATTCGAATCAAAATGTCGCCCTCCCTATTTTAGTACAAAATCGAAAAATCACCCGTTTTCTTCCTATAATTTGGCCCGAAACTCACCCTAAACTTATGCGTTTGAGACGTATGAATATACCATTGTGCTTAGAAAAAATCAAGGAATCATTTCCGGGACTTTTTATCCCCTAATTCGAAACTTGAAAAATTCAACTTTTTCTATACTTAGAAAAATTTCCAGACTATGAAAATTTTCAGAAAATAAGAAAACGCTCTCAACTTTTACTTAATGATCACCCAACCGTAACTAACCTTAGATTATCTTTTTGAACCTTAAGTACTATCAATTATTGTAAGATGACACCCTATTCGATGATCATTAAGTTAGCATTTTCTACGAAATTGTGATCATGATATTCCAGCTATATGATAGATTTTCGCGTTGATGTATTATCTTATTTCCTTGCTAAAAACTTGCATCTCCAACACATTATCATGTTATCATGAGTCTAGTCGTTTAAACGAAACATGGAGTCAATGAGCAACGTTTGAGGTTAGTGGAAACGACACTCGAGGTTTTGACACGAGTCATAAGGTCACGAGCTTTGTAACGAAAATCGAGAATTTGATAAACTCTTATGTTTGGTGACTCGAGATTTGACTTACTCCTTGGGGAGACGTGTTAGGATGTCTTTAGCCGAGATATGGATTTTAGCCGAACTACGTCTGTTACCACCGGGCTGTGTCTTGGAGCCGAGTCGGTCACGTCTCATGTATTTAGCCAAGTTATGTCGTGAGCCGGTTATGTTCGTAAGCCGTGTCGTGTCTTTTCAAAAATAAAAATATAGTTGAAGGGGAGGAGTTAGATATTTTCCGAGTCAAGGCACGACACATGGGAGACATAATGCTGGGAGCATAACGGTTGGGAGCATGAGATACGGGAGCCGATGTTTGGGTACACTAGCGCCGGATACGAGGTCAGCGTAGGGGTCGGGACCATATTGGTCGGGAACATCACAACACCACTTTGGAAAATGAGATTTTAATGACGGGCAATGCTTGTGTCAACCCGAACTTTGTATTTGAAAGAAATTTTGGACACTTGTGAACAACGACGGACACTTATGGATTTAAGTCGGTTGCGTGTGTCAGAAAACTTAGAAACAAGTCATAGGGTTTGACTTAAGGTTATTGTCGGCATTACATTCACTGATTGTACTTACTTGTTTTATGCTTCCGCTATTGTCTAATCTGATTATGTAAACTCTGATTATTTTGTTCCGTTCATAATACTTGATTAACTGCTCATACTATCTTCATGATCATGCATCATTTGATCCATTGCATAGATTTGAGATTTAGGGTAGTTTTATTTGCTGAGCGTTAATCGCTCATCTGGTGCAACTTCTCTGCCCCTGGCCTTTCATGCCAGGTGTCGAAGATGAAGTCGCTGAGCCCGTTTATCCAGATACCAACGACGGTGCTTTCGAGGAGGATGTTGTAGCCCCGTGGTTCACCTAGATATATTTTGAGCTCTTAATTTCAAATTTTAATGTAATTTCTTTAAATTCGAATGTTGTAATCAAACTTTATTTTGACTAAGTAATAGAAATGTGGTTGACTTTTGATAAATTGTTTTAAATTAACGTCTCCGGAATCCGGGGCGTTACAAAAAATTAAAAAGGTGATCAAAAAATACAATTATAAATATTACACAATTTAAAAACAATCCAAAAAATACAATTATAAATATTACATAGTTTAAAAACATACATAAAAATATAATACATATTAAAAATATTACACAATACTGAAAACAATGAACAAAACATCCAAATTGAATAAATCACATTGAATATCAATAATTATCTAGTTCTTTAAAGATAGTGTGCTCAAGTATGAAGAGTGAAGAAAAGGTAGACGGATAGTCTAGTGTTTCATAGGAGATTATTAAAAGAGTCGCCTAATCCGGAGACACGTAATTAATAAAGGACGCAACAAAAATAAAATTATTTACAAATATCAAAGCATTCGGAAAGAAAATTTAAATTTGCACAGGGAGAGGATGAAAAGCACTAGAAGACAACCATTCGGGATGTGAAAATAAACGCAAGGACAATGATAGTATAGGGAGAGTGTTTGCACTTTTTGGAGAAATGAAAATTGAGAGAATCCAAAAAGCAACCAAATACCTCTTTTTCACTTTTTGCTCCCAATGTAGAAAATGGGGAACTCATTTTCCAGAATGAGTTATGGTAATGTGGTGGCCAAAAAACCAAAAAACCAAAAATGAGAACGTAAAACCATGAAAAATAGGCTCCCAACACAGGCTCTCATGATTGTGATATTTAGATAGGTGGTTTCTTGCTTCTTTTGTTTTTTTGTATCATGCCATTAGTACTCCTTGATTGGCAGACTTTTGATTTAATCTCATTTGAATGAAGGCACAAACTCAAGCTTAATTAGAATGCGAAGCAAAAGACCTTATTTTCTCTTCATTTGCTCGTGGGCAATGGATGACACGATGCCTTCCTAACTGACCAACATAATAAGTAAAAGAGAAAATTATTGCCTCCACTCTTTACTTTTTGATAAAAATATAATTTTCCAACATCCAAAACTTTGTGTTAATAGTCAAAATTTTGCCATGTGTTATTCTCCAGTTTGCGTATGACAAGTAACTTCATTGTTTGTTTAATTTCTTCTTCCATTGATATGCTACTTGCGTACGTGTAGCTATCACTTCCGGTGGTAAGGAGTTTTGCATTGTAAAGAATCCTTATAGGCTAAACTGCTTTAGGGGATACAAGTAAGTAGTCTGAAATTAATGTGTAATTCTTCTACGACTAAAAAAGTGTGAGGTCATTTCTTAATAGGCTGATTGATATTAAGTTGATCCAATAATCCTTATTTCTGGATTCAAACTTTGAAAACTATTTGTGCCTAAGCGACATTTTTAATTAGTTCATGTTTCTTAATTTCTTAGTCTTTTGTTAATCCATACTTTTAATTTAAAATCCCATTTGGTACTGGTCCTACGTACATTCTTTGAAATTCTATTTTGATTGTTGATCTTAATTCTTTTTGGACGTGTTGCAATATCTGATGGACACATTAGAAACCTTTGTATTAATAACAAATTTAAGAACACCCCCGAAGAAGGAAAGTGATATCCACACTTAAACGCGCGTACAAGCTACTGTAAAATAGTAGTCTTAAACTCTGATTAGTATATTTATTTTTTAGTTGTCTTGGCATTGAGATTTTGGACGACAATAAGAAGAATATTATCGTTTCCCACAAGGACTCTTCTTGCCGATAAAATTACAATCGGATCAATTTGGTCTTTTTAGGCATGGGTATTCTTTATAAGTCTCATACGTACAACAAATAAATCCAAAAGCTCGACTCAATCCAACCATACAGAACCCAATGTATATACTCAGTCCAAAATCCCTGAAAAACGAATTGGATTGGGCTTCCTGGCCAGTCCATGGAAGAGGCAAAAAAAAAAAAAAAATTTAAATTATCATTAAAATGAAATCTTGCTGTTGAAAGAGAATATTTATTACCCTCACTACAATTTTTATTCCTCTCTAAAGTTATTTATTCTTTCTTCAACGATAATATATATGCACTTGCTCCATTAACTTACTTACATAACTAAACCAAAAACCTAAATGATTTGCACCATAGACAACCCGACATGTTTTCGTGGTGTTTTAATTTTATATTTATAATATTATTATTATTAATTAAGATGCTGCCATGACATTAATGTTTCATTATCGTCTTTTTATAATTAATAATTAAGATGTTGATAATCCAAAGATCTTGAGAACGGACCACGGATTCCAGTGGTAGAGGTAATAGTTTGGTAATTAATTAATATGAAATCTAGGAATTTGATGGATATTACAGCTATTAGCAATTAAAATATACTTACATTTGGGATTATATGAATGCTAAGAAGAAGAGCAATGCAACGGTAGACTTTTCCTAAAAAGAACCTCGTACCCAAAAAACTTAGAAAAAATTGTGAGGTTTTTGGGACAAATTTACTTATGTTTGCAAGTGGTAGAGAGTGCAAAATTGTTGATTCTCTCCACAATCCAAACTGCATTGTTAAAATGCGTCGTGCGAAAGTGATAATCTAATCATTAAAAATCCAAAATTTATGTGTTGATAATCACCTTCCGAACGCAACAGTGTATCGAGCCAAAAAATTCACTTTTTCTCGTCATTTTCCTTCAACCCACAAAAAGACATACCACAGTAAAAGGTTCGTTTTCTTGTTGATTTGAGTGTCAGCCAACAATATTTGAATGCCACAAAAGAGGGCCCATGGATTAGAAGTTGTTCGGAGCACATAAATAAATAATGAGACTGCACTGGTTTTTCTCTCTCTCTTTCCCCGAGGACACATATTTCTCCCACCAGAATTAGATGGGCCAGTGGTCAGGAGAGGAACTATATGACAACCGGAGATTTATTAGGTTCTTCTAAAAATTTAAAAAAAAAAAAATTAAGACCTATGTTAAATTTTACAAAAAATTAGTTAAACAGATAAATTTGGGCCGATTTGTCCTATTAAGAACATGTTAATGCTGAGCAAAAAAATAAAAAAGAACAATGTTAATTTAATTTATGAGTCAAGATCTATTGTTTGAAAAGTTTTAATGCCTGAAGTCTTTTTATAGACAGATTTGCCCTTGAATGCAAAGAAATAATTTTATTTGATAAAATTATTATTTCAAAAACTAACAAAATAACGTTGTTTGTTAAGGTATCTGTTAAAAGCGACAGATGATGTTAATTGATAAACACTAACATGTAACTTCATCTAATAAAATTATCGTTTCAAAATTAAAAGATAAAATTATTTCTTTAATAGGCAAGTCAAGTAACATTATATGTTAGTTTGATATATCAATTGCTGAAATTACAAAACCTAACAGATAACTTTATTTATTAAAATCATCACTTTTGTATCTAACGTACAGATAACGTTATCGCGTATTTAGTAGAAGGGTATTTTTAAAATTTATGTGCCAAAAAAAATTTCCGCCCGTAATTTAGTTTAAGATGGACTTATTGTGTTAAAAATCCGTTGTTATGGACTTTTTAACCGAATCTCTCTAGATTTAAAAATTATAAAAGACAATTACATTTCAACCCCTCAAAATTACATTTAGCCTCATTTTTTCCAAAAAAAAAAGAGAAAAAATCTCAACTCCAAACGTGAAATTAATCTTGATTTCGCGCCAGCCAGTGGCTTGAAGGTGGTTTTGTGATCTATGGCCCCCTTGCCCACTGATAACTTCCACAAGTTTCTTTGATCGATAATTTATTGTAAATTATTGTAGAATACAATGGGTTGTTGCTGGTTTGAGGTTCTTCGTACTAGTAAACTAAAGGGTTGGAATCTTTTGTGGTTCTGACGGTTAACTCGAAGTGTGTGGAACTCACCTTAGGTATTTGAATTTTTTTTAACTGTTCAAACTAGTAAAGTATTTATAAAAAAAATTAGATTGATCAGATGCATGATTGAGGATTCGAGAAAGTCGTAATACAGTTTATTGTAGTGCAGTCAAAGTGACGTAGTTTTATTCAGTTTGTTCACGAAAATTAAAATAATGTAGTTTCGAGAATAAAACGAATAAAACTACGTCATTTTTCCTATACTACAAGAATCTATACTGCAGCTCTTTCAAATCCTATGATTGAATAATACTTATCTTGGAAATGTGAGTGTATTAGACTGTTAAATTTCTTTATTTTTAGAAAAGAATACGCAAGGATATATTAAATGAACGATTAAAATAGCCAAAATAGTAGAATGTGAGTGTGTTTGGTCTAAACAAAGAGCTAAAGACGATCCGGTTCATGAACAAAATATCAACACGTCATTTGGATAGTTTTGGACTTCAAATGAAGGGATGGCAACATAAACTTAACAAGAGTGGTTTACATTTGGGGTTAGTGTTAAACTTAAACTTAAGGAAGAGATAAAATATATGTATTATTGAATAATTAACATGAAGTTCTTTCGTTGACACCCATACCAAACAAAGCTTAATAATTTTTTTTGATACACCAAGGTACCCTATTGGCTTTGAGTATGCCCAACTTATGGCTAACTAGTTCTCGAAGCTCTGAAGGTGATGGCCGGATATAACCCCCAACGGCCCCAAGTGAGAGAGCTTAATAGTTGGATATGCCCTTGCTTTCAAGCATCAATATTTTGGTTGTTTATGATTACGCTATCTCGGGTGATAGTCTAATGGTAAACAACTTATTTTTTCAGGATTTGGATAACCTTGAATCGTTGTTCTCACTTTCATTTTTTCGCATGTTTTTTTTATCCGATGAATTTATGTCAAGGTTGTGTTTGTGTGTGTGTGTGTGAGAGAGAGCGAGAGAGAGAGAGAGAGAGAGAGAGAGAGAGAGAGAGAGAGAGAGAGATTGATTGGTTGAAGATGAAGGATTTAGGCAGCTTGCAGAGACTTGAATGGAGCCATGAAAAGCACCCCCTTAAGACAAGGGAATACTTAACATGCATGGCTTAGCTTCTGTTACAATAGTTTGCTTTTTTAACTGTTCACAGCTCGGTTTGAGAAACAAGGTTAGATTGAGAGAATGAATGAATCTAAATAATCAGACACCTAAAAATAAAAATATAATTCCCAAAAACAAAACAAAACAAAAAAAAAAGATGGAAAAAAGAGCCACCACAGATCAGATAATAATGTAGTTCTGAGCAGCCACCACCCTCTTTTTATTTTTGCCCTCTTTCTTAATTGTGTGCTCTTTACTTAGCCAGTTCCCATTGTACCTATTCCACTGCCTGCAAGCAAACTGTTTCCATAATATCAGTTTAAAATTATACATTACAATTTGTCTCTCAAATGATACATACATACATAGATATATATATATATATATAGAGAGAGAGAGAGAGAGTGAGAGAGAACATGATGATACCACGATGTGATTAAAAATTTTCAATGCAATTTAAAAAAATGATTTAAGGACGGGACCATTAGTTGGCCAAAAGAATCCAAAAAAAAAAAAAAGTAATCTTTGACACCCTGTACCCTTGTATTAAGGTTTTTCTACAAACAAAAAAAAAAAATAGTAACTCAGAAAGCTTAAAAGCTGACATTCCTGAAAATCAAGGCCCACTTATGTCCTTTTGACCATGTGGGTCTGTGTAACCCCAACTGGCACTGTGCCAACCAGATCTAAATCACACTCTAAATTGGTTAATTAATAAAATTATTTGATAATGTGCTGACCTAACCTTGTAAGAAACAATTTTAGAAAGTTCAATAGAGATGCTCTTGGGAAATAGGAAATTAAGTAACCTGCAGTAGGAGCCATGGGTGTGGGCTTTGAGATGATGGTGGGGAGTGTAGGCACTGGGACTGCAGCTGTTGGGGAGTAAATGTGAGCAGGGAGGCCCATGGTCTGTGATTGGTGGAAGTGATAGAGAGGGTACATGGGCATCAATGCATTCCCACCACCCACCATGGCTTGACCTGGATACACCTGAGAGTATTGCCCGTTCATGTAAGATCCACCGTTGTTGTAGCTCAATTTCTGTCCTCCCCGCAACACCCAGCACTAAAATTTAGCTTAAAAATCTTATTTTAAAAAAAGAAAAGAAAGAAGAAGGTTAGGAAGCATATCCTCTCCCCTTGTACGTCATGTTTGTAACGTTGTGAGCCGATCTGGGCTATTTATTTTTATAATTGAAAGTGTTCAAATGAGCGTAAATTTACAAACTTATTGCTCCTTAATGGCACAAATGTAAATCCCAATGTTCAAACGACCCATTCTTGGTGTGAATGATCGTTGAATTCTAAGGAATAAACGATTTTGATCATTAAAATGAATCCCACAAAAGCTGAGAAGAGTCAAAATTGGACGGTCGGATCACATTTACAGGGCATAAGTTGATAAAAACTAAAGGGGCATATGTTCCCTACTTACTTGATTGTAACTCATATCTGCAGTAATGTAGGTCGGAGTGTACCTGTGGAGAAGAAGGAAAAAAATCATATAAGACGCGCCCAATGTTGATCAAATACACTACTCCCGGAAATCAAGAAATTAGGGACATACCCGTAGAAAGGAACAGCTTGATGGTGCTGATGACGATACGGCGTCGGTGGGGTCCCCGCCGGGTAATACCACTGCACGTGACTCGCAGGTGCCGGTGACACAGATCTCGCTACAACGTTGGATCCTACATGAATTTTGTCAATTTCAAATGTCATTACTTCGGCAACGTTGGTTAATTTTTTTGGGTCCTTAAATCGTTTTTTTGATTGGCATTTAATTTTAGATTCGGGGAAATATTTGACTAGAAATTGGAAATCTGAATATATGCTTTATTATTTTTTGTGATCTTTTTCCCTTTTTAGTCATTTAATTTCTAATATCATATATTATTTGATATCACTGTTTTTTTCCGCCCCGTTAAAAGGGAAAATAATCACTTTTTGGACATTTACGATGGGCCTTATGTGGTAATACTGTAAACTAATGGATGAGTGTGTAATACTTCATACCTTGTGGAGGAAGCTGCTGCTGCTGCTGCTGCTGGGGGGGCGGCGGCATGGTTGGCGATGATCTCGGGCGTCGAGCTCCGAGAGAAGCCAGATTGCAGTTGGCTCGGCGGCCGTTAATGATCGGCGTGGCGTCCTCGCAAGCCTTCTTAGCCGCCTCCGAATCCTTAAACGTAACCTAAAAAACACAACAATCAAGTAAAACACGGCGCATATTAGCAATCGAACGATCCCCGCGACGCTGGTCCAAAGAAGGGTGGTACTGCTTACGAATCCGTAGCCCTTGGATCTTCCGGTGACCTTGTCAGAGATGATGACGGCCTCCAAGATCTCGCCGTACTTCTCGAAGTGGTCCCTCATGGCCTCCTTCGGAGTTTCCCATGCCAATCCTCCAACGAACACCTTGGTCAACGTTGTATCGCCAAACTGGCCCACATTGTTGCTCATAGTCATGTTGCCCCAGTTGAAGAGCTTACCAAACTGCTAATATTAATATGAATCAGTTCTCAGATATAGAGAGAGAGAGAGAGAGAGAGGGAGGGGGGGTGGTTTGGAGGGAGAGGGGGAGAAGGAGAGGAGTGAATATAAGGGGGGGGAGTGACAGGGTGGACATGGGTATATGTTATGGTAATACGTATATATGAATTTGTATGTATGTAGTGTAAGTATTATAATAATATAATAATGGGAAAAAACAGAGGGACAGAAGGGCAGACAGATAGACTCTGTGTTGAAGCCATCAACTTGTTCTCCTTTTATTCACCATCTCTCTAGCACATATTCATCATCATCTCTACCACATACGGTTTTAAATAGCAGTACTGGAATACGTATAGAAAGTTAAAAGACCTCGGTTATTTCTGATCGCAGTCTTCACTCTTGCGAAATTCAATAGATTGGTGTAGTTGGGTAAATATTTATACCTGAAGAAAAGTTAAAGACCTCGGTTAGGTTAGCGTTTTGATTTGTTCGATATTCTAATTCTTGTAAAATAATAAACTGTTAAAAAACTTCTGCCTTTAGGCGGTGGGACACTCTAATAATTAATTTAATTCTTAATCATGAGAAATAACTCCATTTAAGAGCATTTCCAATAAAAATGTCAAATTTTAAGGTGTTAAATTTTTTTATGGTCTATGTGGCAATTTAACATATTTAAATTTTTATCAAAAAAATGATAAATTGAGACATTTAAGGTAAAAAATATTTAAAATTTAGAAATTTAAGATATAAAAAAATATTTGACATCAAATAGTCTTTTTAATTACAATACTTTTGAGATTTTTGTTGGAATTAGTTTTGATGTCATTTTTTAAAGATTCTATTGCCACATTGAATTTGACATCTTTGTTAAAGATGTTCTAATGTTTATAAAATTATGTAATAATAATTGTCAATGTACCTCTCACTTAGGTGGTTTATATTTATTTACAGAGATTATCTCTCAATAATTTAAATTGTAATTCAGTTCTTAATTTTTTAGTAGAAACAGATTAGAAGTACTTACTAATTAGTCAATAAGATAATCTTCTTCTCTTAGAATTAGAGTTTCTTTCAACTCCTAACATGTCGTTAGAAGTCAATTTGGCTTATGATTTCTCAATATTCTTGACGAGGGTAAAATGTAATTGAGAAAATACATTTAGACTCCCCGAGTAAATTCGAAGTTCGGCCGAGACCGAATAACACATCCAGGAGTATGTGCCGATCACGTGAGAGATCGGCCGACACGAGGAGTGCCGGCCATACGCAAATCGTGGTAACAGAACCATTCGTAATGCAACGCCGACCTGAGAAAGGCGGATCCATGATTTGCCGAACTGACAAGGTCGGTTCGGATTACGGGCAGCCCGAGAAAGGCGACCAGTAACCGCTTTTCCGAAAAGGATACAGAATCCCGGATAAGACGGGATAAGACGGCACTCTGTCGAGATTCTGTCAGTGAAGGTATGGACGTGAAATCCATGGCCAATCAGAAGACACTTCGGTCAGAGAAGGTTCTAAGAGAATTAGGGCACAAGAAGGCCCTAAGAGAATTGAGGCCCAAGAAAGCCCAAAGGGAACTAGGGCATAAGGTGAAATCTATAAATACAGCTCGGGAAGAAGAAAGAGAGGTACGCCTAAATACCCTAAGTTTCGCCTGCTGATAGAGAATATTAGCTTGCGTTATCACTTCCCTGTGAGATTTTGCCTGACTTAATCATCGGAGTGTCTTCCTGCCACAGCGGCAGAGGGCTCTTTGACAGATTATTCTTTTGCAGATCACAGGTCCACATATTGAGAAGAACACTGTTTCGGCTGGATAGTGAACTCTAACTTTCCGTCCTGATTTCCTAAATCAACCCCCTTACAATTGGCGTCGTCCGTGGGAAAGTTAAAGATTCATGGCTGAAACACCCAGAAAAGATCAGGGGAGGGAACGTGATAACAGAAAAAGATCAAGATCCCCCCCTCCGATTCCACACAAATCAAAGGGTCCTAGGAGAGAGATTCCTACGGTTCCTCCCCCGAAGATGGTAGGGGAACAGCTTGGAGAACAAGCGATACCTCCTACCGTTCCGTTGTCTGCCAACACATCGGGAGTTCCAGCGTTACCTACGCCATTGCCTCTGGAGCAACGTACAGATCGTCCGCGAGAAGCGGAACAATCAAGAAACAGGGACAGATCCCTAACTCGATCCCGGAACGAGGGAGGGAGAGAATCCCGAACTCATGAAGGGTCTCGACGATACGAAGAATACAATAACGCCGATCGGATCCGAAAGAGGGATCAAGAAATAGACGATATGAGGCGTTACATACGACGCATGGAGAGGAAAAACCGAACTCTCCGCAAACACAAAGATCCGGTCCACCAGTCAGTGTCTGGACATGACGAGCGCTCCGAAACTGGGCCGTCTCGGCAGGATAGCCGACACGAACCTAGCAGAAGACCCCGAGGAGGGGAAAGGCAGATGGGGGCATCGTCTAAGCTAGGCGGACCACCCCAGGCACAGCCGATTCCTGACATGAGGGAATGGCTGAATCAGCGGGCAGAATCAGCCCCAGACGTCCAGCCGAAGCTCCCATGTCGGCCATTGCCACCGGTGGGTCCGGTAACCGATATGAGGGCGTGGTTGAATCAACAGTTGGGACTCAACCGACCGGAGGACGACGAAAATCACAAGGAACTACAACAGCTGGCAGTCTCACCGTTGTCAGTTCAGATTGAGACGAAGGACTTACCCAGAAAGTTTGTCCCTCTGAAATTTACAATCTATAATGGACGAACGGATCCGATGACTCACATCAAAGGATTCGTGAACTCCATGATGATCTATGTGGGCCAAGACAGCCTTTACTGCAAGGTATTTTCATTGAGCTTGGGAGAGATATCCCTGAATTGGTTTCAGGCTCTGCCGCCGAGATCAATCACAAGCTGGAGGCAACTGGCAGATCAGTTCCTCAAGAGATTTGTGGCTAACCGAGCACAGAAAAAGTACGTGAACACGCTTCTGGCCTTGAGAAAAGGACCAGAAGAGGATCTCAGACAGTACGCCAGCAAGTACTGGGCCACCTACAATGAGATCGGGGACTGCACAGAGGCCTACGCCGTAGAGTCCTTCAGGCTGGGATTGTCATACCGAGATCGGCTCAGAGAGTCTCTCACCATTGATCTCCCAAGTACCATTGCCGACTTGATGAGCAGAGTCGAGAAGTATGCCAAATTCGAAGACGAGATCCGCCGAGACAAAGATCGGCCAGTAGCCAAGGCACACAGGAATGCAGTGATAGAGCCTGAGGCCAAGAGGCCCAGAACTGAGGTGGCCGAAGTGTCACAGGTAACCAGGGAACGAAAACCCCCCGGACCCCAGGCGTATAGAGCTATACGTACGGTTTTCAACACCCCAATCTTCCGGATGATCTATCCCTTGAAGAACGAGCCCTTCTGGAAGTGGCCAGCTGGGTCGGGAGAGCCAGTGAAGCGTGACCCGAACAAAGATTGGTGCAGCTATCACCGCAAAAATGACCATATGACAGAAAGATGCAAGGCGCTTAAACAATTCCTAGAGGAATTAGTTGAAGCCGGGCACCTTCGACGTTTTATGGCCGAACAGAGGCAACAGGCGGTTCAGCCAGAGCCGATAGAAGCCGAATCCTCTGAGGAAGAGGCGATGATAACTGGGACCGTGCACGTCATACACGCGGCAACTCGGGTTCCAGATGAAAAGGAAGTACGGCTCCTACGCCGCCGAGACGGGCACGAACACCATGTACAACAGCTCGGGCAGAAGAGGAAAGAGCCCGAGACACAGGTGGAAACAGTCATATCCTTTTCGAAAAAGGATTTGGAGGGGGTAACACATCCCTATAACGATGCATTGGTGATCTCGCTGCTCCTCGGCACCCTCAACACGGAGAGAATCCTAGTTGACCAGGGCAGCTCAACAGAGATCCTGTACTATGACGCTTTCAAGAAGCTCAAGCTAGACAAGGCAGATTTGAAGAAGGCCGATATACCGCTCATTGGGTTCAGCTCCGAAGCAGTCTGGCCCATAGGATCCATTACTATCCCTGTACGAGCAGGGAAAATAACCTTGGATGTGGATTTTCTGGTCGTGGATGTACCATCGGCCTACAATGCAATAGTGGGGAGAACCTGGCTCCACAGGTTGGAGGCAATCCCTTCTACCTACCACCAAATGCTCAAGTTTCCCGGGAAAAAGGGGATCGAATGTGTTCGGGGTAATCAGACAACAGCGAGAAGCTGCTATGTCACCTCCATCAAACATAAACCAAAGGCCGAACACGTGAAATTCATAGAAGTCCCAGATCGGCCAACGATAGAGGATATCAGGCGTAATCCAGCCGATCGAGTTGTAGAAGAACTCAAGCAGATACCAGCTCACGAGACGGATCCAGAGCAGTATTTTCTGATCGGGACTGAGTTATCAGAGCAGGACGAGGAGGTCCTGATCAAGATTCTCAAAGAGCACATAGACGTATTCGCTTGGACACCACAGGAGATGCCTGGGGTGAGCCCGGATATCATATGCCATCACTTGAATGTGGCTCCTGCCCACAAACCAGTGATGCAGAAAAGAAGAAGACCGGCAGTCCAACATGTGGATGCTGTGATAGAAGAGGTAGATCGGCTGCTGGAGGCCGATGCCATCAGAGAGGTGCATTACCCCGAGTGGCTATCTAACACCGTGGTGGTCAAGAAGAAGAATGACAAGTGGAGGATTTGCGTGGACTTCACTAGCCTCAACAAAATTTGTCCCAAAGATAGCTTTCCACTGCCCAAGATAGATCAGCTGGTGGATGCCACAGCTGGGCATCGGCGCATGAGTTTCCTGGATGCATATCGGGGATATCATCAGATAGCCATGCACGCGCCGGATCAAGAGAAGACGTCTTTCATTACTCCACGTGGACTCTTCTGCTACAAAGTGATGCCTTTCGGCTTGAGAAATGCAGGGGCAACATATCAACGATTGGCGACTCTCATGTTCAGGGAGCTGCTCGGGAAGAGCATGGAAGTTTACATCGACGATATGGTCGTCAAATCTGAAGAGGCCGAATCCCACATAGATGATCTCGGCAAAACTTTCCAGGTACTAAGAAAGTATAAACTCAAGCTCAACGCATCGAAATGTGCTTTCGGGGTTAGCTCGGGGAAATTCTTGGGGCATCTGGTTACACGCAGGGGAATAGAAGCTAATCCCGATCAGATCGTCGCCCTGCAAAATTTACAGAGTCCTCGAACTGTAAAGGAAGTTCAGAGGCTAACCGGAATGGTGGCAACCCTCAACAGATTCATCAGCCGATCATCTGATCGATGTCGGCCATTCTTCCAACTGTTGAGAAAACAGTCCAAGTACACCTGGGGGGAAGAATGCGAAATGGCTTTCCAAGATATGAAGAATTACTTGGCGAGCCCCCCACTGATTAAGACTCCCGAGAAGGGAGATGTGCTGACGCTTTATCTGGCCGTATCCGAGCATGCAGTCAGCGCGGTCCTGTTGAAGAACAAAGACGGTGAGCAGACGCCGGTCTACTATGTAAGTAAGACACTCCTGGATTCGGAGACAAGATATCTCCTCTTGGAGAAGTTGATCTTATCCCTTGTGATGGCCTCTAGGAAATTGCAGCATTATTTCCTGGCCCATACAATAGAAGTACCGACCAAACATCCCATCAGTACTATCTTGAGAAGAGCAGAACTGTCGGGAAGGGTGGCAACTTGGTCTGTTGAACTCGGGGAATACGACATCAGATTCCTCCCAAGGACAGCAGTGAAGGGACAGGTCCTGGCAGACTTCATCGCAGAATTCTCCCACGAACCTGTGGAAATCATCGCTTCAATCTCAGAGACGGATATGCCCGAACAGGGGGAAATAATTCCCGACCAGACACCGTACTGGAGGTTGTATGTTGACGGATCATCCTGTTCAAGAGGATCTGGAGTCGGCATTGTGATAGAAGAGCCAGATGCGTGCTATTTTGAGCAATCCTTCCGATTGAATTTCAGCGCCTCCAACAATGTCGCTGAATATGAGGCACTGATACTCGGACTCAAATGCGCACATAATCTGGGGACAGAACATGTGGAGGTCTTCTGCGATTCACAATTGGTCCTTAACCAGCTCAGTGGAGAGTATGCCACCTGAGATGAGAGGATGACCGCCTATGCAAAAAGGGCCCGAGCAGAGTTATCAAAGTTCAAGAAAACAATGATGACACACATCAGCTCAAGACAGAACGACCACGCAGATGCCTTAGCATGTTTGGCTTCGGCAATACCCAGAGACAAGTTCAGAACCATATACGTGGATTCCATAGAGTACCCGAGCATCGACATCCCAATTGCCGAGAAGGCTTTGGAAATCGATCTCGGGCCAAGCTGGATGGATCCCATTATCTCCTACCTCACTGCGGGAACTGTCCCCGAGGACAAAAAAGAAGCCCACAAGCTACGAATCAAGGCAACACGTTTCTGGCTATCACCAAAGCAAGAACTCTATCGTAAGTCCTACACTGGTCCCTATTTGAAATGCGTACACCCTACTTTAGTTCAGAAATTCTTGTACGAAATTCATGAGGGGATATGTGGGAGTCACGCTGGAGGCAGGTCCATAGCCCATCGAGCCATATCTCAGGGATATTGGTGGCCATATATGCAAGAGGATGCAAAGAAGTACGTCCAGATCTGCGAAAAGTGCCAGAAGTTTGCCCCGATCACACATCAACCTGCTGCCGATCTGTCACCACTCACCAGTCCATGGCCCTTTGCCCAATGGGGAATGGATATTGTCGGCCCGCTTCCCAAAGCAACTGGGGAGATGAAGTATCTGTTGGTTGCCACAGATTATTTTACCAAGTGGATAGAAGCCGAACCACTGGCTAAGATCACCGAGAAGAATGTCGAGCGATTCGTATGGCAGAACATTATCACCAGATTCGGCATCCCATACGCCATCGTCTCGGACAACGGAACCCAGTTTCAGGACAAGTTCAAGGCTTTCTGCTCACAGTACAAGATCAGAAACTATTACGCCTCAGTGGCATATCCCCAATGCAATGGGCAGGCAGAAGCTTCAAACAAGACGATATTGGGAGGAATGAAAAAACGGCTAGAGAAAGCCAAGGGTAAGTGGGTGGAGGAATTGCCACTCGTCTTATGGGCATACAGGACCACTCCTCGCCGATCTACGGGTGTAACCCCATATTCACTTGCTTATGGCACAGAGGCTGTCATTCCTCTTGAAGTCGGCATCCCGACCCTCCGAACCGAAGTGATGGAGCAAGGTGGCAATGATCAAGCATTGGCAATAGAGCTCGATTTCGCCGAAGAGAAACGAGAACGAGCCATGATCAGACTCGCTGCCTATCAATCAACTCTGTCTAGGACCTATAACAAGAAAGTCCATCAGAGGGAATTCAATCTCGGCGACCTAGTCCTGCGCAAAGTCATGGGAAACACGAAAGATCCAATTGATGGCAAGCTCGGGGCCAACTGGGAGGGTCCATACAGAGTTATAGGCCGACTCGGGAAGGGCGCCTACAAACTGCAAAATATGGATGATAAGGAAATACCAAGGACTTGGAATGTCTCCAACCTTAAGAAGTTTTACCAGTAATTTCTTTATTTCAGTACTTATGTTTATTTCTCAGTAAATGAAAGTTCCAGTTTCAATGTTCAAATAGTTATTCAGAAAGGTTATTAGTGATGTCACCACTAGATCAGAATGTTCAACACTTGAGAAAAGTTTGAACTCCAGAACATATTTGAGAAAAATATGTGTTTAAGCCTAAGTATAGGTTAAACAGCCGAACAGACTTGAGAAAAGTTTGAGAAAATTCAATACTTGAGAAAAGTTTGAATTACCAAACATACTTGAGAAAAGTATGTGTCTACTTGAGAAGAGTTTGAGAAAATTCAGTACTTGAGAAAAGTTTGAATTACCAAACACACCTGAGAAAAGTCAATGTTTTAAGAGAAATGTTCACATTTGCATCAAGACAAGAGTTGTATTCATTCATATGTAAATTACAAAGGGAAAGAGCAGAAATGAATATTAAAGACTTGCTGTGGCTACATAGGAAAAACGACAAAAAAAAAAAAAACATAAGACATCCTTCAAACGATGTCAACAGGGTCCTCCTGGATTTGGCCTCTTCAGCAACATTGTCTTCTTGGACTCGGCCTTCCTCAGCAGCAGGGTCCGCCCCGACACCAGCTTCTTCGTAATCTTCGACAGTTAGATTGGCCTCGGGGACAGGCGCCTCTTCCTCGGCAAGATCAGAGAAGTGGGGAATCTCCTTGAACAAGGGCGAGTCGGCGGCAATGTTGCAAGCCTTCAATGCAGCCTTCCATCCAACGGTCAGGAACTCTTACTGCATGTCGGGAATCTGATTACTAAGGAAGTCCTCAGTAGCTTCATTCATGCCGAGCTGACGGGCTTTATTTTTCTCCTCGGCCATTTCCTCGACATGCTTGACCTTCAGCGCAGCCAGCTCGGCCGTCAGCTCGGCTGTCTTTTTCTTCTCCTCGGACAGGAGATGATCGAAGGATTCAGCCTTCCTGGCCATTTCATGGGCCTTCTTTTTGTAGCCGTCGGCCTCATCTCGAGCGGTGGAGAATTTCAGCTTGAATTCTCTCACCTCGGCTTCGGCAGCACTCAGCTTTGCCGCCGATTTTGGCTCTGCCCGATACAGAGCATACTCTTCTAGATCCCCTACAGCATCAATAGAAGAATTAGAACAAACGCGATCAAATATGCAAAGGATATTACCGAAGTGAGAAACTTACAAAGATATTGTGTGCGATCGTTGTCCGAAGCATGACGTGATCTTCGGAGTCGGCATAGGGCTCGATATCCCTGGGCAGCATCATGGCCTCGGCAAGAGCCGTGGCAGTTCCCAGGTCCCTGGCCGTGTCTGCAACTGTGATAGGGGTCACACCCTCTATCAGCATTGGAGGAGCCCAGGTCTCGGCCTTCTTGGAGAACTTAGATTTGCCCTTCGTCTTCGAGGGACCAACCTCGTGTGCCTTCACCAGCCTCCGTCTTTTGGAGAAGGCATGGGCAGCTTCGGCATCAGCAGGGGTGGGACTCGGCAGGTTCACACTCTCTTCTGGCTTCCTTTTAGCCAGAACGACCCCAGAAGGCTTCTTCGCCTCGACTGGAGTCGGCTTTTTCTTCGCATCAGCAATGGCTTTGGCCTTCTGTCTCATCAGATCCTTCAAGTTCGGAACGTTTGGGTTCTGAGACATGATTTCAGCGTCTATCTCCTCCTCGCCCTCAGTGTTCCAAGTAATCCGAGGTGGGGACTACGTCCGGTCGGTCGAGGATGAAGATGAGGAGCTGGGGGATTCGGCCACAGCAGCAACTGTCACTCGGCTGGGTTCCCTGAGATACGGCAAGGGTATACCTTCGGGAACTGCAACCAAGGATGTCTCCGCTACCGCCTCGACTACGTAATTCTTCTCTTTGATATAACCCTTGTAAGTCGGGTTATACTGCAGCAGTACTTCGGCAGATCTCGGTTCGGCTTGTCCTTCTACACCCTTGTAGCGCAGCACCTTCTTCAGGTCCTCAGGGTTGGTAGCGTGCGGTTGCCGACCTCGGTTCACGTTAGCAGCTGCACAAATACAAGAAAGAAACAGTCAGTTATCTAATGTCGGCAAACTGCAGAAATTATGATCAAAGGAAGAGGGAACTAACGGGGTTGCCCGAAACTGCAGGGAACAGGGATCCTCGTGTGCTCGGGCTCATCAGGAGAAAACTCCCAATTCACCGAGACGATCAGGAAATCGTCATCATTCCCCCTATTTGAGTCGACAAGATGCGTCACTATCTTCTCTCGGCCTCTACGGGATTTAAGATACCATTTCTCCTCTTTGTTATATGCCATATCGTAATTAAAGTTTATGTCCCATAAACCTAAGTTTGTGTTGCACAGTTCGTTCAAACGAACTATGCCCATTACTATGCGATATGTGTTTATGGAGATTTGCATCGGGTTCAGCCGGTACCAGGCCAGAAACCTACGGAGTAAAGGGTGAAGGGGGAATCTAACCCCACCTTCGGTGACGACCATAAGGGGGATGTGGATGGAGTCCTCATCCCGAATCTCAGGATGAGTCTCAGGCTTATTAATTTCTACCACTACATCGTCAGGAATTTGGTAATGTCTACGGAACTCTGCTATCTGCGCCGGAGAGGCGAAGTGCCTACGGAAAATTCTCATACTCAGAGGATGAGTGAGGAAGGAACAAGAACAAGAAAGCAAAAAAGAAACAAGCTCTACAGGGGGCAACTTACAGAATATGAAGGAAGAACAGTAGCAAGAGAAAAGAAATGAAGAAGACGAGGGATGGTTTTATAGGGTTTTGTGCGGGTGAATCTGATACGTTGCACGTTATAAAACCCCAACCGTCGGATCCATTACTCCTGGACCAATCAATGAAGCGCGTCTGAGATATTGAAGCGACAAGTCAAAACACGTGCAGAAAAGGTGCGTCTCTCACCAAAAGGTACAAACAAACGGTCACTTCGCATTTATGGAAGGACAGAGCATGCCTCAAAATGGACCAGATACGGATGAAAGTCCTCTGGATTGATACAAAGCTCATCATGAATACGCTTTATAGCCTCGGCTACTCCGCCAGGTCGGTTCGAAGTAGCCGAAGCTAGGGGGCAAGGGGAAATCCAGAACGGACTTGGGAAAAGTTTGTTCGGCTCAACACTTGAGAAAAGTTAGAAAAATCCAGAACGGACTTGAGAAAAGTTTGTTCGGCTCAACACTTGAGAAAAGTTAGAACATCCGAACAGACTTGAGAAAAGTTTGTTCGGCTCAACACTTGAGAAAAGTTTGAGAAGATTCAACACTTGGGAAAAGTTTGAATTCCAGAACATGCTTGAGAAAAGTATGTGTTTAAGCCTAAGCAGAGGTTAAACAGCCTAATAGATTTGAGAAAAGTCTGAGAATGTTCAACACTTGAGAAAAGTTAGAACACCAGAACATGCTTGAGAAAAGTATGTGTTTAAGCCTAAGCAGAGGTTAAACAGCCTAACAGATTTGAGAAAAGTCTGAGAATGTTCAACACTTGAGAAAAGTTAGAACACCCGAACATATTTGAGAAAAATATGTGTTTAAGCCTAAGTATAGGTTAAACAGCCGAACAGATTTGAGAAAAGTCTGAGAATGTTTAACACTCGAGAAAAGTTAGAACACCCGAACATATTTGAGAAAAATATGTGTTTAAGCCTAAGTATAGGTTAAACAGCCGAACAGACTGGAGAAAAGTCTAAGATGATTCATTACTTGAGAAAAGTTTGAGTTCAAATCAGTACTTGAGAAAAATCTGATATTCAGAAGGGTCTAAGATGATTCATTACTTGAGAAAAGTTTGAGTTCAAATCAGTACTTGAGAAAAGTCTGATATTCAGAAGGGTTGAAGATGATTCATTACTTGAGAAAAGTTTGAGTTCAAATCAGCACTCGAGAAAAGTCTGATATTCAGAAGGGTTGAAGATGATTCATTACTTGAGAAAAGAATGAAATCTAAACCTAATCGAGAACAATCCATTAGTTGCAACACATCATTCAAAAGAAATTCAAATATGTTTCATTGATTCTTGAAGATTGGGTTACATATGAGTTACAGAAATAAATGAAACAACAAAAATCCTAAGGCGCAACATCGGCAGCCTAAACTATAACTACATCCTCATCGGCTGGATGATGCTCGGCATCGGGGGCACCAGCATCGGCAGTTTGGCCCGCTTCTCCTTCTCCAGCAGCAGCAGCCTGGCCTTCTTCTCCGGCTTCGGGTTCCCTGTTCTCCAGTTCGGTAACAGTTGGAACCCTGGAGAAGAGGGAAGAATCCTTCGGCACCTGGGCAGCTTCCAAAGCGGCCTTCCAACACATCCCGATGAGCTCGGTCTGGATCTCGGGCATTTTGTTCTCTAAGAAGTCGGCAGCAGCGTCCAACATGCCCTTGGCGTAGGAGTTCTCCTGAACGCGCTTCAGCTCGGCCTCATGCTGAGATTTGAGATCGGCCAGCTGATCCTCCAGCCTTGATGACTTCGCCCTTTCAGTCCCGAGCTGGGACTGAGCAGTATTAGCCTTCAGATCGGCGTCCCGAGCCCTCTTCTTATACGAGGCCATGTCCTCTTGGACTTTCAGAAACCTGGCGTTGGACGCCTTTAGCTCCAACTCGATAGTACTGTATCGAGTTTCCAAGTCCTAGCAACGGCTCAGGCACATCATGGATTTCTGCGCAGCCTGCAACAAGATTGGGAAATATGAAATCAGATATGAAGTCGCAAGTAAAATAGCAGAAGATAGCCAAGACAGAATACTTACGAAGACTCCGTGAGCCATCACAGATCGCAGCAAGGTCGGGAGGTCAGTGCCTTGGTAGGGCTCGACATCCCTCGGTAACATCAGCATACCCGTAAGGGTTTGCGTGACGTCAAGATCGGCCGCCGAGTCGGCGACGGTGATGGGATCGATCCCATTCACCAGCAAAGAAGGGCACCATGGGGCAGCCCCCTCAACAGCCTTGGCCTTATCGGCCGTCTTGCTCTTCTTCGGCAAGGTCGTTGCAGCGGGATCCTCCTGAGCAGGGTCCCTTGGCCTCTGCCTCGGGATGAGGGGAACATCATCCTCAACCGAAGCCTCTTCAGACGCAGAGGTCGGCTCCATCCTCGGCAAGCTCGGGCCGGCGTCAGACTGCTTCTTCTGCTTCTGCCGCATCAGTTCGCGGAGATTCGGGACGCTGGGGTTTCGGGCCATTGGGTCTATACTTTGATCGATTTCCTGGTCGTCCTCTGAATTCCAGTTGCAAGGCGACTGGGGAGAACTGTGTTCGGCACTGGTCGAGCTAAATGAGATCGGGGAATTCCCGAGGGCAGCTACCGTCACCGGATCCGGTTGCTGAACTTCGGAAGCCGGCACTTCCTCAGGAAGGTACCCTGGGAGGTCGGCACCAACGACGTCGGCGTCGGAAATTGATTTTTTGATGTACCCCCTATAGCTTGCGACGTATCTCAGGAGCACTTCGGGGGATCAGGCCCAGCTTCGGCCAAAAGACCCTGTGTATCGGGCGACCTTTTTAAGGTCGTCGAGATTTATCGACTGTTTGTTTCGGTGCTTATTGGCGTCAGAAGCTGCAAAAAAGAATGGAAAAAATACAATCAGCATCAAGATATGCTCGGCATCAGAAAGTAAAAGACAGAAACGAAAGACAAGGTCGGGGCACTAACGGATGACTCCAAACCGGGTCGGGATGTGGAACTTGGGGCGTTCAGGCTCATCTCGGCCGATCTCCCAGTTGCCAGCGACGATGAGGAAGTCATCGTCGTTACCACGGTTGGAGTCCGTCAAGTAGGTGACGATCCGCTCGATATTCGGTCTGTTCTTCAGGTAATAAGCATCAGAGCCTTTTCTGACCATATCGTAACAAAATCGGATCTCCCGAAGACCTACATCGGTATGGTTCAACCTATTCAGTTCTACGATACTATGGATAATCCTATATGTGTTGATGGAGATTTGCATCGGGTGAAGCCGATACTGACCGGACCGGCAAAGTGCTTGTCGTTGGGGTGTGCCGGCCTCGTGGTCAGTGGTTTAATTTCATAAAACTGAACTTATCCTCAAAATATTTAAAAACGAGTATAGGGATAGTCCGGAGTATCGATCCACAGGGAAAAGAACGTTGTAATCAGAGAATACGCAAATTGGTGTTTTCGACGTTTCGGACGTCAACCTCAAAGTTTTGTTTGGTGCGGTTAAGCAATTATATCACTAAAATGAGGATTAAAACTGGATTAAAGAGTGGGGTTAAGTCCTAAGGTTTGGTTTATTCGAAACTTTCGTTGGTCTATCTCTTCTTTTTTATAACTCAATCTAACTCCCGGTCCCGGGTGTTCGATCGGAAAATTCTTCAATGAAAACAAGGATTTTAATTCTAAAAATAGTTTTGACGGATCTTTCAAGTTTAAAGGAAATAGGATTAAAACATAAAGGACATCGATTCAAGTATTAAATATACCAACTCTAAGGATGGCTATATCTAATCAAGAACTTAACACTTCATTTTTATTTCAAAAGAAAAAGCTTAGAAAGATCCATCAATGGCATTAAAATTTGGAGAAGATAGCGACCAACATGGTTTTTGAACAAACCTCACATTTAGACTTAACCCACACTAAATTAACTACTCATGCTTTGATATAAACATAATGGAATTGAAAGAAAACATAATAAAACAAGTTAATCTAAAGACAATAAGGAAGAACTAAGTAAAACTAAAAAGGAATCAGATATTAAAGCAATAAGAACAGTATTTAAGACAAAAATGTAAATAAAACTTGATAAACTTAAGGGCTTCCAAGAGAATCCAAAGATTCAAAGGGGAAGAACACTTAAGAGATGAAGAACTTGACAAGAATTGAAGAAGTATTGAAGAACAAGACAAGAAAATATGAAGAACGGTGTAAATTAGCTCTGAACAGTGAAAAACTAGTGTAATACGTTATATTCTGGTCTACTGTAGATGAAAAAACTGATATTATGAAAATGGGGAGACTACCCCTTATACAAGTCAAGAAATCTAACCTAATAAAATATCCTAACAGATTTCTATTGTTAAAGTACCAAACTACCCTTAAAATGGCAATAAAAGAAGCTTCTAATTTCCTAAAATGACCCAGAGTTCGAGCAAAATCGTCCGCACAGAATCTGATAAAACTGGGTCTCTATCGATAGGAGGATATCCCTATCGATAGAGAAGTCCTCTGGTATGAATTAGCCGAAACTTCTATCGATAGGAAGATATCCCTATCGATAGAGAAGTCCTCTGGTCTTTTTTTGATTTAAGCCTTCTATCGATAGGAAGGGATCCTCTATCGATAGGGAAGTCGTCTGATCTTCTTTGATTGATCCTCCTATCGATAGGAGTGATCCCTATCGATAGGGAAGTCTTCTGATCTTCTTTGATTAAAGCCTTCTATCGATAGGAAGAGATCCTCTATCGATAGAGGGCTTCTTTTTCCTGGTTCTTTGCTAGGGGCTCTATCGATAGGGATAAACCTCTATCGATAGAGGGACTTTTGATTTCCAACCATCAGTTCTTCCTTCCTTGGTTCTTTGATCCGGACCCACTTTTGCTCCTCCCGAGCCTTCAATTGGTACTCCATCAGTATTGCCAATGGTTCCGAGGCCTTAATTCATGGTAGAATCTTTTGGCATTCATTCAGCGCTCGCAAACCTGAAAGGGTAGAAAAACAACTACGCGTGCAATATCATTTAAATAGAAACATTTGCCTATGCATAATTGCCAAAATGAGCGTATTGAGCCACGTTATTATACAATATAGTGCGCTCATCAGGTACCCACAGAGCACTTCACGAAGAAGGCGATTGAGTGGAAACCGAACTCCGCCCTCAACAACCGCCATCAGTGGGATGTGGAGGACATCAGGATCGTTCCCATCGCGGGCGGTGTGCGGCTCGTTGAGGTCAACGGCAACATCGTGAGGGATGTTGTACCGTCGCCGAAATTCTGCCATTTTTTCCGGTGTGTCAACTAAGTTCCTAAATATCCCCATCACAGAAAGTAGAAAGGGGCGAAAAGTTCAAGAAAAAGAGGGAAAACCTAAGGCTCTGTTTGAAAAAGACTTACGAAGATAGACGAATTCTCTCTCTGGTATGACGACAGTGGAAGGTTGCAGAAGAAAAATCAAAAGTGAAGAATGGGCGAGTATTTATAGGGAGGGAAGCCGAACGGATAAAACCCTAGGCCTCCCCAATGAGGACGCTCCACCTATGGGGCACGCGCAGGAGGCGCGTGGCCCCAAAGCCATTAAAGCCTGCTGCACGTCCCGCCAGACTTCAATGCGACGCTGCAAATTCACGAATGGCGGTTCAGAAACCGCCCGATCAAGAATAAGAAAGGACGCCATGGGTGCACTGTATAGCCTCGACTACTTCGCCAAGTCGGTTCAAAGCAGCCGAAGCTAGGGGGCAATTGACGAGGGTAAAATGTAATTGAGAAAATACATTTAGACCCCCCGAGTAAATTCGAAGTTCGGCCGAGACCGAATAACACATCCAGGAGCACGTGCCGATCACGTGAGAGATCGGCCGACACGAGGAGTGCCGGCCATACGCAAATCATGGTAACAGAACCATTCGTAATGCAACGCCGACCTGAGAAAGGCGGATCCATGACTTGCCGAACTGACAAGGTCGGTTCGGATTACGGGCAGCCCGAGAAAGGCGACCAGTAACCGCTTTTCCGAAAAGGATACAGAATCCTGGATAAGACGGGATAAGACGGCACTCTGTCGAGATTCTGTCAGTGAAGGTATGGACGTGAAATCCATGGCCAATCAGAAGACACTTCGGTCAGAGAAGGTTCTAAGAGAATTAGGGCACAAGAAGGCCCTAAGAGAATTGAGGCCCAAGAAAGCCCAAAGGGAATTAGGGCATAAGGTGAAATCTATAAATACAGCTCGGGAAGAAGAAAGAGAGGTACGCCTAAATACCCTAAGTTTCGCCTGCTGATAGAGAATATTAGCTTGCGTTATCACTTCCCTGTGAGATTTTGCCTGACTTAATCATCGAAGTGTCTTCCTGCCACAGCGGCAGAGGGCTCTTTGACAGATTATTCTTTTGCAGATCACAGGTCCACATATTGAGAAGAACACTGTTTCGGCTGGATAGTGAACTCTAACTTTCCGTCCTGATTTCCTAAATCAACCCCCTTACAATTGGCGTCGTCCGTGGGAAAGTTAAGGTTAAAATAACAAATACAAAAAAAATTGAATAGAGACAAAAATAAATAATCCAAAAAGTAAATAGGTCAAACAGGGGAATATAAATTATGTATCTAATTTGTTTGATATTTTACCATATTTTCAAGTCAATAGTATTCTCTGCTTGGTAATATGTTCGTGCACAACATCTCTTTATCGAGCTCAATTTTTATTTTTCTGTTTGATAATGTGAGCGCAGTCACTCAAATACACATACAATGTCAAATACGAAACTGTAAAGAGATCAACACAAAATTTACGTGGTTCTCCAAAATCAGGTACATCCACGAGAGTAGAGCGAGATTTGTTGTTTGAGCTCATGTCTAGAATTTTACAATATAGAGTATTTATAGACATACTCTATTCCAATCTTAATCTGATTCTAATTAGATAAACCAACTCTAATTAGATCATACAATCCAACTCTAATTAGGTAATAGAACTCTAATTAGGTTGTACTGTATCGCGGGGCCTTTTCTCCCGCACCCCCCAATCCATTGGGCCAAAGGCCTAATTACACCAGTTAAACTCATTGGGCTCGAAGCCTCACTCCGCTCTGCTCGGTCACTCCACTTTCCTCGCTCCGCTCCATTACGCTCAGCTTCTGACCCGCTTCATATGAGCCATAAGTTCCAACAACTTCATCTTGGCCAATATCCTCGCTCCTTCAGAAAACAACTTATCTTGATCAACTAGCTTGGGAGGATACCTCATCTTTATCACCAGATGTTTACCAAGTCCAAGCAATGCTCGAACTTATCCGTTGTCATAGTCTTTGTTGACATATACCTGCTCTCCAATTTTGCCCAAACTCCATCCAGTGAATCATCCCCGATTACTTGGTACATAACTTCATCTGCGAGACACAGAAGAAATCGTACTCACGGCCTTCGCTTGCAGATCTTCCCAAACATTGTTGGTCATCTACTCTGGTTTCTTGGACCTCCTGCCTAGCGCCTTCAACAAATCTTGTTGCACCAGCAGATCCTTTACCCTCTATTGCCATAATTCGAAATTCCTAGTTCTATTGAACTTTATCACATTGAACTTCGACACAGATGTATTCTTCACTGTTGTTTTTCGAGTGATTGATTAATCTGAACTCTGATACCACTTGTTAGCGCAATCACTCAATCACACATACAATGTCAAATACGAAACAGTAAAGAGATCAACACAAGATTTACGTGGGTTCTCAAAACTGGGTACATACACAGGAACGGAACGAGATTTGTTATTTGAGCTCATGTCTAGGATTTTACAATAGAAAGTATTTATAGATATACTCTATTCCAACCCTAATCCGATTCTAATTAGGTAAACCAACTCTAATTAGATCATACAATCCAACTCTAATTAGGTTGTACTATACCACAGGGCCTTTTCCCCCGCACCTCCCAATCCAGTTGAACTTATTGGGCTAGAAGCCTCACTTCGCTCTGCTCGGTCACTCTACTTCCTTTGCTCTGCTCCACTACACTTAGCTTCTGACCCGCTCTATATGAGCCATAAGTTTCAACAGATAAAAATTCTAATTAAGTTTATTCGGATTTTACATCCTTCAATTGAGATGTTTTCAAAAGACATTTTCGTTTTCCCTCAGTAGTCACGTTTTTGCTTAGTTCCAGGTTGCCATTAACTGTGTATTAGGGGTATCTAATAATTCTTATGAAATATTCCTATAGTTACGCAGAGATGGATGCCTCTTGTCTCTTGACCTACTGACTACTGTCAAGCTGGTGAGTAGTGAAAGACAGTTCTGTCCTTCCCTAAGCACAACTTCGTAGTGCATGTTCTTTTTCCCCTCAATTTAAATAATGCTAGTGACACTTTATTTTGTACTTCATGTTGAGGTGATAGTTCATAGATGGTAGTTATAGAGAGAGAAAGAGAGGAAGAGAGAGAGAGAGAGAGAGAGAGAGCGTGGGAAGAAGTTGTACACCTCAGCATACAGTAAAACATGAAATACAAAATGATGTGTCACTAATATTGTTCGTTTTTTATTATCCATTCCCCGTGCACTCCCCGTCAGTAAAAGAAAAAATAATAGATTCAAATATTCTGTTAGGTCTGTTTTAATAGTTTTAGTGTCAACTTTGGTTCTTAAAATTGAGCCGAGTTAAAATTAAAACAATCACGTCATATATTTATAGTTTCTTTTTAAGATAATGTAATTGATTTAAATGTTTTCGACGACGGTCCATATAATTAATTTATTATTACAAGTGATTTGTACATTAAGATGCTACGTAATGAAACAAAATTGAATCATCCAAATAAAACTCTAATGGGCCCATTTTGAATAATAGGAGGAATATCGTAATAAGATTTGTTCAACGAATTGATTATAATGATTATTGAGGCATACCAATAGCATTTTTCAAAAAATCTTCTTTGGCACACAAGAAGATATTAATTATGTTTGATGAGTTACTACAAGAAGTCAATTGTCATTTTATCGACTTAAATTTAATATTTGACACTAAATTTATGTTTGTCCACTGCTCGGCTCCATTTGAATTGACTTGATTATTGGGTTATTTTTCTTCCTTATGTTAATTTTTTTGTTTTTCATTAACTTTTTGTGAATTATTGGTTCATTCCGATGAGAGCTTTCAGAAAAATTATAAATAATAGATCAAATTTTAAAAAAATTCAGAAAAGACAAAAATAATCTAAAAATAAAATTTTTTGAGTTTATTCGTCGTATTTAGTAAGATTTTTTTAAGTTTTGAACATAATCTTATACTTTTTATATTTCTTTCATCAAAACGAAATTATAATTTACAAAATATTAAAATCAAAATAATAAATACAAAAAAATTTAAAAAAAAATTCGAAAAAACTAGTAAGGCGAAATCGACCCTAGCTACTGCAGTCATGTTTTTAGAAAATCATGTAGGCTGGGGTCACACTGCCTCAGTCCACGTGTACATTCAAAGCCACGAGACATGGGAGGGGGACAGCTGAAAAACGACTGCCGCACGTTATTATGATTTATGATTGCGAGAGTTTGGGATTTTTACGAGTTTTTGTAACGGAATTAACGGCTGTCTTTTATATTTCCCAATTGCATTTGGGAATTCCTATTTTACGATTAATGGTTGCGAAGTAGGTAGCTATGTCAGTTAACTTTTAATTTTAAATTTAATTCTCATTATTCCTAATTAGAGTTTTTTTTTTTTTTTTTTTAGAATGTCTGCGAGAAGTTAATCTGAATATATATAATGATATTAGCACTAGCATGTAGTCATAGTTTTATGTCAACTTATATGAGAAAGGCTGTTTCAGAGTAATTAGTGTTGGAATTTTGACACTTAAGAATATGATTCTGGATAGCAGATCTACTCGGACATTCTAAACAATTAATTTAACTGGTAATGATAACTTAGTAATTGAGATGGATTCTAACATTGTAATATAATGAGAGTAAATTTATAATAAACTTAAAATTTTTTTTTTCAAAAGTCGCACTTTAATATAATGAGAGTAAATTTAACTTAAACTTAAATTTAGATCAAATATAAAAAATATGAGAATAGAGTACATGCGGGGCTGTGACCACAGCACACATGTTGTATGAGAAAAATGATACCGTTTTGAATTTTAAATAAAACACTTCTCGTGATTTGTACGCACACACTGTTAACAAGATTTTTTTTTAATTTTTGATTTGTACTTAATTTGAAAATAATTTTTTAAGTAAACGGTAAATTTTTAAATTTTTTTAATGCGACAGTAACAAAAATACAAAGAAAAATAAAAAATATGTCTATTTTGCCACCGCCGCATTAAAAAAAGTAACCAACACCGTTCATTTAAATCTCTTTCGGTCGTAGTTTCTAGATTTTATTTTCATAAAAATTCTAAAAATTCACCGTTAACTTATAACAATATTTCAAGATTAACCGCGAACATAAAATTTTATTAACAGTGTATGTGCACACAACATAGAAAAAGCATTTTATTCAAAACTCAAAACAATAAATAAAAAAAGAGAGAATTTCAAGGGGGTCATGTGGCCCCCGTGTGGCTTAGGTGAATTAGCCCCTAAAGATAAGTATCTAATAAAATTTATCTCATAAATATAATCGTTGTCAAGAGTCATTTTTTGTACTTATATTTTTGGATATTTGTACTTACATTGGAAAAGAGAGACAGATAATTTGTTCCGGCGTCATTTATTTTTTACATCACTTTTTTGGTGCATTTTTTAGGCTTTATTTTTTTGCTCCTAACATTTTCCTGCGACGCATAATCTTGTAAATTTAGCCGGACGTGATTTGAGACAAAGTAAATCATAGTGGAAAAATTTTAAATATAGGTCCCACGACTCTTGATAACTGAATACCAAAAAAGTTATAAAAAAAATTAACTTTTCTATCGTTTCTAATCATTTCTTGGTAACTGAACGGGACTTAGGAGGTAGCAAATCAGGTTATCATATTTGAGATTTGTTAGTGGCTTTGGACCTCGGATATGATATAAGGGTCCAAATTTTAGCAACCTAGAGGGGGATAAAATTTGAACAATGAACACCCATTTTTCTATTCATATCTTATCTCTAGATATGATATCGATGGTCCAAATTTTAGCCACATAGAGGGGATAAAATTTGAACAGTGAACACTATTTTTCCTATTCATATCTTATCTTTTTTCCTATTACTCATTCTATTTTTATGCAAATACCATTATTAATTACATAAACGTCATTGTTAATTACTAGAATGTCATACATATACTTATATCTATCATATTTTCTTCCTTAAAAATACTCAAACAAACTCTTCCATATCTACCATATTCATCTCTTTGTAATAAATTTCTTTTTCTACTATATTTTTCCTCTTATTATATGCACCAGATCTCTTCCATATCTAACATAAATATCTCAGAATTCGTGTACGAAAATATGTGTGAATGCACTTAATATCCATAATTTCCTCATCTGCTTTTATTTTTGTTTACCTGATCTTGTCGCTCTTTCTCCTTAATTGGTGCAAATTATTTTTATTTTTTTCATCTCCTACGACTCTTAACGTACATTCTCGAGTCCTGTATAATTGTACGTAAAGTTTTGACAAAAACCGTACATAATTATTATTATTATGGGGAGTGCACTTATTGTTGTCCAAAGAACATAGGCCAGCTGTTTTCTTCGATCAACCAAAAAAAAAAAAAAAACATAGGCCACGTGAGGATAGGCAGACATGAACGGATGTTCCCATATCTCTCTCTCTCTCTCTAACGTGGCCAGCTGTATAGCAGAAGGGTTGGGGGGCATTTTGGGTTTGGGAGATTAATGGATGTTGAATTGGGTTTGACCGAACGAAATAAAAGTGGTATGTATTTCCTGGCAGTGTGCGTGGGCAGTGGGTGGTGGTGGCCAATTGGCATAAAATTGGAATTTAAGATCCTAATAAGAGATCAGAGGACTGGGTTCATACTGGGACTAGCTGGTCTGAGTTGGCAAAAAGCAACTCCTTTTCCCCTCTCTCTCTCTGTATATCGGATTTGAGTATATATTACAGTGGTCACGTTACTAGAGAGAGAGAGAGAGAGAGTGGGGTTGAGGCTAAAATCTAAGGCAAAGCTGGCAAAAGCTAGACGTGGAGGCAAGAAATGATGGTCACGTCGTGTGTGGGGATATAATAACTAAAACTAAAACTTATGAATTTCGTACCTTCAAATGTAATTTTTTAAAGTATCGGTACAATGTGTATTAAAATTAATGTGTTTTGACGTACTATTTTAATAATAATAATATATATATTTTTAAATAATAAAATTATGTTAGACATAAAAGAAATAAAGCATTAATGATAATAAATTATAATATTTAATTATTTTCAAGAAACAGTGCATACAAAGACAGTTAAAAATGAGCAATCATATAAATTTATTATCTTTAAATACATTGAAATATTATCATTGGGTATTGAAATTAAATGTTTTTATTAAATATAATATTATAAAACTCATTTTAACAATAACTATAACAAAATTAATTTAAAATAAAGAAAATATCTGGTTCAGCCCGAAACCTTATGATACATAACGATGAATATTCCGTTTTGTTCATAACATTTGTTTACAACTATATAAATTATACTTTGTTTACGCTATTATTACCCACATCTTCATTGCAGACTTTTTCATTTGATTGGATTCTTCCCAATCTCTCTGTCTCTCTATACATACATAAATATATATATATATATATAGTAATAGATATATACATATATACACACACACACAATATATATGTAGGTGTGTGTATCTTTCTCCGCGTGATAGCTATATGTAAGACAGCATGTAGAGTTGCAGATGTTGAGATGCATTTTCCCTACTCACGTGCTTACAACGTGTCAACTTACCCACAAGACCACGTGCTGTACCCATGCGAGATACAGAGAGGGAGAGAATTTGTCATCTAGGCCATGTTGAGAATTGTTTTCTCCCAAATAGTTCTAATATTTTCTTTGGGCCCAAAATACAGTTTTATAATTGAGGAGATGACTCTACAAAGGAAATGTTGATATTTGGGCCTCCACCCAACCCAAAATTGAGGCCCATAATTAATGGGTTGGAACTTGGCCTCAAACCCATTCTTTCATTTGCAAACAAACATGGTCCAAAAACTCAGGAACCATGTTGTGCACACACATTAAAGTGTGATATGCATCAAAACAATATCGTTTTGTCACTTAAAATGCATCCGAGCGTGATGTCTAAAGGATCCAAACACACATCAAAACTACACCATTTTAACGCACTACACACTTCCCATGGTCCCAACACTAATAATCCAATCCCAAGATGTAATACTGTTGAAAACAAATAGGAGTTAGAATTAGAGGTAACGACAATCCGAATTCAATCTAATCCCATCACTTACTAACTCCATTTTCAGTCAGGTTATCAACCGGGGCCAAAGATTCTACACCTTCCCCCTCAAATCATTTTCACATGTATCATCAAGTGGAATAAAAGGACTTCGCAATTACCACATTTCCTCCGCAAATGGGGCAAAAATTCATTTGGTGCAAACAAAATCAGATGATGCTATGAATTACTGTGCCATAGAACAAAGTAGGTTAAATTCGTAGCAACAGGAACGCAGCTTAAATAGCTGATCTTGCTCCATTAAACATCAAATAGCAGGTTTTTCACTCAAATGGTACATCAATTGTGTTATATGAAGAGTAATCAACCAGACTATTTAGATAGATATTTACCTGCTAGGGGCACCAACAGCCTCTGGACATGTTCCTCTTCTTCCAACCCGATGAAAGACTCTTGAGAAACCATCCTCACAGAATAGAGAAATTTACATCAATGTGATCGGACGACATACATTATCTAGAATGAAAAACGAGGCTACATGAGAGTTGAAACCATATCTATTGGCCATACAGTCCTTAATTAGAAATTGGAAAACACAGAAGCTGGATCTCCCCACTTGGATCCTTTGTTCAGGAGTAGCAAATTACATATGCCTGCAAAAGTTCAAAGCAGCTGCTCAATAGTCTCGCGTAAGAAGCAGATACCAAATCTCACTTTTGACAAATAAACTCGTTGGGAATACAATAGCATTTCACTATGCAAATATAAGCACAAAAACTACCATTTCACTATCCCAATACCTAGAGGGCAGTTCCCTAATGTTTTGGCTACCGGTGAATGTTGCCAAAGGTGACATTAGAAATAACAAAAAAGTAGTCAAAGACAAGTAAATACATCTACATGAGGCAAAATGCCTTGATGGAACTATCGATCTCTCTCTTTACAGAAAGAGCAAATTTTTCACGTACAAGGCAACTTTATATCACGGGAAAGCCTTAAATTAACACAAGTACTCATCAAGATGACTGAGTGCGTTACAGAACCGAATTTCAGAATTAAAGCAACAACCAATTCAGGCAATAATGGGACAGAGGCAACCGCCAACCATAGCAACGTGATTTTTCTATATTTAGCAGCATCATATTTAACTTGCTAGAATTAGAACAGTAGAATGAGGGAACTGTGTAATTTCCAGATGATGGGGCTACCATCATCTGGCAACATTCCAACTATGAACCGTACACAAAACACACAAAGGTATTGGTGTATAAACTTGCCACAGGAATGACTCGACGATGGATTTTGCTCAGGCAACATTATACGGCATTTCCAGGACTATCCAGGCCACACATATAGACATCATTACAAGTTCCATGTACTAAAGCAACTGAGAATATGGTAGCTTGCACGCATTAAGGCAACCATATCGGATATCTGGGAAAAGAAACCACCTGCAGAATCGGTAATTTCTAGCTATTGAGGGCAACCAGTGATTGACCAACGTTTATGGAGAAGCGAAAAAAGAGGCATTAAAAGTCCTACAGACCACATATCGAGAAGAATAGCTATCTTTATGCATGTCCTTTTTTACTGACTCCATCTGAACATCCAAAAATATGTTTTCCACGCCACATATCAAGGTAACTGGTAGTTCAAAGACATCCAGGGTGTGGCAACATTTCACACTATGACGTAAATGGAAAAAACTTAACATTTCACAAGTGGTTTGTAAGTAGATAATATCATAAACTTTTGCTATAAACAAACAGAACTGTTGATCAAGTAAGAATTATTTTCTATAACGAACTATCGGAGGGCAAGTAGACTGGTGGCAAAAGAGAAATATGGTGATTGGTGAGATGGCACTAAATCGCCAGGGAAGGACTGGGCAAGAGCAGAGGCAATCTCAAGACTCAAAGACAGAGATAGAGGCCTTCCAAAAGATAGTTTTGAGCCCACGAGTTACACAAAAGAGTGAGATTGGACAAGAGAAGGCAAGGTGGGACCACCCCAATGTGCTTGATGGAGTGTACTTAGGGTAGATAGAACTGGCATACCTGTGACAGTGTAGTTCTTTCTTCATATGCAGAGAAAATTTTGAGATTTTTCTGTTTGGGGTGGTTGGAGGGGTAAATCCCTCACTTGAGGGGTTGGAGCATAAAAATGGACAGCTGCCTTTATTTTAGTTTTGCCTGCAGCATAGCAACTGTGTATAGATTACATGCCCTTAGCCTCTTGTCTTTTGCAACAATACCCAATGAAACATCATGTATCAGCTTGCAGCAGATTAGTAACTGATGCGTCTTAGGCCTACAACCTTTATGCGCTGGGGTATACACCAATAGGCAACACACTTGGCAATTGTCCCATCAATAAAAATTTGAAAATAAATTGTTAGATAAAAAAACCAATTTTAAATGCTAAAATGATGCAAAAAAAGTCAAGAAATAGACTTAACAGATATCATAACTCAACAACATGATGAACGAGAATAAGAGAAGTAGATGATCTGAAAGGAACTAAACTTCCTTGCAATGCACTAAAAGACGTAGAGCACAAACAAACATGCATTAAGAATTATTAAGGTTTCCAAAAAACATTGATTTGAAAACAACATATTAATAAAAGTATATGACATTGGAAACATAACACTTTAATAAAACAACTTGGAAAAAAGAAAGTAGAAAGAAGTATACATCGTACTCTAGATTCTAGAAACACAATAACAAAAACTTTAAACGAAGTGTTCTTCAACTTTACACGAAGTATACACCATAAACTTTATAAGGAGCGTGCTTTTCGACGTATAAACAGGGACTTGTTTTTTGACGTATAATAAGGAACTTGCTGTTGAAGGGCATTGACAAAAAGCTTAGTACTTCCAGAATTCAGGGTCACCTGATGCTATCAAAAGTTGGTGAAGACCACCATCTGATGTTATTGTTTTTGTTAAATAGAAACAATGAGACAAGGAAGAATTGATGGCTACAATCACAGATACAAAACAATAAGCTGAGGTGCATCTACGAAGACTCAATAGCCGCAACAAGACACGCATGTTCCGCAGCAACACATGCACACCCTCACATACATAAACGCAAAGGGAGGGACGGAGGTGACTGGGATCCAAAAGCCTATACATCCTGAGGCATTCAGCCAAGAAGCATGAGGTGAAATAAAGGTTCTTACCAAATTTACGAACCTTCCCACATCACTTGATGTTGACTGCAATGGCAAGCTTAGGACCAATATAGTACAATGCATTTTAAAAGCTATGCAGGTGCAGCCCAAGGCGGATAGTATTGTATTACTTGCGTCAACTCGTCATACGGAGAGGGAGAAAAAGCTCCAAATTCATAATCATTGAATAAAAGGATATTACAAATTTCATACAATTACAGTCGCGAAGACTCTAAGACGGAAACTTGACAATCCAAATAGAAGTAACTACGATAAAATCTTATTTAACATGCGTAGGAATTGATATGCAACTAAAGATGAGAATTTACAGTATTTTCACTAGAACTGAGTTCTAAAAAATTGACAGTAGAAAGAGGGAGAGACAAGTATAACGACATAAAAGAAAGTGATCCTTCTAGCAATATTCATATTTGCCGTCTCAATTATTATTCATAAATACTGCAAATTGGGATATTTTTGTTGTGCTGTCAATGACAGATAAAGTCATTTATAAGGAACGAGAATGCTCTAGTCAAGGATCTGAACAGTGAGTTACAAGTCAAACCATGAAGAGCTCCATTGAATATTATCTTTATTGCGCAAATGGACTGCATGAAGTTGGAAGAACTGAAGTAAAATACGTGTTTCCACGCATATCCAAATAATTTTTTGACTTTCAAAGAAGAATATGACAACCCCATAACAAACTAATACCCTAAAAACCCAAGTAGATTCACTTGGAAAAAATTATATGCAAGTTAAGCTAACAACACGCATAATACATAGATATAGAGAAAGAGGGAAAGAGATTTACATGGAATTCACATGTGTGGATCCATATAGTTCATGCCTTGTGTAAAAGAACCTTGATGAACAAACTGCCACAGTTGCAAACAGAAAACATCACAATCAAATTGCTGTTACAGATTTATCCCTATGACCAAAAGGACCCTAACATCTCAACGTACTGCACCCATAGCAAAATAAAACGAGACTCTTTATTACCTGTGCATTTGGAACAAGTTGAGCACCTACTGTCTCCTTTTGCGAGGATCCATCTCCACCCCTAGCAGATCCCTTAGTGTCACCCTGTCAAAAGGAACAATTTACCAGCAATATCAGGGATAAGCAAAAGAAGAGAACTGCCAAGATATTGGAAAGAACATGGCTCACATACCTCCAACTGGGAAACCATGATTAGTCCGCAAAACCAAGCCAAAAGAAAGGTATTAGTACGAACTCAAAATAATCAAGCAAGGGAAAAAGAAGTCGTAGAAATATCAAATGATTGGAGTCCAAGCTAACCCTGTCTACAACTGTGCGCAATATAAAACAAACAAAATTAGACGACTAAAACCTCGGCAACGGTGCCTAGTAACTGGCTTCAGAGAGCTGAGAACTTCAGATTCTCAGAAAACAAACACGTGTAATTCAATGTAACATGACAACACTGCTAGAACACCGAGCTTAGGCTATTAAAAAATGAAATGGATCCAGGAATATATATCAAGCTGTCCAACACCCAGTCATGTATAACCCCATCTTGCACGGAGAGATGCAAATATCCACACATGCAGAGAAACAAAATACAAACGGGGGAACAAATGTGACGCAGACGCTTGAACCCAAAACCTTCTGGAAATTAAAGCTCGTATACCATCTTACAACGCTTAATGTCCCAAAAGCATAAGTCTTTTGCGAAATTGGTCTGACGATATACATGAATTCCAACGTAATAAAATCTTCTAGTTTTTTCTTTGACCGATTCTCTTTCGTACCAACAACCAAAATACTAGTAGTAAACCAATTAAATAACCTACATTTTCTTACGTCAAACATAAGTAAAATTACCTCCCTGTACCTAGCTAGGTACGCTTTGAGTGGATCAATATAATCTTCAAACCCTAATGTCGCCATTGCCCAAAGCAAATCATCGCCATTGATGGTCTTTCTCTTCTCTTTCTGACACTTATCACTCGCCCTAATTCACATGCCCCAAATCACATTCATTATAAACAATTCCAAAGCTTGAAACTCGAAAAGCAAATAAACAACAGCACGAACGCAAGTATACAGATAAAAATATAGATGCTGAATCGCCTACTCGCTAGTGACGAAGCTGATGAACTCGGAGACGCATTCTTGAACGGTGTCCTTGGCATCCTTGGCGATCTTCCCGTTGGCCGGCAACCCTTTCTTCATGATCCGACTGATGTTGGCGATGGGGAGGTACCGGTCATGCTCGCGAACGTTGGAGTGAGGGCTCTGCTCGCCGCCACTCTCGACGCCGTCGGGGCTCCCCGGAGTATCCGCCATTGTCGCCCGAAATCTGAATGATATTACACCATTTGTCCAATAATTAACCCTAGAAAGAGAAAACAGACAGAAAAATTCTAGAGTGAGAGTGAGGGGTGGTTTCTGGTTAGTGCTTACCTCTTGGAGAGAGAAATTCGTAATTGGCGCGAGGGGGGAGAGACAGGGAGAGAGGGAGAGAGAGAGAGAGGTTTGATTAAGGTAAATGTGATTGGGCGACGAAGAGCGAGAGAGAGAGAGATCGGACGATTGAGAAGGGGGGGCAGAGAGAATGCTTGATTCTGATGCGAGCTCCGAGTTTGGGGCCAGATCTGAGGTTTCTGTTTAAGTTATGATGCAAGGGTATTTTGGACTTTCACCATGTGGCCGGTTCTAAGGATTGGGGGGACTGTGCACTTGTGCAGGCTGTGCCATGCAATGAAACTACGTAGTTTAGTGTTTCAACCAAATTTTTTTTGTGTATTTTGTACACAAAACCTATTAAAAAAATTTTATTTTAAAATTTCGAGTTCACGGTTAATTTCAAAATATTCATTTAAATCAACGGTAAACTTTTCAAATTTTTTTGAAAATAAAATTTAGAAAACACAACCTAAAGGAATTCAAATGAGCGGTATCAGTTATTTTTTTTAATGCGGCGGTGGCAAAATATATATATTTTTGTAGTTTTCTTTTTACTGTTGTCACCGCCGCATTAAAAAAAAAAACCAATACCGCTCATTTGAATCCCTTTAGGTCGTGTTTTCTAAATTTTATTTTCAGAAAAATTTGAAAAATTCACCGTTGACTTAAGAGAATATTTTGAAATTAACCGTGAACTTGAAATTTTAAAATAATTTTTTTTTAATAGGTTTCGTACACAAAACACACAAAAAAAATTGATTGGAATACTAAACTACGTAGTTTTATTGCATGGCACAGCCTGCTGTGCACAAGTGCACAACAGGTCCCCCAATCCCGGTTCTAGAGTGCGAATACGTACACTAGTGGCTCTGTCTCATCGAGGGTCTATTTGGCCAAAATTAACGCTAGATTATCCGGTTTTTTTTTATTCAAATTTTTTTGTATTTGTTATTTTTATGTTATTTTTTCGTGGATTATTGCTTCGTATCGACGAAAGGAATCTAAAAAATATAAAATTATGTCCAAAAGTTAAAAAAAAGTCACTAAAGACGAAAAATAAGCCAACACGGACGCTATTTTTGGCTTATTTTTTGTCTTTTCTAAACTTTTTTCAAATTTAGCCGATGATTGAGAACTTTTCTGAAAGCTCTTGTCGAGACGAACCAACAATCATTAAAAAATTGATGAAAAACAAAAAATTAAAGAAAAATTTCAAATAAGGACAAAAAACTAAACAGTGAATAATCCAATAATTCAGCCAGACCAAATGGACCCCTAATATCACACTACTTTTGTTTCTATTTAATTTTTAATTCTTATTTTTCATTAATTTTTTATTTGTTTGTTTGTTTCAATAAAATAAATATAAAATATAAAAATTATTTTAAAAAATAAAAATTTTAATAAAAGACAAAAAATAAATCGAAACAGATCATGTGCTCACTTATTTTTAAAAATAATTTTATATTTTAATAAATATTTTGTCGAAAGGAATTAACAATCATTAAAAAATTGACGCAAAATAAAAATAAAAAATAAATTACGAATAAGGATAAA